>CALSBV010010223.1:13763020-13845234 GCA_943590825.1 Bovichtus diacanthus
TAAAAAAAAAAAAAAAAAAAAAAAAAAAAAAAAAAAAAAAAAAAAGCCTACAAAAAGATACTGCTACTGGTCTGGAAAACCAGCCACAGTCTCAATATTTGGCAGAAAAAGGCTGTCCCATAAAGGTGATTTACTAAAACACTGGGAGATGCAGATTTAGGGCCGCCTGTCCTCCTTCAGTTTGTCTCCATATCACTTCCACGAAGCAGCCGAGCGCGACATGAAACGACATGGCACAGACCTCTGTTATCCATGTGCAAGGCAACAAGGTGAGGCTCAGCATATGTTCTGAATGTGCCATGAGCACTCCATGCTGTATCAATGGAGTGAGGTCAGAAAAAGCAACACCCCATTCACTCAGCACTGTGTCTATTGGGACTGATATGGCCCCTTAATACAACTGAATACAAGTCTTTCAGCAAATTCTTTCCTCCCCCTCTCTACTGTCAAAAGTCCATAGGAAATAAGAGAGCCAAAAGTGCACTCTATTCTCTTTATGAGTGCCTAATTGTGTAAGTGGATGATAGGCTAAATAGTTAATGGATTAACCTTCTGCAAATCAAGTGCCAACCTTGCCCCAGACTTACCACCTCAAATACAATGTTTGCCCTTTTTTTTTTTTTTTTTTGCAAAACGAAAGTATTCAAAATGTAAAAGTATAACTGTACAAGTATAACTGACATGTTATCAGTGGGCAACAGCACGTGGTGTCATGGCATTTCTGGCCTATGTAAGGCAAAACAGTTAAAGAAATTGCGTTTTTACCTCTGGAAACTGGAGAGTCTGGGGGACAGGAGGAATCCTTATTTTCGGGGGACAGTCTTTGCTTAGCATTCGCACTTCCTGAAACGAGTGAGGGGCTGGAGGGGGGACTTGAGCCTCGGCTGTTCGTGGTTCCACCGTAGAGGGTCTGAGCCCCCCTGGTCGGGCTGCTGGGACCCCCGCGCAGGAGCTGGTAGGGCACGGTGGCACGGATGGGGTGCAAACGGCAGCTGCTGTTGTTGTTGAACGAGCCGGGGGAGCCCGCATTGCTGCGTCTCACCCTCGGCTGCTGAAGAGAGTTGCTGGGGGCTGACATCCTCCGAAACTGGATGTAATTCCTATCGCAGTAAGAAAGACGTACTGCAAAAGTTGCTGCTTCTCTAGAGGAGGAGGTGGTGGTGGAGGGGGAACGGTAAGATAAACATTAGCTTGTTAGCAACAAAAAAAAACGTTAGCTTCCTTTTTTTTTTTTATTATTCCAACTCATGCGTTCGATGCGACAAAAACAAGCATTATTTAGTCATAACTTACCTGTAAGATACTAACACATGCCGACGTCAGCTTTAACCATTACACAAGTAACTTTAAAAGTTGTTTTTGATACTTCTTGAGACGTTTAATTCGTGTTTTCCAGCGCTCGCTCTGTCTTCCCCATCATGTCCACTCACTAAATGACAGTTGTTTCGGCCAGACTACTGGCTGTTGCCTGTGGGCGGGCTACGCTCCTAACTTCTCGGCTTCTGATTGGTTATTGGTGTTGTACAGTAACGGTGCTGATTGGTGCAAAATGGTCTATGTACTTTCATCCAATCAGGTTAGAAATGTCTTACTAGTGTGTGTAAAGTTTTTTTTGTGAAGTAAAGATGTGAAAATATACTTTTATTTTCACTATACACCATTTTACTACTGTATTATTAACAATTTACAGAAACAGGCCGACTTGGAAACATTGTATGTTGTTGTTCATTGTTGTACTGTTTGCTTGCTTTGTTTTTCTATTGAGCTCTACTGATGAACTAAAGTGACTCACATCATTACAGTATTTATTCAATGTACACACAATTTACAGTAATAATTTAACCTGTAAAAACTGCACCGTACATAGTTTTTTTCCATACCTACTTATAGGTTTGTTTGCTCATCTTTGTTTCGGCTTGGGGTCCTTATTTGAGCTGTATGTCTGTGTGTATGTTCTTGTACATTTCTTATGGGATCTATTATGTATGCAAGAACACATTGGGTCAATAAAGTTGATTCTGATTGTGGTGAGATTGTTGATTAACCGTTGTTTTCCAAGGTCAAGAGTACATTTCAGTCCCAACTTTTAAGCCAACGTGGAGGATAAGTAAAATGGAAATTTGACAACTGGTCAACTCCATCTGCTGAGGAAGATTGTGATGCGATTTAAAGCTCAGGATCATCTACTAATTGACCTTGTGGTGAGATTGTCGTGTCAAGGTCTAGAATTAACTTTCAATCTAATAAGGAGATGTATTACTTGCCTTGTTCTGAGGTCCAAAATCTATTGTTTTTCACTGATGTCCATCCTTCTGCCTGCACTGATGGTCTGTGATTCTGTGGGAGTTCCCATGGGAGAATAATGTGACTCAATGCTTTCAAGCAAAGATAAAGAATGCACATGATAGAAAACCCACGCCATCTGTGTCTATGAAACATGATAATGTAAAAATAAACCATGGAAAACTTATGGAAAACACCCCATTCAGCAGTGCTCCAATTTGTGAGTCGGAATTTATTTAAAAGGCCAACACAAGAAACACTGAAAGGGGTGAAATTCCAGCGACCCTGTTTTTCAGGACGCTACACGGCTCGCCAATTTGTCAGCTCCACTCGAAAATAGTTTACAAAAGGGTATGCATGCTTATAAAACCTCCCACACCGGGAAGAGATCCTGGTGAAAGCGGCATACAGTAGCTCCTGTGCACCCCCCCCTCCTCCTCCTCCTCCCTACTCCATGACTAAGTGATTTAGCCAGCTCTAGTGCAGGCCGCCTCTCACTTACAATGCCTCCCTAGGTTAGTGACAGAGCGGGGAGGGTGGCAGAGAAAGAGAGAAAACCCATTTACAATGCGGCTTACACACGGCCGTCCCCCCACAGACGGCGCCCATCCTTGGATTGATGTGTGGTATGCATAGTTTTTGGGTGCAGTTTGGGCACCACAGAGAGGGAAAAATAAAGAGAGGGCAAGTCTGTATGTCGGAGGGTGTAGGAGGGGGGGTTCAGGGCTCAGGCTGTCTGTTCTCTCGCCCTCTCTTTGAGTCAATAGTGTTCCGGCAGCTGAGGTTCTTTATGCGGGGAACAATCTGGAGGGTCTTGTCAGAGTGCCGAGCAGCTGCTGTTTTCTGGCGAGCTTCTTTCATGGACCACAGGCCTGGAGTGGGCCGGTGAATACAGACGCACCCTCCCACCCTTCCTCCTCATCACCCATCAGCCCCTACCTTATCCAATTCCTCATCCTATCCCCCCAAAACCACCCCTCACACTGGGAGCCCTCCCGCACAATGCCAGATGAAGAGTGGCACAGAAGAACATCAAGAGAGCAAGAGTGTTGTTATTGTGCGATCAGCCCCGTCACCCGGGGTACCGTCCTTCACCCCGGACAATGCTTTCATGAGGTATGTGAAGATCCTTTCGTAAGACAAACACAGACGTTAAAATAGTGTATTAAAACACAAGCCAAAAAATATATTGGCACCTGTGAGCACATCTTTACAAGCTAATGTGTGAATGGACATTAGATTTCTTCTTTTCTTTTTATTAGATCACAATAAAACCATAAGCCTGATTCAGGTTAGATTGGAAGAGGCTGATTACAGCAGAGCCTCTTGTATTTCTCCTGAGTGGGATTTACATTAGCAGAGCAGTGAGTTTGCATTTGCACCCTTTCCGTCATTGATTTAGTTAGTCAGATCAGTAACACACACTCTGCCTCCCTTCTTCAAATAGGGCTCCGTTACAACATTACATTCACTAGACTATACCTTAACAGTACGTCATTCTATTTTAGCAGCCACTGCATTGAAGGACACTGCTTGCACCCTTTGTCCCTTGCCCAGTTGTCGGTGTGGCGGGTGCAGCAGTGAACCTGCACTGGTTGGCTTCGGGCTGGTGCTTGGCTTCACTTTCCGACAAGCGTCTCCTGTTTAGCTGCTGTCTGAAGGCACCAGGTTCCCCGTAGTGTCCAGCTGCATGCATTTACACGTGCAAGCAGACACTGGGCAGTCCGTATGGTCTCTGTAATGGACACAAGAAAGTCAATTAAAGAAACAACAACATGTAGATAATAAAGAAGTTTGTACATCCTGGCCACAAGAATACAGAAGAGCATCGCAGGTCAGTGTACCTTTCGTTTATTGAATTCTCAATTCTGAAACAAACAAAAAAAACGTCTTTTAGTGCCTTTATTTTCCTGTTCCATCTATTGAAGGAATATGGCTCGAATATCTGTATTGTTTTGCCACAGGAACATTATTTTTACTTGACGTTGCCTTTTTCGGTAATAGATAACTCAAGGATACTGTTTAAGGGGAACAAGAGGATTAGCTTTACCTACAAAGAGTATAACATGATTACCAACTAACCAGTTTATACTGGAAAAGGGAGCCATCCTTTTTTAGCAGGATCCCAACATTACATTCATCTGTATATTTAAGTGACAGGTAATTAAGAGCAGTTGTGACTTTAGACAGAGCCGTAGAATCTCTTTGCCTTCTATAATAACCACAGAGAGAGAAGAAACGTTTTCGAGGAGAACGATCCCGTTGCTACAGCTTCAAAACACCAATGGCTAGCTTTTAGTTCGGCTAAAGATGTCACTCCGAGGGGAATTAATGAGCTTGCTTCCTCGGTTTACGAGATGGAGGAGATGCTACAAATATCAAATGTAGGGTCTCCATATTTCTGTAAGATCATTATTGAAATCCCATTGACGCATAACATGAAGGGAATAGTGCCCGACAGAAAAAAAAACATTTGCTAGCTTTCTGGACATAATAAAGAGCTGTAAGGGGGACATTGCATTACAGATGCCATAGATTGGGCTATGCAATGAAGGTAGAGTCAATACTCTAATGAAATAATAAAAAGGTCGGATAATATAACCAACAAGTGCAAGGAATCGCAAATTTTTTTTTTTTTTTTTTTTTTTTTGGGAACGCAAAAGAACTCTGAAGAGTTACTTTTCTCAGTAGGTAATGCTGTAACATAAGGAGTTACCTTTTAATGGCAGTAATGTTGTAATGTTTTTAGTTTTTTTTTGCTATTAACTCTTGATATCTTTAAAAAATAGTTCCATATTACATTTGGTACCAATGGATATTGCGTTTGGCTGGTTAGATATAAAAACATTTTTTTAAATAAAATGTTTTTGTTTAGAATTGAAAATCCAATGAACAGAAGGTACACAGGCCGTAGCAGGAACCATGTTCACACTGTCTGAAAAGTCCCACCTGAACCAGCTGAGCATGTGTCCAGCGTGGCCGCCGTGTCGACAGTTGTGACACCAGGTGAACCAGTTGTTGAACTGAGCGAGTTTGTTCTCCCTTGTCAAGTCCACCTTCTCATCCGACTTCCCTGTTCCTGCCAGAAAAGATTCATCCGAAAGTCAATATTAACAATCGATAAGAAATTTGACTATCTATCATCAACGTTGGTATGAGTGAAATCACAGCAATAAAAACTGTAAAAAGACTGGAATGGGCCGCTGAACGTCCAGGTGCAACTGCCTCTAAATGCTGAACAAAGTCCACACAACCTCCCCTGCAAATGCTCAGTTAAGTATTATAAACCCTTAAGCTGCTCCAAGATGCTTGTCTGTTGCTGTAAATATCAGCTGAGCATCTGTCTAAATATCCTCCACACAAGCCAGTTTACCTGGGCAATTGGAAACAGGTGTGCCCATGTTCATGAGGCAGAGGGCACAACGTGGCAGCGGTTTCCTGCAGCCGGGGCAACTGGTGACTTTTGACTTGGTGGGTGAGCCGCTGACACCGTACTGGCTGAAGCCGCGGCCCTGGTGAGGCATCGCCGAGCAGCTGTAGGAGATAGACTTGCCGCAGAAGTTGCAACTCACAAACACCTGTCGCAAAGTAACAAACACAAAGGTCGGCTGATAAGGACCGGTGCACATCAAGGTAAAACCAACAAGGACACGCTCGCCAGCTGTCTGATTTTCACTTTGAGGGGAGAGGGAGATAAGCATGAGATAATACTGCAATAATCCCAATATGCTTAACTGTGAATACTGGAATGTCAGTGGTGTAGTTAGGTAGCGCCAAGGTTTGCTTGCAGCACAATCGTACTCATAATCACACATAAAAACATTTTTAGCACAGCATGTGTACTAACTGGAACAGAGAAAACAACAAAGATTGCTATGTTAACGAGAACAGGTTTTATGACAAGAAATGGCGAGCAGAGCTGTGGGTGTTACAAGCTTGGCACAAACTACCTGTGCTGTAATAAACAGTGCAAGTGTCCTATTTTCTTATGAGGGAAGTAATATCCAAGAAAAAAAAAAAAAAACACGACAGACTTGTTTGCCAGTGCCACATTTAAGTCAGATTGTTTCATGTCAAGAGACACTGTAACGCTGTTTTACTGAGATAGCAAACATGCATTTCCGAAAATGTTATGAAACCTAACCAGTAACCTATAATGATTGACATGATCAAATACAAGTATTTATGGCAGCAGCTTACAACTGTTTTCATTAATAATTAATCTCTTTATCCTCTTTTATTTTGAAATGTCAGGAAATAATGGCTATGGACACTTTCCCTGAGCCGAAGAGGATGCCTTCAAAATTCCTTGTTCTGTTCGACTAACAGCCAAAAAAAAAAAACATTCAACGTATAATTACTTAAAAACATAGAAAAGCGGCAAATCCTCACATTTGAAAAGCAAGCAAAAGCATTTTCCGTTGAGAAATCGCTTGAACGGTTCATTGATAATCTAAATTCAGCACCACATATGAACACATGAATAAATGTATAAAGATGTCGGTTACCTGGGCCAGTGGTTTGGAGCTGGGGTCCAGCTTTCCTCTATGGATGTCAAACTCGGCCCGTTTGTGCCAGAATCTCCACGCATCCAACAGGTTGCGGTAGTTTTCGATCCAGCACTGGACTCTAGGGTCTTTCAACACTTCACCTGGGGAACCCTGTTGGAGGAATCGTTTTTCTTATTTTATCTCACATTATCACTTCAGTTTACACATAGCGTGGGGAAGCAGGTGACAAAAACAAATAGTCAATGTACACTTTAACAAAATGACTAAAGTTTCACCTTTCCTGCCTCTTACTGCACCCATCCCTCCGGAGGAATGTGTACATGTTTGTGTATATGCATGTATAGGTATATGCAATTACTGCACAGGTGGTGGATGCCTTGTGTGCTGCAGTACTCTGTTCAGGAGCAGGTCAGAACAGGAAAATAAAGCAAACAGAGTTGTTCTACAGTGTGTTAAATAAGTTACAGACCTGCTCCACCACTTTTTATTTAGCCTTCTTTATAGAAACAATTGCAATGAGGCTTGCATCATATTGTTATTGAAGTTGGCATATGTGTTAAGAATAACAGCTGTGACCTTCTGGAAATTAAGAGGCAGGTTTTAGCCTGCGCATTGATTTTTTTTTTCTTCAAAAAAGGTGCGATCAGACGGTTTCTTTTTTTCTTTGTTGCAGTTGTGTGTTCAGTTCCTTGAGGTTACTGATGATTAAGCCATTCATGTGTGTCACTTACTGTAGCTGATCTGTGCACTTTCACCCATAAGAACCCAGTTTGCAGTTAGCGTGACACAACACGAGTTCAAATGGCATTGTTATCACCTCTCACAATGAAACTAAATAAATGGTAACAAGTGTTTTGCTCTAAGGGGGACCAGTGTAGATTTAAAAAATATATATTAAAATACAATTTATTTATAAACCGGCTTTAGCATTGTATGAGGCCAGAAAACAAAAAATCATTTGCTCAAATACGCAAAAGCATAAACATTGTGTAGCACAAAGAGACAAGGTTCAATTGATCCACAAACATTTAACAGTGGCCTCATTGAAAGAATTGTTGTGGTAATCTCATTGAGATCAAGATCACAATCAGACCCAGATAAAACTGCAGGACAAATACATAACCAGACAAACTAAAGCACATACAACATCAGTGACAATCACAGACGTCACTGAATAGATTTGAAGATAAAGTAAAAAAAAAAAAAAAAAAGAAAAAAAATCGACCATTACAGGGATGATACATGATACATTTAAGTGTTATAATCCTTTGTAATTCATTAAATGTCTAGGTGGTGCAATGTAGTGGAAGGCTTCCCATGTTTAGTATCTACCCGACGGGGCAACTAGAGTCAACGGGCCTCAGATCTGGTCTGGTCTGGTTCTAAATTTGAGACGAGAGGCGATATGCTGCGGCAGCTTTTGTAGGACACTTGTTACATTGTCGCTTTATACAGAGTGGATTATATTACTTATCTGTGTTATTAATCCGGAGGGTTTATTAGACGTCACCAGGCACAGGACAAGACACAGTAGCAAGACACAAGTTTGCATCCCTCTCTTCACTTCGCATTCATCATTATAAGATGATACTCGGCAAATGTACACGAGCCTTGTATTATTAAAGTAGATTTACACAAACAAAAACATGTAAAAGCTTTGATGAAAACTACAAAAGTGAAAACTAAAGATATTTTTGTTGGAGGGCCAATCATACTTGGTGTGAATATGTCCTAGGTACTAACATACATAACTAGACATAACTTTGCATCACTTTCTCTGCGTTTGCGTACCTTCAGCATGCAGAAGCTGGCAGTCTGGACGTCTCCGGTGCGGTCCACGTAGCTCTCCATAAGGTCTACGCCATCTTTGGTCAAACCCGTCAGCAGGATGCCCTCCAGGTTGCCCGCCTCCTTCATCTCATTTGTCAATTTGTCGACGTATCGGGGCAGCTGCAGCCAAATACCCAAGAGATATTTAAGTTGATCAAATCAGAGAAGTATGCGACACAATAATGCACTTGTAAAGAATTGTTCATGTGGAAATGCATAACAACAGAACGCTGTTGAAAGACTAGCTTTGTATTGTGTTACCTGTGCATCGCTGAGAAACATAGAGGCAAAGGCTACTCGGTCCCGCACAGCAACACTGCTCTCAAACTGAAATACAGACAAAGAATCTCTTTAAGTCAAGTTTTCAACTCGCGACGATCTTCTTACATTTAGTGCAGAGCATGCGTCTCCATATTGCCACTCAAAAGGATTTGCTCGTAATGTTTAAATGTCTGCTCGGTGTCACAGTTCTGCAGGCAACTCTTTTATACGCTTCATTATTTCTAAAAAGCCAAGATAGTCAAAGTGTCTGACTAAATGTTCTTATCGCGGTGGAGTCATCACTTCTGGTCGGGAGAGGTCTAAAGAGATCAATAAATGTGACAGGAGCTTGTGGCCAGAATCTGATGCAACTGAGGGAGGAAACAGCACAGTCCTGGGGGTACAGAGTGTACGTTTGTGCTTTTTCTGCGAGGTGTTTTATGACTTGAAACATCTCTTCCTGTGCACCAGAGGACTTTCCCAATGAGGACCTACTGGAGTGTTAACTACATATTCATCACCGTGTTCAGAATATTGAAAAGTGTTCATGAAGTGGGAACAAAACGGCTTCAGTTCAGCGAGAAACGAGTGCCAATTTAATTTCTTTTTTCACTAACTTTTCTGTTTGCAATAGAGCTATGACATTCCATGACAGTAAGAGATTCAATACCAGCACGCCATCATAGGCTCCGGGCTCACTGGTGAGAAAGGCAAACATGACGCAAAGGTAGGGGTTCTTCAGCTGCAGCCTCAGAGAGCTGCACATCTCCCTCCACAGGGAGGACTTCTCGTCGGTGTAGCCTGACAGAGCCATGGCAACCACATTCAGGTTCAGGTCACCTGTGAATAAGTCAGAGGCGCAGGTTTATGCAGAGTCTTAAATGTAATAGCTCACATTAAAAAAACTATTCCATCCCTCTTTGGTCATGCTGTGACCTTCATCAGAGAAAAACATAGCATTCGAAATCAAAGCAAAAAAAAAAAAGGATTTAAAGTCCCGTCAAGCAAAAATTAAAGCTGTAAATCCCTTTATTCTTTTAAGAGATAAAGGCATCTTTTGGATACTGGTGGTCATGTATTGTTTAACAACACGTTTAGAAAGGGTTTCGAAGGCAAAAGTGACGCAAAACTCATTCAAATCATATTCAATCACTGACTCAAGATCAATCATTTAAAAGGAGCAGTTTGACCTTTTGGGAAACCGGACATTCATTCTCTTGTCACGAGTTAGATGAGAAAATCGACTCTTAGGTCTGTGAGCTTAAAATGAAGCTATGAGGCATCAGCCAGTTAGCTTAGCATAAAGACAGGACGAAAGGGGAAACAGTTAGCATAGTTCTGTCAAAAGTTTATTTTAATTTATTGATTCATTTTTTGTTTAAATCACTGAACAGCAAAGATCTCTCATCAACATGTTAGGAGCAAAATGTTTTTTTTACACATCAGCTTTTGTACATATTCAAAAAAAGATATACAACATGTTAATTAGTGAGTTTAAGAGGTGCTGGTGAGTCAATTTTTTTAACCTTTGGATAATGCCAGGATTAGATTTATGATAAGTGAAGCTGGAGTTTCTTATTTTGTGGACGGATATGAGAGTGATTTAGATCTTCTCATATAACTCTGCAAGAAAGGGAATATCAAGAACTATTCCTTTAAAATGAAACTAGTGCTGCAGTTAATTTGTAAATCTTATTAAAGATAATAAAATGATAATAAATGAAATGGACTTTCTCTGCAAAAGTATGAAAGGTTACCTCACAAGATTTTTTTTTTTTTTTTTTAAGCAGGCTGGGAGCTAAACGATGACTATGTGCTTGTATAAGTGTGCAGATGAGAATCAGTACATTAAGTCAGAGCTGCTGAAAAAAACAAACACTGTAACTGTTGAGATGTCTCCGCTGACACTTCTTATCTAATGAATAACCTCATCAGTCATGTCCAGGAAACACTCATTAGAACAAACAGCAGAAAAACATTTGACCTACATTGGTGGAATTGTTCTTAGTCGAGGCGTGTGTAAACAACAGCCTTCTCCCCTTTTCATTAAAGCTCAGTGTGAAGAGCACTGCAGGATAAGTGTTGTGTGAAAAACAAGGTTCTCCTGTGGTTACATTTTTGAAATTCCTTAAGACCTTATTTGTTGAAAGGCTCTGAAGAAAAAAAGGCAGTAGTACAATGTTAAATTAACCATATTTCTGAGTGTTTATACACGCTCTACACCAGAGTCCACCTACCTTTATAAATACTGCTTACATCATTTCCTATTGACGCAGCAGGACATTACAACACACAATAATGCAGAACTGTGAACTGGAAATCAATGGAACCTCAGTAAGAGAGAAAAAAGGTGGTTTCAAAGTTTGCAATTATTTAATTGGTTGGAATTGTTACTGCTTCTGCTTCATTTTGAACCAGTAAATGATTTAATTTTGTAAAAAGAATTTAAAATTTTCAAAAAAAGTACCGTAAGCCAAAGCACATCACTGCTGCAACAATTAAGAGAATGAATCAATATGTTGGTAGACAGAAAATTAATGTGCAACTATTTTTGTAATTGTTGACCAATGTCAAACATTTGATGGTTCCAGGTTGTCAAATGTGCGAATGTATTGTTTTTCTTGGTATTACATTACAGGAAAGTGAAGATTTTAGGGTTTTGGAGTGTTGGTCAGAACAAAACAAGACCTTTGTGCTCTATGATTTTGTGATGGGTATTTTTCACCATTTCTTGATGATTTAGAGAATAAACGATATTTTTTTTTAGCCCAGAAAATGTACAGATGAATCAATAATGAAAATAATGTCTTACTGCTGCACATAAATGCAGCACTCACCCTTCTCAGCGGTGGCTCCCTTGTTGAGGATCTGGATAGCCCGCCGGATGTCCAGGTTGAACAGAGCCACGGCGGCCGCCCGCTCCCACTCACGCTCCTGCTCCAGCGATCGCAGGAATATCTCCACGTCGATGTCGGGACCCCGGCTGATCCAGCCGCAGAGCCGGAGGGAGAGGCAGCGCTCGTCGCTGTGGTACCGCGGTACATCGGTCTGACGGTCTGAACCGCTCCAGCACCTGCGGCTCTCTGTTGTGCCTGCGGGAACCAGGGGAGACGTACACAGAACAGATCAATGGGTCAATGTTGTTCTATCAATGTAGGATAACAAATCTTAATTATGTTTACATATAGTATTCGACCAAGTTCTGATTATTCCTCACAAAAGAGCATTTTATGATGGTCAGGAGGTTCAGACGACTCACCTGAGCTGGTCTTTACAATGTTCTTGATACCGGAGTAGACCACCGACTGTTTGTTCCCCTGCAGTTTCAGCTCCATATCCTCCGCACACTGCTTCATATGTGATACTTACATAGGAATTGTAACTGATATTGCAGTTGAAACAACATAATGAAACAGGGGCAGATCGAGGTGCACAAGAAACCACGATCACTGCAGTGGTTTAACTTTATCACGTTGCTCATATTCAAACTGGACCAAAGTAGAAAAACAGTTAAATTGCTGCTAAATCCAAAAAATGAATCTAATATTTTTACTATTTACCATCACAACAAGAATTAGTACTGACTGAGAGAAGACATACTTCTAAACTTAGGATATATGAAGGCTTACTGTAGGTTTTTGCCTTTTTTATTTTTTATAAACATATCTATATCTTTTTTATATCTACATGACACAACACAAAATGTCACTAATTTCACACAAACTGTAGTTGTACACTAGCAAAATAGTTAGAAAGATGCTACACTCTACCACAATTCAACAATTCTAGACGGTGACTTTTGTAATAATCTATTTAACGACATTTTAATTACCTGCATTAATACATTTCTTTAGATAATAACTACAGTAATAAAATGTATGTCTACCAAGGACAAAAAGACTGCTCTGCACATCTGAGCAGTTAGCTAAGATAAAACTTGAGATACAAGGGGGGCTTGTGGAGCACAGCTGTTAAACATATATTGAGCTGTGTTGGATTATCAACAGTTTTGTTTACCAAAACCCAGGTGTTCCATATCACAGTAGTTTCACAATGACTGTTATATATGCAAACAGTATCACTGCCTAAGATGGCATTTCCACCACCTCCTCGTCAAAAAGGATATAAAACAGATCATACCACAGAGACTTGAGCTGGGGGTCGTTCCCTCCCGCCAGCAGGTGGTTCCTCCACACCTGGACGGTATCGTGTCCGTACCTGGACTGAGCCCTCTGCCTCATCTTAGTGGCGATGTCTTTCTCGATCGCGCTCTCCACTCCTTCAG
The DNA here is from genome assembly GCA_943590825.1 of Bovichtus diacanthus. NCBI lineage: Eukaryota > Metazoa > Chordata > Actinopteri > Perciformes > Bovichtidae > Bovichtus > Bovichtus diacanthus. Next base: position 13,776,191 of record CALSBV010010223.1, read on the forward strand.
CTCCGTCCTCCACGCAGTCGTACAGGTGTCTGCCACACGCCCACATGAGCGAGGTTGTGGAGCTCCAGGCCAGCGAGATGCGTTCGAACACGGTGAAGTCAGTCATGACCCGGTTGGCTGCCGACACCACCACCATGCGGTTCTGAGATGACGGGTGCCAGGCAAAGCTGCCGATCTGGCTTTCACAGGGCTGCACGCTTCGCTCGATGATGGTGGGCTCCGTCTCATCGCCGATGGGTGTAGGAGTGTGTTGCATGTCATACAGGCGGATGATGTTGCTGTCACGTGTCAGTGTGGCTAGCAGGCCGTTGCGGGTTGGACACCAAGCCACCTGAAAGAGCAATGAAACAAGAACATGAAAGAGTCATTACCCACCAACTTATTCAAACACAATTCTTATGACATTTGAAATACACTGAGGTTAAACATTTTGTCTCATCTCCTCAAAAATAAACTGCATCATACCTTAGTGAGCGGCTTAGGCTGCTCAGTGAGTGTGAGCACGGGCTTCTCAAACTTTCTCAGATCCCAGATGGCCACCTGGCCCTCGAAGAAAGAAGCCACACGGTCGTGGAAGTGTGGGTCGACTGTTACCCCCTGGATGGCTTTAGTGTTGACAAACGTTTTCTGGCTTGTGTTTCTCAGGTCAAATATTGCGAGGTTCCTGTGCATGCCAGCCAGCAGCAGCTTTGGGTCGCGAAGCAGCCAGCAGAGGGACAGGCAAGCATCATTCTGACCTAACTCATACAATGGCTTGGTCACCACTGTGCTCGAGTCCAAATCCACAGATGAGAGACGAATCTTCTCAGAGGCTACACTGGCTTCTGGGGAGAACTTACTGCTAATGTCCCATATGAGGACAGAGAAGTCTGCCCTGTGCTTGTCCAACCCAGCAGCCAGCAAGTTGCTGTCCACCGGGTTCCAGGCTAAAGTGTTGCATTGACGGGCGTGCTTGGGCACAAATTCTTTTCCCACAAGCTCTTTACATGTGGAGTTGTGGCTCTGACCCAGGCTGGTGAGCACCACTCTGCCGTTAGCTTGGCCCACAGCGAGCAAACACTCAGGCTCATGCTTTGGGTACCAGGCCACACATTTCATGTAAGGGGTGTCAGAGTTAATGGCTAGTAAAGTAGCAGCAGTTTCTTCGGAGAGCGGGAGAGTACCAGCCTTGGTTTCTGAGCTGCCCACAGGTCCAATACGATACAGTCCCAGCTCAGAGTCACAGATGACATATCGGTCCGGGTGGTGGGGAGACCACAGGATGTCCGGCTTGGAGCCACTCATGATTACGAAGAAGCTAGAAGGATCTCAAGGAAATCTGAGACCTTCTACAACCTGGAGTTGGAGTTTAGAGAGATTGACACAGAATTTAGTACTTGGGTCATTCAATACCAACTCAATAAGACCTCCCAGTTCATGCCATGTACAGTATATGAAAATAATTCATGTGTAACCCTCTGTAAAACTCATTAGACCTTGCAAAAGCTCTACTCTAAATATTCTTTTTGTTCTGTGTATTCTTTATCTGACCAATTGCCTGATTTTCACTGGATTGGGTTAAAACCTGTACTGAACATCCAAGAAAGAAAGAAAGGGTAGTTTGCAACATGTGTTCATGTATAGTTGTTACGGAATGTTTTAAAGTAATCAAATTCATAAACAAATAAATATTGTTTTACCCCATGAATAATCTTTAATTTTATTAAGATCTCCACTATTGTTTTCATTTTCTTGCAACCAAGTTAATTCTGTATACATAGTTCTATAACATCTAGAAGTAATTTGGTCCTGAATAAACATTTAAATGTGCCACAGATCTTGCTAGCTTAAGCTTCACAGCTGAAAACTCACCTTTTGACACATTATGACTGTATATTTTCCTATGGAGGAACTTTAATCTCCTTGAAAATGAACTTTTATGGTAAAGTGTAAAAAATATAATATTATATCACTCCTTAATCATTTTTAAAATGATAATTGTTCGTACTTTTCACGAACTGTAATATTACCTTCAGTGGTTCGGTAGATATTTGTGCTATGTTGATTTCAAGGTGTTCTATCTCTTTCTATCTCATGAACAAATACTAGTGATATTACACACCTCTTCTTACTGAAATGGGTGCAGTACATAGCACTGAGAAATCCTATGAAGATGTTAAAGTAACGTTGACGTGTAAATTAGCTAAACTGTTAATGTAAATCTGATCGTTGCTGCTGTCAAAAACAAAGCAAAAAGTTAGCAACTTTATGCTAACTAGCCAGTTAGCAACGTATTTGTTTGAAGTAAACAAGACATGTGAAGCTAACGATGTAGTTCAATTGCTATATGAAAACGTGTTACAGTAGGTAAAACTAAAGTCCAAAGTTTGTTGACATGCTAACTCAACTAAGCTAACACTCATGCTAACGAGTGAAGGACGAGCTTAAACATGACCGTTTAGTTAGCAGTCGAAAACATTTACTATCTCTTTACAATAATAACGATTATGTGTTACTTACAAGCACGCAGGGTGTTTAAATGAGCGGGTGAATTGAGATTTGCCATGCACATGTCGAGCAGGGGCACTTCGCTTCAAGCCCCTCTGAATGTTGTTGTGTGTCACACCAAAACATGTCCGTGATGTTAAAAAATGTCAGATACTGAAAGTTCCGTTTAGGCGCGATTTCCCATGGAGTTTACCACCAGAGGGGGCCGTATTCAAAGTGTATGAAAGTACACAGAAATAAGAGCAACGGACTGAATTCAAAACCTGTCATATCATTGGAATATTTTGGAAGATTTAGCAGATTATTTGAACATATTCTTTACAGAAACTAATCAGTGTTCACGGATCTCTTGCACTTTACAAGTAGGCTACAAAGAAGGAATAACTACTGTACATGGGAATCATAGGCTACTACATCTGGTTTTTGCATTAGTGGGCGACAGTGGAAAAGTGAAATAATCTCATTTGGGATTTCTACGGACAGCATCCCAACAATCTCCATGTAAAACAACAGCCAAAGTAAAAACTGTATTAACCCTCACAGCATATGTTTAAAGGGACGCAGGTCCATGGGAATAAGACGCAATAGACTCTCCCTGACGAAAAAAACACCACTATGCTCCTTTAATATTCATACAGCGTGTGTTTGAGCTTACCATAGGGTTCTTTATTTAGGTAATTACCTATATGTTGATATCATATCTAATTCCAATGTATTTGTCACATGTAATCATTCAAGGTATAATTCCAGGGAAATGTAGTCCCACATTTACTTCAACTATGCATTAAATATTTGAATATATATAAATAATAATATACGTGTATGTGCATTTCTGTAGGAAGTTATTGTTGAACGTATAGCATCAGTGAACAGCCACACAGTTAGGAAAAAGTCCTTTCGGTCACTCGTCATGAGCTCGGAATTGGACCAGCGCTGAAATGTTGGAGTGGCCCCAAAGAAGCCCCCGGCTACACATGCAGCACACCAGCTCTTCTGATGGTCCTCGGTTTGTCTCAGCCCGGTTTATTGGACTTGATTCCGCGGCGAAATGCCCCCCAAAGAGCCACAGCTGACTGGACTACAAGCACCGACTGCAGCTAAATGAGATTCTAGGTAAAAAAACAATAACTTGTTTTGCAAGCCTAAAACAGTAAGCACCCTTAATTTGTGCACTTGTAGTATCATGTTACAGTTTGAATGAAAACTTTAATGGGTGTACTGCAGCTTATACAAGTCAGCAGGCTCATGTTGGTCAAGCATTTACATTTAAAAGATGCGTATTTACTGTGTTAACTCAATTACTTTACAGATTATTTAAAAGTTGCAGCATTTGAAGTGTGTTTGTACTATTGAATATTTTCACAAAATAGTCTGGCTTTACATATTTACATATGTTGTCTCTACAGTAATTGCAAGCGTTTTATAAATCAGTTTTAGAAACAGTGTAACTTGAACAAATGAAGGTATTATCATTACTGTTAGAAACGTCACAGCTCCCTGTGTGCGGTGTGGTTTGAAGGATGAATGATAGTAACATATAAAACAGGTGAATCTTGCGATACCGTCTGAATATTTTGTGCTTTGCAACTTTCCAAAAACACATCCACTTTGAGTAAAACTCAAAGTGGATGTGTTTTTGGAAAGTGGAAAGTTTTTGTCTTGTAAACTGTTTTTTTTCTGCTAGGATGGATATGTTGCTGAGGGGAAACCTGAGGAGAGGAGTGGGGCTCTGTCTTTTGCTGTTGGCTCTCGTTCACGAGGCCACAGGCCAGAGAAGGAAGACAGGACGTGGGAACAACTACAGGCTGCATGATGATGGAGGAAATGGTAATTCTTTATATGAGGTATCCACATGTTGGTGGTGAAGGTCTGTCACTGGATTATGTGCGTGTAACAGTCCAGAGGATCAGACATTCACCAATCAACATCCCCAGTTCAAGATACACAGCTTCAATCACTGTGTGCAACATTTGTACAATAGTTTGTCTGGGTAGCATATGTTGTTGAGACACACAGACAACCTACAGAGTTTCACAGACAACCTAGACCCATTTGATAAATATGGGATGATGGCCAGCAGTGTGGTAGTCAGGTCATCAAGTCCTTGGTGGTAAATTCCCAAGTCCAAAACGGAGGTCCTTTTAAGCTTTTTAATTTTGCAATTTTCAAAACTCGATTTTGAAATAAGACCTCAACTTTCAAAAAACCTTTGATTTTCAAAAATATTACCTTAATTAAAAAAATTCTTTCGATTTTGCAAAATAATGACCTATAGCAGAGGTCGTCAACAGGGGGTTGTGACATTTTTGGTTGATTAGACAATTTTTTTTATTTTTTACATTTTTAATTTTCCAACCAATTTGTTTTCCACAAATTTACATGAATATATGAACCTGTGTATTAATTGAATAGCTTAGTATTGAATGCACAATAACAGGGTAGTTATGTTTATACATGGCACTAGGCTCAGTTTAATACAAAACACAATTTTATACAATATCTATTGTAGGGGGCCGTGCTCCATTTCTCCATCAGTTTGGGGGTCCTTGGCCTGACAGACGTTGAAGACCCCTGGTCTACAGGATTGTGAATCATTCAACTGAGTGGGTTTTCTTCTCTCATAGATCTGACCTGTTCTCTGGAGGTGGCTTTCATCCTGGACAGCTCGGAGAGTGCAAAGATATTCCTGTTTGAGAAGCAGAAGGCCTTCGTGTTGAGCTTCAGCACCCGCCTCTCTATGCTGCAGGTTGCCGGCTGGTCGCTGAAGATGCGAATGGCTGCACTTCAGTACAGCAGCTCCGTGTCCGTAGAGCACAGATTCTCAGCCTGGAAAGACCTAGATTCATTTCACAGTCAAGTCAGCACCATGAACTACATCGGCCATGGCACCTACACCACCTATGCCATCACCAACGTCTCGCAGCTGCTGGTGCAGGAGACGCCGGCGGACAGCGTCAGGGTTGCAGTGCTAATGACTGATGGGGTCGACCATCCCCGTAACCCTGATGTGATTGCAGCTGCAGCAGAGGCCAAAGGTCACGGCACAAAGTTCTTCGCTGTCGGTTTATCAGACATCGGCCAGCAGAGTAAGAATAACGCCAAGCTCCGGGCCATCGCCAGCACACCTGCTCAGCAGTTTGTCCAAAGTCTTCTTGATCCCCAGCTGGAGGAGAAGCTGCTCAAAGAGATGGTGAGTGTCTTTTATCCCAAAAAGCAGGAAATGTTGGTATTAAGTCTCGTAATTATTGCGTTACTGGTATTGACAAACTCCCACAAACACCTCAGTTAGTGTATTTTGTTTTGTGGATAAATAAATCAAATGTAGTAAGCTTGTAAATAATAATGATTAAATCCCTTTCTGTATGTGTAAGATTTGACATATTTGACTTTAGCAGCCCCTAGTGGTGGTAAAAAAAAAAGACACTGGGCAGACAATGGATCCCACCAAGCACATTGAGAGGTTTAAAAACAATCTTCACATTGTGTACTTTTTTAAAAATAAATAAAGCCTCATACTATCAGAATAACTTGAAAGATGTTATAATCTCATAAAACAATTAAAAATCTACACGTAGGGGCTTTAATGTGTTCAAAATGCGTCTCACTTTGAGTTTAGCACTGCTGGTTGTTGACATTGTTCTGGATTTGTTGCCCTGTAGTGCTCACAAAACTTTATAATAATATACTACTAGATTGTGGCCAAATTGATCAGTGGCCAGAAATCAATTCAATTCATTCTTCTTAACAAACCGTGTGATGCTACAGGAGTTGTCTTTATGCTGTTCGTCTCAGTATGCATTTTTATTGAAAGAGTTAAGAAGAACAGGCTATCTTCACCACATACAGTGGCAACAAGGTCTTGGGTTCAAGTCTCGACCCTGGTCCTCTCGGTATGGATTGTGTGTGCTCTCTTTGGTTTCCTCTGGGAGCTCCAGTTTAAGTCCTTGGTCATTCGTCCATGACCAAACCATTGACCGCAGAGCTGGGATTGCTTCAAGCACTCTGGCTTTATGCCTCTAAATAGTTGGGAAATATGAAATACAGAGCAGTTATTAATAGCAAATAACTTCTTCAAAAAAGTCAATGAGCTGTATCTCCCAGATGTCATTTTGTTGAGGCTCAATGAAAAAAGCCTTGCTTTTTTTTTTATATATATCTTGACTGCCAACAGTCTCTGGTTGCACTTCATGGCATTTCAAAGGGTTTAATGATCCTGAGAGTTTATCGAAACCCACAGTGAAACCCACCTTTTTCAAAATGAATATAAGGTTTTAAAAACGAGCAATCAAATATGGAGTCAGAGGGTTTTCACAGGTAAGCAGCAGCGTTTGCAAATACAGTTTGACTAGTGCTTCCCTCCACGGGGGGACGCAAGATAAATCTGAGGGGGGATAAGTTAAAAACATATATATATACCTATTTCTTTCACACAGCTATGCTTTTCGTCATATCTCACATGTACTTTATTCTATCATTCCTTTTTTTTCATGACTTTGTCCATCAATTTGTTCCTAATGACTTCATACCATTGTTTTCTGTTTCTATTTTAATTTGCGCTTTTAAAAAATACCAATACATATAATATGACCCTGACATCCGCTGCTGCTGTGTTTGCTTGGATTGAAACCATGCGTTCTTCATGGCCCTCCACATGGTTGAGGAGCACTAATGATCCAATGCACAGCCTGCAGCTGGTCACAGTGACAGCAGCATTGCACAGGGGTTTATATTCTCCTCTTTTCTACACTTTCTGTCCTCACAGCGGGTTCACATCTCAGTGACACAGTTGTGTACGCATGGAGGGGCTTTTCCCGCCTGTTTTGCATTTTCCACACATAGAAATGTCAAATATCTGCAGTAGGTCAGGACCTGTCTGAGATAGGCGCAAGGCTTGTCCTGCTTTCCAGAAATGTGCGATATTATTCATTCCCAATTATAGCTCGCAAGACCGACACAAAATAGTGGCGAAAAGAGACAATATCTCATACAAAGCTTTCACCAAAACTAATAAATTAATCTTTTCTGTGAGTGAGTGAACTGCCATTGACATTTTTATTTTATTTATTTATTTTTTCCTTCGTGTTTTGCATCCAGGCTGCAGTCGCATTTGAAGGGGTGAGTCCTCCAATGCAATCCAGTATTTTTACTTTATCAATAATTGATTTGTGTGTATCGTTGCACTGACTTTGTATTTCTCTCTCTCCGTTAGTGTCCACAGGCTCAAGTGTGTTTGTGTGAAAGAGGAGAGAGCGGCCCTCAAGGAAGTCCAGTGGGTTATTGTTACTAAAATCATAGGATACTCATTCTGTATTTCCTCATCACAAACGTACATACTGTAGCATCATCTCGTCTTTTAGCATCTGACCGGTACTTTACTAATAATACTTCCAGGGTAGAAAAGGGGACCCAGGCTTCAGAGGGGCACCTGGTCTAAAAGGAGCGAGGGTAAGTCATTGCACAAAGACGCAAACTATTTTAGTGTCTGATTTCATGCGGCTCATTGCAAGTTGTTCTCTTTCAGGGGGAGCCTGGCTCGAACGGTCGATCTGGAGGTGATGGTCTAGAGGTAAAAAATAAATAAAAATCTCTCAAACTACCAAGTAACATGTTTCTTATCGGATGAAACGTTGATAGTAAAACTGTTAAACATTTTACAGGGTCGTCCAGGTTATAAGGGCAACAAGGTGGGTGACATTTAGCTTTAGCGACATGCTATTCTCACCACGTATAATGACATGTCCTGAGAAGATAAGCAGAGGGTCTCATCTTGTGTTTGGTCTTTTAGGGGGAGAGAGGAGACTGTGGCACTCCTGGGGAGAAGGGTGACACTGTATGAACATTATTAACTACACTATTTTAATCAATACCACAGGCTTTGTCTCTCATAATGAACTAAGTGTCATTTTGCAGGGACCTGAGGGACCTTCAGGCCAGCAAGGAACAAAAGGAGAACAGGTACAGCACAGCCAGATATATTTCTTTTTCTTTTTTAATTCAACGGTAACAATTATTAGTCTTGGTTTGATCATATTAAACCCTAAAAAAAGTTTTGCTTGCTGAGACTGTTTGTGATAAAAGAGATAAAACAGGATAGTACTTTACTTATCCCAAGGGAAATTGTTGTGTAGCAGTTGCAGTGCAAAGTAAAGAGTGCAAATATAGATACAAAATATCAATTATGTGTGAATCCAAAATATAGCCTATAAAAAATGTGCTACATGTTTATTAAAAGTGCAGGTCCTCAAGATTGCTACTTCATAAATGAGTAGTAGAAGTACATAAAAACAAGCGCAAACTCGCAATTGCTGTAAACCACGAACAAGCGTGCATCTACACGTCCATGCATTTACACACACAAGCTCACGAACACTTGACCTCCATGCCAAATTTGAACACTTTGGCCACCAAAGGGTGGGCGAACATTTTTACAGAGCGAGATATAGAGCTGCTGGTGGCATGTTAAAAATGTAATGTAAAATACTTTGAATAAAAAAAAAAAAGGTGAGTGACAGTTTTGAGCCATGAAGGCAGACTGGCTCTATGGACGCCAATGTTGTTCTGTCAGTTCCACCACTTTGGTCCAGATCTGAAAAACTAGAGAATGGATTGCCATGAAAGTTAGTACAGACATTCATGGTCTGCAGAAGATGAATCCCGACTCAGGTGATCCGCTGTCTTTTCCTCTAGTGCCACATGAGGTTCACATTTAAGGTTTTGAGTGAAATGTCGGATGGATTGTCAAGAAATGTGGTGCAAACATTCATGTCTGCCTCAGGATGAATTTGAATAACTTTCATAAACCCTTAACTTTTCATGTAGTGCCATCATCAGATCAACATTTTAAAAGTGTCTAATACTTTAGATTTATGAAATACCTGTAAAGCCTCAGCTGCACTTCGTGTTCTTTGGTTATTACCAATCGTAAGCATGCTATAAAGTGAAATAGCGAACATGCTAACATGATACTTGCTAATCATCATCATGTTAGCATTATCGTTGTGAGTGAGCATGTTAGCATGCCGATGCTAGCATTTAAGCAAGTCGCCTCACAGAGCCTTAGTCTTGTTTAAATCATTTAACTTTTCATTTTTTCATCATTTTTATTGACTTATCATTAGATTAATAAAATCACTTTACTATTTGTTAATGCAGTGTACAGCAGTGTTGTAGTTAAGAAGCAATTTCATGATTCTTGTGTAGTGAAGTGTTGTCGCTAACCCTTAACGCTCGTGAACATAGTTTACTGCCTGCTGTTTATAGTGATACACAGACGTGACGATACATCAGACAGTCTGTTCTCCGTCCAATATGAAAAATGGAAGTGGAATTTGTCTCTTATTCATCTCTGCACTAATGGAATGTGAATATTGGATTATAGGTAATCCTGATACTAATGTGGCTATCCAAAGCAGTGAATCCAGGCTTGCAGGATATTATTCTTTTGCAGGAACAGACTTTGTGTGGTGGGATTAGTGCATGGACCTGGCCGCCCGGCACCACTCTTCCTCCTCTGTGCTACTGGCACAGTGTCAGTATAACCTTGTTATTTTGTGAGCTCGGCCTGAGAATCGAAGGACATGAAAGCTGCAAATGCGGATTTTAGTGATTTCAGTGGTGGTAGGTTGGTTGGTTTTGACCTGCAGCTTGGTCAGACAACACGGGGGCTTCATTTTAAATTCATACATGATCGTTTTTGTGCTGCCGGATTCAAAATATTTGTCACAAAAGGGGGAAAAAAACCACTCAGTTGTTTAGGACAAAACAATATATAATGTACAGTTTGTTATGAATGTTATTAAAGAAAACTTGTATGGTGTATTGACTTTAAATAAGACTTTACATTTGCTTTGTAGGGTGCGATAGGATCACCAGGAGACATGGGACCTGAGGGCGCAGCAGGACCTAAAGTAAGTTTCCCCATGACCTTGAGGTGAATTCAAATGTGTCTTCTGTCGTTTCTGCGCTGAAAGTTTCCAACAGCACTGGTTTGATTGGCTGGATTAAAGTCGTCGGTATTTCTAATTTTGACACCCCCCAGTGGTAGTATGAAAAAGAGACTGCATTGGAGTGTTATTACTGATGCTTTGACACGTTATTTTAATACCTCGGCTAGTTAAAGTGGAGCTAATTTTTTACTACATTATCCACTGTTGGATAGTTTAGTATATGTATCATACTTTATAAATTGATCATATGTATTGTATGTAAAATCACAATCTGCAAAGTAACTAGTAACTATAGTTCTCAGATAAATGCAGTGAAGTAAAAAGTACAAATTTCCCTCTGAATTGTCGTGGAGTTGAAGTATGAAGTAGCATAAAATGGAAATACTCGAGTCATTAGGAGGATCTAGTCATAATTTATATTCTGTTATTGTCGAGTTTTTACCGTAAATTCTTACAATATTTTCCTCATAATATTTAGACTTTTTTTCTCAAAATATAGCAAACTTTCTCTTCAGTACATTCAAACTTTATTTCTGAGGATATAATTTTTTGAAAAATCAGATTTACACATGTTTTATACATTTATACAAATTTTTTTTCCGAGATTTATTTTGCATCCCCTTTTGTCAACATTTTTTAATTAAAAGTTGTCCACATCAGATACTCTGATATTAAAGAAATAATAATTTTTTTAGGGAAATACAGTTTCAGAAATTCACCTAGCAACACCTCACAAACTGACTCAATATGTTGTTTGTTTAATACAAACTCACAAACAGAAATGTAAAAATAACAATTTGTGGTTTTAGGGGGAGTTACATGCCGGAACTATTTCTTGGTGGTTTATCCGTAAGCATATCTCGGAAAAAAGAGAGCTTTCATAAGAATATTTTCATTTTATGATCAGAAATTCCATCAACATCCCAAAGACACAGATTCTGTCTGTAAAATCATGATTATTTAGTCAACCAAAGAATTTAGTCATTTAAGGTCATTTGGAAAATCTTCGGTTATTTTTCATCAGAATAGGGGAATAGTAGTGTATATAATAATAACGCTCCCCAGTCACTTTTCACACACAACATTTATATCGCCTGATAAAAACGACCTTTAGAAATGTATGCCCAGGGCTAATAAGATGCAGATGTCTCCATCACCATTGAGCTCTGGCGCAGCTTTTTAACAAAGATGTCTTTATACGGATGAAATGTAACGTGATTTATAGCACATCCTGGAAAAGTTTTACAGAAGGAACAAAGGTTTGGTCTTTATTTCCTAAATGCCATAAAAGGTTGAATCAAGACTGTTGGCTTCACTGTATTATATGTACAGTATTTTTTAAGTATTTTCCACCAGATATCACTAACACGCTGCAGGAAATGACATTCATTAGTCTCACAGCATTTAGTCAAACTCATCCGTGGGGAGAGCGCCGATGATTTAATTCTCTATCCAAAAATGTGCTACAGCTAAAATCCCACGAACGAGATAGAAGAAAACAAGAGGTTGAGGTTCTTCTTGCAGAGGATGTTGCATGTAAAACATCTCAGGATGTAAATGATAATGTAAAATAGTTGCAACGACTTCCCTAAAAAGCTGTTAACATGTATGTATTAGTTTTACGGCTGTGAATACGTTGGACTTAAAAGGTTATTATGTTCATTTCCTTGGTCTTGGTTGAGTTTTGAATCTCTCTGTGTAAAGGGTAGAATCATCAGCAAACATGTAAATATTATTTATATTGTTCTTATATTAGCTGATTATCAATTATGAGTCTAAACATGGCGACCTGCAGAAAGTATGACTTTCTTCTATTAATTTCAAACAAAAACACATTATATGTAAGGGCATTAAGATGCACTTGGCCACTATTTCTCGTTTCATTTCAAATGTAAACCTCTGAACTCGTTTACCTGCCGCAGGGAGACCGAGGGCCCAGCGGTGCTTCTGGACCACCGGGGGACATTGGTATCGGCTTTCCAGGAGCCAAGGTAACTCTTTTATATCAACATTACCATAAAAGCATTCTCTACAGTCACACAATCTTCCTTAAATAAAATGTATGCCTCAATGTATTCTTAAGGTACCGTTTTATTACATAATGTACTGCATCATATTTCTATATTAATACTACGACGGCGTATTAGGGCCATTGAATGTAAAAAAGGATATTTGCGGAGGCGGAATAGTTTAATTTACAGGAAAAAAACTTGAATATTCCCTGATTTTAAAGGCATACATTTGTGAGGAAAGACTAAAATTTCAAAATTTTTTAGTTTTTTTGTCAATGACTCACATCGCTTCACTTTGCAAGTTTGGATCCACTTCATCACAGATGTCGCAGCTTGCCATGAATTATTCCTGCAGGGGATGACCTAATCAAATTAGAATTTGCAGTCAGATTTAGCAATAAGGAAATTCTAATTATTTTAACCCAGAACGACTAATCTGATGCTTTTTTCCTCACAAATGTATGATTTTATAATCTCAGAGAATATTAAACTTTTTTCTCGTAAATTTACCATTTCAATCGTAAAGAATAACAGTCTTTTAAGTCTAAATAATGACTTGAATCTCGGAAATTATGTTTCTCGCAATATTAACCCCCTGCCCTGGATCTGTAATTTGTTTTGACCTGCATTGGCCCTTATACAATACGCTGTCATATAATACAGACACATACTGAGTAAGACTACTTAATCATATTATATCATATTCTGGTGCACAGTGTTATAGATGGTATCATATTACTTTGCTGACATTGCTGTGGTTAACCTCACCACTATGTCACTTTTATTTAAAGTACAACACGTACTGTGTCTTATCTTATCTTTTTGTCCCTCTCATTGGAGTTACAGAACATTTAAGTACAAACTCTCTGGCAGCCAAAAAAGATTGTTCGATAAAACCCTTACTGTAGTTGTTTTATAACTAACCCCTAATAAGTGACAGAGATTGAATTAATGTCATCGCTCTGTAATGAATTGCTGGAAAATGTTGTACATGTTAAAGTTGTTGAGTGCTCTTTGGTGCTTACAGGGTGAAAAAGGCCTTCAGGGAAGATCGGGTGCCACAGGTCCTGTTGGGGTAGGAGAGCCAGGACTACCAGTGAGTATGAAAAATAGTCTTATATTGTAGTGATGCATCAAGGAATCTTAAATAAGTAAATTACTTTTAAGTCCATTCTGTGCATAATAGTGTCCTGAAAGTGTAACCGCACACTAACTACTAGTGGGCGACTGTTAAAACAACAGGTCTAATGTAAAGCTGCCAGTGGTGGAAGAAGTACTAATGGTAATTAAATATATATACATATATATATATATATATATGTATATATATCCCTTTGTAAAAATACAAATTTTATTCAAAAATGTACTTAAGTGTAAGAAGAAAAATGACATTATAAAAAGTAAAAGCACACATTAATCTCCTTTGAGAGTATTATTACTGATGTTTTGATATATAAGCAGTATTTTATCATCGCATCTGGTTGAGTTGGATCTATTTTTTACCACATTATACACCGTTGAAGACTTTAATCTATAATAATGTATCATACTTTATAAATTGATCCTATGGATTGTGTGTAAAATCCTAATCTGGAAAGTAACTAGTAACTATAGTGTTCAGATAAATGTAGTGAAGTCAGAAGTACAACGTTTCCTTCTGAAATATAAAGTAACATGGAAGTACTCAAGTAAAATAAAAGTACCTTGAAATTGTGCTCAAGTACAGAACTTGAGTAAATTTACTTTGCTACTACGAAAAATAAAGATCTGAACAGGAACTTTTTGAGTGATGAGTCCAGAGAAAGCTAAATAACATTTGCAAGATAGTTTTTCCATCTGGTTTCCTTTGTTTTTCTGCATCATACAAAACTTGCCAAGTTGTGAACATGAGCATGCTCAGTGCACTTTACTCACATCCTCAAGAGTCCTGGGAAGTCAAGTTTTGAACACATTTCAAACCCCTGCTGCCACCTGGAGCACACAATATGCAAAGTTGCTCAACAGTGCACCTTTATTCTGTCTTATGTAGAGCCACATGTAGGTCTTATGTTGGCATTAGCTGAAGCCTTCACATATTTACACTTTCATTAAAAGTTGTTTGTTTGCTCCAGGGTCCCCCAGGACCAGCCGCAGCACGAGGAAACACCGGACCACCTGGAGAGGGGCTTCCAGGGCCGAAGGTGGGTCAAGTTTTAAACCATGTGTTGGCTGAAGCTGTGGTTCTCAATAATGCGCTACAATAAATAAAGAATATATTCATCTTGAACTTGTCATACTTATTAGCTGCTGCAATTTGAAGAAAAAAAAAGAAGTCTTTGGTCACGATGAGTTAGAAGGAGCTGAACCGCACAGTGCTGAAATGTATGAAAGTTATTCTATTGCACACACTGCATCCTTCATAGTGTACTTCATCGTTTTTTCTTTCTCTTACTTTGTTTATTTTTATTGCAATGTGGCAAAGCACCAAGTCAAATTCTTATATTTGAAAACCTTCTTGCCAATAAATCGAATTCTGACTCTAAACAGTCGTAAAAGGTTTTAGTCAGTATACAACACTTTGTATGTGTACTGCAGTTTCTTTTCAATGACTTTTTTTCATAATATTGTTGATGGTCTGTTTTTATTGTATCATTGTCTGTGTTATGAATTGCTTTATTTGTATAAAGGCCCTTCTCGGGACGAGAGCTGTCGACTAGCTCAGCTTATAAAAGCTGCGGTCTGTGGCATCGGTCCATGACAAATACTCGTCCCTGTTAAAACAATCATTGGATAAATATTTACGTAAAAGAAGAGGGCGTTGAAATAGACAGGAGCGGTCTGGATATTGAAAGTGGAGGTAATGAACACCAATGTGTAACCCCTGATCAGATGCAAAGCAGAACAGAATGAATTATAGAAATCACAACCAGAAAATGTTTCACTGATTGCTACAAAACGTTGTGTCTTTACCGAGGAATTTACATTACTAAACTGCACAAAACTTCACATACCAAACATGCTGCACATGTGTGAAGCTTATGCGTGATCGTGTCTACAGTATGTCACACTTTCTTACTTTTGTTGTAGGGGGATCGAGGACACGAGGGTCCGAGGGGCAACCGTGGACTTGCTGGCGTTGGGGTCAAAGGTGACAAGGTACATTAGACTTAAAATGTATATTATATGTTTACTCAACCTGAGGAAACTGTCTGCCGATCCTGCAACAGCGACTGTACTTTGAGTACTCACCCACGTCCTGGCTGCCTCTTTGATTACTGTGTTTCTTGTATGTAAAAATCTTTTCTCAGGGAAGTAACGGGCCGCCTGGGTTTCCAGGTCCAGTCGGTGCTCCTGGGTTTGGACTTCAAGGAGAAAAGGTAAAAGTTGCATTAATGCATGTCAGACTTTTATCTGCTGACTGCTGTTCATGATGGAAGTCTTGAGCTCAAACTGAAGGAGAGAAATGTGTATTTCTTTAAGTACTGTACTTAAGCACAAATTCAATGTAATTGAGTATATCCATTGTATGCAACTTTATACTTCTACTACACTACATCTCATAGAGAAATATTGTACTTTTTACCTCACTACATTTTTCTTTAGTTACTTTTCAGATTAGTTTTTATTACCCTTCCTGTCCAGTGAAAACCACGTATCTCCAAAATTGGCGATTTTTATTTTGAATGTTTTTGATAAACTGAAAGGGGACGTGTTCCTTTATGTGTTGAGACAATTCTCCTACTTCTCAAGCTAAATAAACTATTTAAAAGCCCTCATGGATGAGTTGGAAAATGCGTTGTGACAAATCTGAAAACATCATCATGAAAAGTTGTCTTTTCAGAGATACACGGTTCTTACAGGACAGCAACACAACAAACATATGATGATCTTATAGAATTGATGCACTGCTGAAGATTAAATTACCCAACAGTATATAAAGGACTTCAAATTAGCACCACCATAAACATCTACAGCAGTAATATGCAACACATTAATACAGCAGTAATATTAATCCAAAAAACATCATATATAACAGTGAAACATTGTCAGGGAACATTTTACTGCTCAATGAATACTTTCACTTTTCATACTTTCAGTAATTTATGCTGATAATACTTATATACTTTTGAATGCAGGGGGATCAAGGCCCAGTTGGACCTGCAGGCCCCAGGGGAGCTCAAGGTATTGGAATAACAGGACCAAAGGTAAAACGAGATGAGGTGGGGGGACAACCTTTAACTAACAGGAAGTTTGTCTCAGAAACTCAGATGCTAATTCTAATTGACAGTCAGTTGATTCTCCATCTGATTGCATCTAAATTGTTGAGTATATTTTATCACACAAATAATCCTGTGACAGCCTGCGGGCTTGTCAATCAAATGCCAGAGAGTTTGAATCAGTCCCGTGGAGGCAAAAGACTGCTATTGGTGGATGGTTTATAATCTGAGACACATTTATTTTGACATTCAATTCTGGTTCATTTTTCACTTTCTTCAATTTCCCCCAAAAGGAAAATTAGAAAAAGGAAGAAGGAACAGAACGGAAAGTAATTAAAAGTCAAAAACAAAAAGTTTCTTCATTTTTTTTCCCATTGTCATCTTGGCATTTACATTTCCATCCTAAGCTCTATTCAGGTTTTTAAATTTTACTTTACAATTTCAAATTGCAATTCCGGGAAATACATGTCACTTCAGTATTAAAGTGCCTTCTTTGATTCCCAATTTCTTTTTAACATTTAATTGTGACCTGATTAGCCTTTGCACTGTTATAGACATAATGAATTTCTCCCTCGTTCACATTTAAAGGTAAACATTGGTGACATATATATTATATATATATATATGTATATATATTCTTACTGTCAACCAATCTTTTTCGAGGCAACTCGTCCATTATTTCTTGGACTCAGTATTATATTTGCTCGAAGTTCCCAGTTGTTGATTAGTTTCCAAGTCAAGTAGAACACAGACTGAATATCCCACTGACTGTTGCTTCCAGGGGAATCAGGGACTCCCAGGTGAGCCTGGACTGAGAGGTGAGCGAGGTGTTGGAGAGCCAGGATCCAAAGTAAGTCCTCAAAACACTACTGCGCTATTCACTCATCACTTTACAGTATAGTTCCACATTTTTGCGAAGTATTCTTTCTTGCTGATGGTTAGACAAGAAGATTGATACAACTTTCATGACTCTTCGCTCAATATGAAGCTAGAGCCAGCAGCCGGTTAGCTTAGCTTAGCATAAAAACATGTCATTTTGTTTTTTGTACTGATCAAACAAACAAGATAACATGTTAATTAGTGAGCTTTCGAGGTGCTGAATAGGTGCATTAGCTTTTCCCCTCCGCTTCCAGTCTTTATGCTATGCTAAGCTAATCCCCTCCTGGCTCTAGGTTCATACTAAAGGTAAGGTGCAGAAATGAGTCTCTTGCCAAGCAAGCGAATAAGCTGAATAGTGGATAGTAGAGATCATCAGCTGAGCAAAAATCTGAACTTGTAGGTTACACGCCACGCTCGGTTGCAAGCTCCTTAAAATGTAAAGCGACCGAAAAAATTATCAACAACTAGTTATTTAGTTGATGCTCTTGTTCGGACTTGTGGCGTAAATTACAATCAACAAGCTGCGAGAAGGTTGAGGGTCAGAGCCAGTCCAATGTAATCCTAGAGAGACTTTTTTTTAAATAAATTGGTCATTTCAGTGTTGCTTTCATACTTACGTTCAGTGGTTTACTTCATCTCTTATACTCTTGCACCTTACTTCCGTCTCCCAGGGTGACCCGGGGTCTGAGGGGTTACCAGGTGTACCAGGTGAGCCAGGAGAGGATGGAGCCTCGGGACAAAAGGTGACATCATAACCTAAACTTGTTTTCTCTTTTTCATACAGGCCTATATAATAATGTAATATTTATTCCCAGTCTGCTGCTTCATTGAATGTTTTCTAATGATGGCAGGGGGATGTTGGGTTACTGGGGCCCAGGGGACCAGACGGTCCTCCTGGTAAAGGCACACCTGGAGGAAAGGTAACAGAATCACCGTTGATGTGACTAGAAAGATGATGTGTGTGCTGTCAATGATCAAAAGCTCAACTCAAAGTTGATGATTTTGAGGTTTATTTCGAGGAATATGAGCAATAGTTTTGTGTTATTTTGGCAGGGAGACAGAGGGGACAGGGGGACCAGAGGACAGCCAGGTGCCGTCGGTCCTGTGGGGCCTTTGGGGTCAAAGGTAAGTCTGTGCAAAAATAAGCATTTTGTGAAAATGTCAATAACAGTTTTAAACAGGAGTGTTACCAATGAAATGTGGTGAAAGTACAAATAACCAAGTACATTTACTGAAGTACTTAAGTACAATTTTGAGGTACTTGTACTTAACTTGAGTATTTCCACTTTCTGCTACTTCATACTTTGTACTCCACTACTTTGATGAATTTAGTTAGTTACTGAAAGGATTAAGATACTACATATTATCAACAAATAAAATATTATATACTATTATAATTTAAGATACACAGCATTATATAACATCATTTAATTAGCACCACCTTTACCATCCGCAACATTAAAGTGATAGATATATTAATCTATCAGTCATTATAATCCAGTAGCATAATATGTATTATTATAAAACAGACTTTTATGCATAATGTGTCATTTTACTGTTGGTACTTTAAGTACATTTTGATGCTAATACTTTTGTATATATACCTTTTATCAAAGGTGACAGTAACTTTAATGTAACACTGTATTTTGTAAAGAATGAAAATATTAATAAATAATTAACTATATTAAATAAATACAATAAAATACACCAACATATATTGAATCAAGGGTCTAATTTGCATTAACATACATTCTATAAAAAACAATATATCGCAGATATATCAATAATTCTGCTGGTTAACCTTTTTATCAATCAAGCGCTAATAAACACACACTGTAGACTAAACCTAACAGTCCATTGTCACACTTTAAAGTATTATAATTTTAAATAAAAAAATGTTATTACAAATAAACTGCTTATGTCTGAGACCTACCTTCTTCCCTTGTCTTGTATTAGTCTGATCAGTGTTTTCTTTTTCAGGGGGAACCAGGAAATATGGGGCCAGCAGGTGCAACTGGACCACCAGGAAGGGGTATCGCTGGTGCCAAGGTTTTTATCAAACAGCTGCTATAGTAGTACTATTAGTAGTAGTCATTTATTTTGGTCATTATTAACAATTTTCCAACAATAATAAACATACAAATAAAGAAAATAATATGGAAATAAATTAAAGGGAAAAAATTGATAAATTGTGGGCTGAAGCTTAAGTTTATAATACCTACTCTTTTTCCATATCATATTCCAATGGGCAACTCTTTTATTACTAGAGCTAGACTATACAAAAACAGAAACTAAAACACAGTTCAAAACGTTTCATAAACAATATTAATCAATTTATCATTTATTTAGTTTACCACCTTATTTTTAAAAACATTTTTTTAATGTGCAATCTGGTCTTTATATTTGTCCTTACCCTTGTTTTTGTGTACATACATATTCCCCTAAATTCAGACCGGTTCTCTCCAACTTCAAACAACCTCTGAATACAGTTAGGAAGCAAACTATTTTGTGCTTTATTTTATTTTACTTTACATTATCCGTGCAGTTTTTAGATCAACTGGATCACACAATTCTAAAGCATGTCAGCTAATAAATAATGCGTTGATTAGCTTGTAGTAATTAAATCGATTTACAATTCTTCGAACACTCTTCTGTAGCATGAATATTGGATTAGTGTTGGTTTTGTATGTGTTGCCCCATACCTCAACACAGTAGGTAATGTATGGAACTATGAGAGAACAATACAGTTTATCAATATAGATATCAACAACTTTAACTGTCAACAGCAACAATTGATCTACTTCTGGTTTTTGTCAGGGAGAACTGGGCCAACGGGGTCCAGCTGGAGTTGTGGGAGAGCCGGGGAAGGGTTTAAATGGACCCAAGGTGAGTTCAGGTTCAGGTTTACTCTCACTGATCCTCCCATGAAAAGTTTGGCAATAGCAGTGGCATGTTTTTGGTTTGTAGGGGGACAGAGGGTCTGCAGGGCCTGCTGGGATACCTGGACTTAAAGGTGACGGTTACCCCGGCCTTCCAGTGAGTATCAGCACATCACATCCCCCCTTTATCACTTTTCATCCCGCACTATGTACTTTACATTTATGTTTTTCACACGGTGTCTTACTTAGGGACTTCCGGGGCCTCCTGGTCTGACAGGAGAGACCGGATCAGATGGCGTCGGTTTACCCGGAACAAAGGTAAAAGTTCACCTCGGGAAAAACACTAAACAAGAAATGGCAATATTGTTCATTTCTGTTGTAGAAGTTATCTTCTTCACCTCTCCGGTGATTTTATTTATGGTAATGCTTAGAGTATGTTTAGATCTTGTTGTTTTATGCATTGCCACAATGTATTGTCAGTAGTGTATTAAATAACATTACAGGGTTAGTAGATAATTAATGGAAACTTATATTTATATTATATACTTTTTTTTCTTGGTATTTCTCCAAAACATGCCTTATAATATGTCAATGGATAATATAAAAATCCAGGAAGTAGAAAATAATTGTAGTGCATCTTTTTTTTTGCTGTGTTGATTTTTGCTTTGTATATTTGTGTTTTTTTATTGCTCGTGTTTGTAGCTGAGGTGTTATAAGAGCCTGTTATTTTCTCTTTTTTTTTTTTTTTGATTAGATTACTGTGATTATTGACAGATATCCATAAATGTTTCATAACTCCCAATTTGCTTCCTGTTTAGGGAGACAGAGGCTTGCCTGGACCTCCTGGACCTGCTGGGCCACCAGGAATTGGCCTAATTGGTCCTAAGGTAATCTGTCCTGTTCAAAACAATGACTTGTATGTGATTTTTAAAGAAAACTACAAATATATTGACATTTGAATTCATGTTTGTATCCAGAAGGACTCACATTTGTCTTTTCCTGCAGGGTTCAGTTGGCCTAATGGGACCACCTGGTGCGCAGGGTTTACCTGGAGAGGGCATCCAAGGACAAAAGGTAACATCGTCAGCTACCAGACTCTAAACGTTTGCTCAGCAGCTACAGTCTGTAACAACTCACATGATTGGAATCCCTGGAGGGTTATGAATCTGTTTTTGTAAAGGAGTAATATCACTTTATTACGTTTTTTTTTCATTCAGTGATTGGTGAGCAATGTTCTCGGCTAAAGACTCAAATATAAAAGACTCAAATATGAAAAGATGAAACTCGTCATCAAAAACAGAAATGTTCCCAGAATGACTTTAAAATGGTAAAATGTGATAATCCTCATTTCACGTTGTCTTGGTTTATTTCACTGGTCTTTCAGAAAAACTTAAAACATGTTCATGGAAGGTTTTGTCCATAATCTTATTTGAGCACTGTTAATTCCACAATGATAAGATTTATTTTTATTTTTATTTCTAAAGCTACCCAAGTCATACCCAATAAGTCTCCCAATGGCTAAGACTGATGTGTTAGTGAATGCTAACAAAATAATTGTTTTATCTCTGTTAAAATGACTCTACTGTCCCGTTTGGTAGAAACACATTTAGTCTATAATCCCAGCCTCATGTGCTAAAAGACAGAAAAGAGAAACTTTCCATTAGCTCAATCTTCATCTTCTATCTACGAGTTCTTCTTGACATGGACTGTACTCTGTGTTTGCAGGGAGAGAGTGGATTTCAGGGGATCAGCGGCCCCAGAGGTCCTCCTGGACAAGGCCTACAGGGGGACAAGGTAACAATATAATGTCAGCACCTGCATTATGAACATAGTCAACATGAAAGGACAGTGGCAAAAAGAACGATACTTTCAGCATTTAGTAAAAATACATTCAGTAAGCTGCATACAACATGCTTACATTAATATATTATCCATTAAATGTTTTCAATTGCAGGATACAATTGCAGGAATTGATGAGGTACCCCTTTGTATCGCAGACCTACTGTGTGATTCAGGATGATGTTTCTTTTGTCTTGCAGGGCGATCGAGGGTTCAGAGGTGAAAAAGGCAAAAGAGGAGACAGAGGAGAAACTGGAGGGGCCGGAGCCTCCGGACCTTTGGTACTGGATTCAGTTTTTTAGAGTGACTCAAGTGCCCTCGAGGAAATCTCTCAATATGTGAACAGCTAATAAATGACGATCTCTTTCAAATCACAGGGTACAGCTGGGGAAAAGGGAGACCCTGGACTTACAGTAAGTGAAGTGCATCGCTCATTACACAGAATGTCATGCGGAGCAGTCAACAACATAGGGTTAGTGTGTTTCTTTTCATTATTTATCTGCTGTACTTCAGGACTTTGGGTTTAAGTGCTGTCTGTCAGCTTTAACGTGAAGGAGTACACATGCACACACAAGGAACAGTGGAAGAGCTCTCGCCCTTTTTCATATATAACACCCAACTTTAGGGGAAATAAAGTCATTTTCTTTCCCGAAATAGACCTCATTATGACTATTCTTGTCACACTTTCGGGTGTAAAGGTGTTTGAGGGTAGGAGACATTAGGGTGGTATCATAGCGATACAGTAGAGTAAGGGGCTCAGACATTTGGAGGGAGCTCGGAGTACAAAGCAGCCAGTTGAAGTGGTTCGGGCATCTGATCAGGATGCTTTCTGGACGCAATTCTTTGGAGATTTTTGAGTAGGAGACCCTGGAGTAGACCCAGAAAATGCTGGAGGAAGTATATACTAAATTATATGGCTTGGGAAAGCCTCAAGATCCGCTAGTAGGAGCTGGAAAATGTTGCTCGGGAGAGGGACATCTGGAGCACCTTGCTCCCTGCCGCCACCGCGACCCAACCCCCTGTATAAGTGTCGTAAAATGGATGGAAGGATGGATGTTTGAGGGTTTTCACAATTATTTTGAGTGTACATACAGTAGGCTTTGTCTAACTTTGTCCTACAGTTGGAGGAATCTGTATAAAAGTCCAAGACTGTTCCAACTGTTTTGGATTTAAACTCAAATTAAGGCTGAAAGCCAGAACTTTACCCTTGTAATCACAGATTTATTTCTTTACTGTAACCCAGAGACAAATCAGTTCGTAGTAAAAGTATTGCACTTTCTGTCTTTCACAGAGGGAAGAAATCATCAAAATAGTGAGATCCATATGCAGTAAGTAATCAGAAACTCACTTTTTACAATCGTTTATGTGCATTTGTGTCTACAACCTGTGTCTGTTTCATTAGGTTGTGGAGTGTCCTGCCGCCAAACCCCCTTGGAGCTGGTTTTTGTGATCGACAGCTCTGAGAGCGTCGGCCCCGACAACTTCAACGTGATCAAAGACTTTGTAAACTCCCTGATCGACCGAGCCTCTGTCAGCCGGGACACCACGCGGGTGGGTGTTGTCCTCTACAGCCACATCAACATGGTGGTGGTCAGCCTCAGACAGGAAGCCACTCGTGATGAGATCAAGTCTGCGGTGCGCTCCATGACCTACCTGGGCGAGGGGACGTTCACAGGCAGTGCCATCCAACAGGCCACCCAGGTGTTCAAAGTGGCGCGGCCAGGCGTGAGGAAGGTGGCCATCGTCATCACGGACGGTCAGGCCGATAAAAGAGATGCGCTCAGTCTGGAGAGTGCGGTGTCAGAAGCTCAGGGGAGTAACATAGAGATGTTTGTGATCGGGGTGGTGAATGAGAGCGATCCTCTGTATGAGGAGTTCAAGAAGGAGCTCAATCTCATGGCCTCTGACCCCGACAGCGACCACGTGTACCTGATCAATGAATTCAAAACACTTCCAGGTGAGACATTCTTATTATGTGAGCGCATGAGAATCATAGGCCTACATGAATACATACAAGGAATGTGCCTTGGTATTTTGACCCTCTATTAAAAAAAAGCAGAGGGCAGATCTCCACCAGGGATTTATTTATCTCGTATCCTGCCTAATTATTATATTATTATATATAATTAGAATCAAGTATGGAATGAATCTGCAGATGCCCCGGTTTAAAAATGAGACCAAACTGTTCCACTGAAAACAGCCCACAGTGTTTTGAAGATTAGACTATTAAGGGTAATGGAGACACTGGAAGATAATGGTGCTTTTTCAATGCTGTGAGCACAACAAACACAATTATATTGTTGCATATTAAAACCAAAACTGTCCGCAGTGGAAGATATTCCTGAGGGTAATCTATACATTTTGTTGTTTTTCATTTTGTAATTTGTTGAACCAACCCTTTAACAACGTATGTATGTAAAATGCTGAAGGACAAACACTTGCACGGAGGAAGAAATCTGGATCCATAATTGATGTGCAAACCTCCTCAGGACGCAGTTTTCAACTTCTCTACCTCCACTAACAAGAAAACAAGAGTTGTCTCAAGAAGTGAAATTAATTTGCACATCAAGCAGGATTTTTTATTTATTTTTTACAATTTCTTCTGCTGACACTGGGTGGCAGCAATGAGCAACGGTCCCTCAAGCAGCTTTAAATGGATAAGATACTGCACTGCTTTGTCCTCTACACATCCTGGCCATAAATGAGGGCAAAAAACAGGCCGTGAGTCTGGGAAAACCAATACCATGGTCCTCACGAGCAATACACTGCTCACATTCAGACTGTGGCTTTGCTTTAGCTACGCGCAGGAGTCTCTGACTGAATATTTACTCTTTTGGTCTTTTGGTTGCAGCTCTGGAGAAAGAACTGCTGAGTCGTATCTGTGAAGACGGAGAGAGACATCTGTTCAGCTCCGTGCCGAGCTCCAGACTGTCTCCAGGAATCCCCGAGGTCTCCGGTAACGTTCGAGAACCTCCGTACAGGACCGATACAGACACCCCCACCTTCACAGGAGACTTCAGGAGAGTTCAGAGTGTGGTGAGGAGAAGAAATCAGTAAATGTTCTACCTCTTTGTAAACTAGTTACAGCAGTTTAACATATCACTGGTAACATCTAGTCATTACATTTGGTACAGATGTTCATTGTTCCCAGAGGATGAATCTTAATGAACTTTGCTGATCTCCTGACTTTTCCTCTGGGCACCACAAGCAGGTCACAATCTTTATTTATCAAATGAAATGTCTCAATATCTGCTCAATGGATCGGCACAACAATGTGGACAGACATTCATTGTTACCAGAGGATAGATCTAAATGACTTTGCTGATGCCCTGACTTTCTCTAGTGCTACCATGAGGTAGACATTTATGGTTTTGTGTGAAATGTCTCGACAACAATTGGATGGATTGAAATGTGGTTGTGACATTCACGGTCCCCTTCGGATGAATTGTTTGGTGATCCTTTAACTTATCATTGATCGCCATCATCCGGTCAAAAAAATGTAAAAACAGCCCACCAGCTGTCCCATACTTATGGTACATATGATTTCTGAGTAAATACTTTGAACACTAATGACATTCGCTTTTTAACAATGAATTTTCTTTGAATCGATTAATCGCCTAATCTGTTCAGCTGTAGGACTACGTGTATGTACTGTTTGTATTTTATAAGCTCTTTATATGTTTTGAATGCAAACATCTTGATTTGTTAAGAAACTGAAGCTAGGAAATATTTGTAGTAAAAACGTACAAAGTACAATATTTCCCTCTGAGATATAGTGGAGAAGTAGAAGATGGCAGGAAAAGAATAGACTCAAGTAAAGTACAAGTACCTCAAATGTGTACTTAAGTACAGTACTTGAGTAAATGTAGGCTACTTGTTACATTCACACTACTCATAGCAGTATCCCGGCCCCCTTCTAAAATAAATGTGTGTAAGTCTGAAACAGCAATTGTATTTCAGCATTCAAGTTAATTCTTCAACTTTGGTAACTGTAATAATCTAAGTTTACTTACCTGCATGACTTGTACGTCAGACTCACGTCTCCTACATAGGAGACTTTATTGTTTTGTGTGTCTTTTTAGTCATTTTATGTCTCTTTGTAGTCGTTTTATGTTTCTTTTTGGTCATTTTGAGTCTCTGCATGGTTGGTACGTGTCTCTTTGATTGGCCTTTTTGTAGGTGAAGGTCAAGGGGCCCCTGACTCTTCGGCCTGTTTAGTAATCCATCTATCTAGTGGTTTTCAATAGTAAACGCATCGGTCTCATGTGTTTATAACATGACGTTTGTATTATCTTACCTGGATAAATAAAGGTTCAGTAGATTAAAACACTCTCTGCTCTGTTACAGCCCGGCCCTCCAGCGCCACAACCCGACAGAGAACCCATCACTCTACAGAGACCCAAGACGGACGACAGAAGCGCCTCAGAGACTCAGAGATTTCCATTCTTTGACAGGGAACCCTTCAGACCTGTTACAGAGTTCCTCCCACTGCTTGACATGAAGGACCCAAACCCCCAGATAGTGTTGACAGGAGCCAGCGGGCCGGCGGGTCCAACTCTGCAGGCTGAGGACAGGACACCGCCGCCGTCTTCTTCGACTCCTCCAACTCCTCCAACTCCTCCACTGCCGCCTTCTGACACCAACGGATCAGGTAACAGATGAAAAGATTGGAAAATGGAAAAAAAATCAAGATAAAATGTTAAAAATCAAGTCTCAATTAAGGAAAAATAAATCTGAACTAAATGTGTTCTATTATTATTTATTTGAAAATGTTGAGACAATAAGGTCAAAGCCTTTCAACTAAATCAGATAAAGTTACTGGCCGTGAAATAACAATGTTATACGTTTACGGACATTTAATCTGAAACGTGGAGGTTTAAACAAACACAAAAATAAATCTGTCAAAATTTTAAGAATAGTTTGACAATTCGGGGGAAAAAAACAATCCATCAAACTTTTACAGGAATTCAAGAATGATCTTCAACACGACTCTAAATGTCAAAATGTACATGAAAGTGGTAAACCTGAATTATCTGTAATTATAACAGATACAATATTTTAATTATATCTTAATTTCCACTCACATTTTTCTGCAGCAGGGTTTTACTCAGCCCCTCACAGACCTATGTTAAGCCTGTTGACCAGCGTGGCTTCAGGTATGGCGATGTCAGTCTGTTGGTTTGGTCCAGACGTAAATATCTCAACATCTTTATCGATTTGGCACAAAATTTGGTCAAAATCATGGTCCCCAGAGGATAAATCCTACTGACTTTGGTGATCCTCTGACTTTTCAGACTTCACCAGTGCCACCATGAGGCTCATCTTGGAGGTTTTCAGTGACATATCTCAACAACTATTGGATGGATTGCCATAATATTTAGTTCATGTTCCCCTCAGGATGAGCTGTAATAACTTTGGTGATCCCCAGACTTTTCTTCTTGTGACACCATCTGTGTCAAAATTGTCCAATGCTTATACCTGCAAGACTAACGACATGTTGATAATTCCTAGCTGTACTTTGTATTGAGTGCTAATAGCATGATAACACACTACACTTTGGTTGCTGTAGACTTTTTAGTCTTCTTTAAATTTGACAAATCTTGTTTTTTGTTGTCTCCAGTGGAGCGCTGTGACCACGTGCTGGATCCAGGACCGTGCCGGGACTACGTGGTGAAGTGGTACTACGACGCCATAGCTAATTCCTGCGCTCAGTTCTGGTTCGGAGGCTGTCTAGGAAACAGTAACCAGTTCGAGACTGAGAAGAGCTGCAGAGAAACCTGCGCCAAAGTCTAACATGCACATGTACCTGTAGTCACAAAAAAAAAACATTTTGATGTGACTTTGCCATGAGGTTCACTTCAACGACTTAGTTTTTTACGTGTAGCTATTCAACATGGATAGGGAAGATAACCAACAATTGTTATAAAAGTGGCATCATTAAACCAAATTAGCCTAAAATGGAGTTTAAAGTTCTAAATTGTTCAGTAGGCTAAGTACTCTTTTTACCTGTCGGCCGGAAGGATTTGTGTATTAATTGTATGAACCAAGCTAAGCTAATGCAGAGAATATTATACCTGTAATGTTACTTACACACTGTGGAACAGTTCTGTTATAAATAATACAAACTTTGAAACCACTAACCTTTCTATTCAGAAAAAGTAACCCTTATGTATGATACAATGATGTTTTTTTTTTACTTAATGTCTTATGTTTCTTGTTTCTTTATGTTTTTTAATACTGTGAAATATCATTAATGGAACAAAACAAAACAAATAAACGTATAATTGCACGCATTGGTGGTAGAATTATCTTCTTGTAAGTCACTTTAGACATTCATGAAAGTAATATAAGATGATGCATGATGTCCACATGAGTTTTTCACACAAAAGAAAAATTGTTGTATTCTGCCATGCAACTAAGAACATTTAAGATTTTTTTTCTCAACACATGTAATAAATAATATAAATAGCTAGTATTGTAGCAACGTCTGCAACAACCATTTGAACCTATGGGCAGAAATATTTGTAACTACAAAAACTGAATCATTTATATTTGAATTACTGAACTTGAATAATTGCAAAAGAAATGTAAAATGAATCACATCATATAATTTGTATTGTTTAAGATGAATAATTGCATTGAAAAACTGAATAGCATAATTTGAATTTGAATTCATTAGCTTGTAACTGAATTCATATAAACTTGAAACTGAATGTAATATTATGAAACTGAAACTATAATTCTCTGTAGACACATTCAGTTCTTTAATTTTCAGAACTGAATTTGAATTGTGAGCTCAAAATGAATAAATTCAATTTCAAATGATGCTATTCAGTTTTCAATGCAGTGATTCAAGTTAAACACACTGAACACAAATTCAGTTTCTAGTGACTCATTTCTGCCGATATATTGTAAACCTCCTTAATATTCCGCATATGTAGTTCGCCCACCCTCGCTACACAAGTAGGTTCAGCAGTGTCAAGTAAAAGAAAAAAAGAAAGCGGCAGTTTGAAGCACATGTTGTTGAAGTTGAGAGGAATCACCTCCCGTGAGACGCACACCAGGAGGATGACTCACTGAGAAACACTTTGTGCACCTCAAAGTTTCAAGTTGGACATGATTACATGTAATTAGTGAGAAGAGGCTGCTGATCCCAGAACAATGCATCTTCAGCTTGAGGCATAAAAAGCACATGTCGGGCCTATTTAGCTGCAAGGCTTCATATTGTTGACTTCAGGGTAACGTCTTGAGATAAAATGCAAACGGGAAGGTCTTGCTGGGCGAGCTTGGAGGTGATATCTTCCATCAAGGCTGTTTATCATTTAAAAGGCTAAAAGGTCACCTCCGGTCTATGCAAGTTGATGAAACCGAAGCCAGGGTAATGAAACAGTCGATGAAAGCATTAGGAAAATAGAAATGTAATCTTTGACTTTGATTGTACATTTAGTGTGACATTAATTCATTCACATCACCTTTTTAAAATGTAGAGTTTTACAGAGTGGCATCATTTATAAAAGACAAGGAAAGAAGACATGATGATGTATCCAGGATCCTGAGACGGATTAGGATCCTTCCCTTCGAACAAGCCGAAGTAGAGAACAGTGTTTGAATTAAACTCGCTCATGTTCAGCTGAAAGAGGACAGAAACAGAGAGGTTACACACACTCAGTGAATGAAGAAAGAGTCAACGTTTCGATCTCACAGATGTCTTCATCAGGCAAACATTGAAGAACTTCCATACACACACATTACTCATTATGGTTGTAACCCCAAACTAATCCAGGGAGGACAGTGCTGCTACCCCCACTAGGCTTTCGCAACAAAGAGTCTAAACTACACCTGAAAATGGTACAGTGTACCTCTTTTTAGTGGCTTTAAAGAGAAACCAGATTAACGATTATCGTTACAACAATTCCATAATTTGCACACATTTTCAGAAATGTCATAATAGAATAGTACAGAAAAGACAAAAAGGTGGTAAATGTCAATGGATAGAAATAAAACAAATATATATATACAAATGTTGCCAAAAACAAGGACAAAAGAAAAGTGCTTGTTTATGAATTATTATTATTTAACAAGGCATCTATGAGCATTCACCGTTTAGATCACATATGAATGAAATGCTTGTAGAATCTGTTGTTGTATTTGTATTGTTGATTTAATGTGTGAACGAGCGATGCAGAGAAGGTCACATGAAGCTCAATATTAGCCTGTAATGTGTAATATACTGTTGGAGTGGTAAGCAAGCCTATTGTTTTTGTGATATTTGGGGAGTTAGGTGGTCCGTGAGGGTTTTTTATTGGTTAAGTGGTGCTTGGTCTGAAAAAGTTTGAGAACCCCTGTTTTATAGATTATGATATGTTGTTAAATCTGAGATTTGAAAAAAAGAGTGAGGCAAAGTCCTTGTATATGTAAATTTACTTGGCAAAAAACTAATTCTGAATTGATTCTGACCAGTGTTCAGGCAACTTTGTGTGTTTTTAGACTTTTATTTTTATTTTGCTGAGCGATAAAGTGTTGCTTGAAAAAAATGAATAAACAGCGCCGCCCCCCTCACTGCTCGAAAGCATTAATGCACCAAGAGCAGGGCTCACACTAACTGTGAAAGCAAGTTAGCTTTTTCTTTTTAAAGTTACGAGGAATCTTTGCTCAGACTTGTTCCTGTGTACGCTGCTCGTTTTCCGTTGGAACACTTAAGACTGCAAATTGTTTCGCATTTCTGACTGGCTGCTGTGTTTAACAGCAATTAAAGTTTGAATCTCAAACTTCTTACCGTTGCATTTGTTTAACACTCCTGAATAACATTTCTATTTACATGGCTTTTTTTGCTCCCTGGGTAGATGGCCCTGGGAATATTAGGGCAATTGAAGGTAGAAACAACAAACAATTATTTAAATAATTTTTATTATTATTTAGAAATGTTATTATGTAACTTCCATCCCAGATAATTTATTATTATTTAGAAATGTTATTATGTAACTTCCATCCCAGATAATTTGAGTTTTTATAATAACATAATATAGCAGCCTAATAATAACAAATAATCTAATAATTTAAATACGAAATTAATATAGTCAATATGTAATATAAATAATAAATACTAAGAATAATAATCATAATAATGATACAAACTGAATAATAATCAATATTAACATTCAGGGGAGACAATTAGCCTACATTTTATTTGATGGGGGGCGGTAAGGGACCTGGATAATGGATAGGGGGCGCTGGCCCAAAAAAGGTTGAGAACCACTGCTTTACACATTTAATCCATTGTTAACGTAAAAATATTAACTGATGCACCTTTAAACAACAGCTATAGATGAAAAGGTTTGACATTGATAATGCAATTAGGATCAAATGATAAAGTTTGGGGTCGTAGGCCCGTACCTGTTTGGTGATATCGGTCCTCCAGGGGTCGACCTGCAGTCCATCACACCAGCCTCCTCGCCCGTACAGCCACGTGCCGTGTTCGTTTGGTACCGCGCCCTCTTTCACCCGCAGAGTGCAGCCCAGAGGTGTTCCTGATGGAGCCCCACCATGACCCCGAAAAGATATGAAAATACGACAATTAGTGCAAGAAATGACCCTTCAGTCAATGTGCAGTCCTCATGCCAAAGTCTTAAGTAGTTGAGCAAGAGAATATTAATTGACAAGAACTTGACGGTCAAATCAAATATGCCAAACATTTGTAGCCTCTCAAATGTGAGGACTTCTTGAAAAGTTCTGCTTATTTCACCGTGAACAGAATATCTTTTGTTTTTTTGAAGACGTCAACAATTAAAGATGAAGACAACAGCATCCACAGGCACAAAATACATTTTACTTATAAATACATGTCATGCTTCTTATTTACTACGCTTACTTTCGATATTAAAAAAACATCTAATGATCTAAATGTTGATTTTCAAAGTAAATTATTGTCCTTGGAGACTATGTACATTTACTCAAGTACTGCACTTAAGTATCATTTTGACATACTTGTACTTTAAAAGTAGCATAAACTGGAAATACTCAAGTATACTTCTACTCAACAACTTTTGAAATTGTCATTTCTACTCCACTATATTTATATTTGACACTTAAAGTTACTAGTAACGTTTTACACCACAAACATACGTTATGCTGATATGACATGAAGCACTCCTATACTACTAATCTACCCAGTACTGTATAAAGTCTGAAAGTGGCTCCACATTGATGAAATACAACATAAGAATGCTCTCACACGCATTTGTTAGCCTACACTTTAAGGACTTCTCCTTAATACGGACACAACTTTACAGCCACACGGATGAGAAGTCCTTTAAAAAAACTGGAAATGTAAACATCAAAACTTCCATTACAAGTGTGTAAAGTCCATCTGCTGATGAAGGCGGTGTGATGCGTTTGAGAGCTCCACAGAAGCTACTAGAAATGGACCTCGAAGTAGTATTGTTTGGTCAACTACCTCCGGTAAATGTTCCTTCGCGCATTTCTCACCTGCAGAATCGAATGTGAGGGTGTTGTTAAAAACATCGTTGATCAAGAAGTAGTGGGAGGTGACACAAAATTCTCCACAGTGGTTGTCGTCGTAGCCGTGGGCGGTGATGACGGCGTACAGCTCCACCTGAGAGCAGACACACACACACACCTGCTGACAGACTCGCAGCTCTTTAAATGGTTCATGATGATCGGCGTCAGATCTCTTACCTTTTTGGTTGATGCCGGGACGTAGACTTGGGCTGGCTGGAATCTCTTGTTGTAGTTTTTGTCGAAGGTTCCCCCGCTGTAAAGTGACGTCACTCTGAAGGGGTGGAGCG
Organism: Bovichtus diacanthus; assembly: GCA_943590825.1. Lineage (NCBI taxonomy): Eukaryota > Metazoa > Chordata > Actinopteri > Perciformes > Bovichtidae > Bovichtus > Bovichtus diacanthus. Next base: position 13,809,234 of record CALSBV010010223.1, read on the forward strand.
TCTCCACGCTATAATCTGCAACACAGAAGGCTTTGTACTTAAGTAAAATGTTTACTTGAGAAAATACTAGAAGTTGAATAAGTAGTCAGATCTTTTACTTCAGTAAAAGTAGCAATACCACAGAGTAGAAATACTCTGTTACAAGTAAATGTCCTGCATTCAGAGCCATGGAAAGGGAGACTATATAAACTGACAGGAGTACATAAATCAGTAAATACACAAGATGTTAAGTTTCTTTGAGATTTTTGTGTGTGAACAGTGAAACAAGTCAAATAATGTAATATTTTCCACATTTAATATCATAATAATCACTTCATAAAATCTGAAGCACGTGGTGGCATGTCTTCAGAAAACAAAGATATTTATTCTCATCATGCCCGCCAGGCTCCTGTTTATTTCCCAAACATCCTCTGTGTCATAATCATGCAGACTGTCATTTAAAAAAATGTTTTAAAGGAAGCTGAGTCAAAGTATTTCCAGGAACTAAAAGTTTTATCTTTGCCGAGTGTCATTTTCATCCAGACATCTTCCAGTAACAGACAGATTCCTGCTCTCTGTTGAGAATTTTGTACAGATTGTAAAAATGTAAATAGTTCAATATCTATAGCAGCGATTATTTTTCCTTTGATATTGTTACCACTCGTAGGCACTTGTGTTGTTGTAGATTTCCTCCCCAATTTTTGGAAAAGAAATTATCAGAGAAATTGAACTTAACGTCTTTTTCTATGTTTATGATTCATGGCATTATAACTGTGTTATACTGCACACAGACATTTTTGAGTTCTCCCTCCTTCTAGACATGATTGTGCTGTTTCCACAGAGGTTCAGGACTCGTGGCCTAGTTTTTCACAGTGAGTAAAATGTGAGCAAAAAAACATTTATTTGTGATGTACAGCGAACATAATGATATCCTCAAGAAGTGTAAGTCACTCTGAATCTTGAAATATGTGTATCATTAGCAGCTAAAGTGGTTTAAAGAACCTTAAGTGTCTCCGTGGGTTGTGTATCACTGCAGCAACTGCTGACCGCGAGTCAAATCAGTGAGACAAACTACAATAACTAACTTCCCGTTGTTTTCAGGCCACCGACATACACCTGAGTTTTCACCTAAAGCAGCACTGCACCACTATACTACCTGCTCAGTACGCCCACAAACATTATGACGGCTTTCACAGTTTTCAAATGCAGCTTCAGTGTTATGACAGTTGGTACCGGTCTGATGGCTGACACTGAATCTCAGGTTGAGGGAGGCGATCCACGGCATCGCCCACGGCACCGTCTTCATGGTGAGGGTGCATGTGTTGCTGTCCAGCAGGGGCATCAGAGGAGACACGTCTGTCAACCAGCGCCCAGTACCTCTGCCAAAATAACAAAAACAGTCAAATCACATCACACATATCAGATAAAAAAACAGGATTCTCACAGAAAAAAAACTTCAAAATCAATATTGAAATTCTTTTAATCTGTGGTCTCTAATTTTGGTAGTTTTTATATCATAATTTGGTCAGATTCATTCAACAACATTTTGTAAAACAATGTCACAATAAAATGATTTAATCACAATACAATTCAATTGAAAGTCAGGTAACCACAATATTGACACGGAGCAAAGCTGAAAGTACTTTAAAGAAATAGTTTGACTTTTATTGTGTGTGATTGGCTAATACTGAAGCTAAATGAATGTTTTCGTCTCTCTCAACAAACACCTATTTCTGCTGTCAGAAAGAAACAGGACCTCCAGCAACAGATTTAAATGTTTTTTTGTGAATGGTATATATGTTAAAATACTGTTATTTGTCAATAAAAAGACGCAAAACAGACTTATGACACATGTCACATTTTCAATTGAAATTGAGATGGATGTTTCAGAATTGTAAAAGACCAACAGACAGCACACATACATGCATCCCTTCCACAAAAGCTGTGGGTTATTAATATGATCATCTTTTGCATTCTTATTGCATTACATCAGCCTGTCACCTGCGGAAGGCAGTGATCCATCGGCCCAGCTCCATGTTGCAGTACGGGCCGAGAGGATCACAGCAGACGAACAGCTGCACTGTGTGATCCCAGTGAGCGCAGGACGAGTCCCGCTTGCCGGGACACGACAGCGACGCGTCGAGCTCCAGCATGTCAAAGTTCGACAGCGCTGCAGAGAGGCAAAATGGACAAATGTTCGGATCATTAAAATGCTCACGTTCCCCTTGTGCTGCAGTAATTGTTCACACTGATGCTCTAGTGCTAAATGTCCTTACCTGTCCATGCTAATGCTGTTTTTTTTTTTTTGGGGAACAGGGTTAGTTGTTTTAAGCAGTCTCTAATGGATCCTTTGGATAGAAGTGTCCCATAAAATGGATTACATCATCGAGGTTACACTTAATGCTGTTCGCTAGTCCTCTCATACTTCAGCTACACAGACAAAGTGTAACCTGCATTTAACTTTCTTTCTTTCCTCGCACATTAATAGTTTCCCTTCTATCACTACGACACAACCTGACACCCGTTGAAGCTGCAAATCTAAAGAATAACATCAGTCACACAAGGTTTCTGAAGTTACCTATTGGAAGGTCGACCGTGGCCACTGCTCCTTTATCCCCCTGCATGTGGACTTTGTCAAAAACAGAAACAACCTTCGCAGGACTTTGAAGTTTATTCTGCAGATCCGCATAAAAGTCAAACCTAGAGAAAGAGAGAAAGTCAGAGATAATTGCAAAAATTGCACCTAGTTTACCAGCCTGATTATCGAGCTCTTTATTAAGAGACATTTAAACAGTAGATCTATTATTCTGATCAGTAAAGTAAAAAAATAAATACAATGAACTCTTGTGCAGAGTCCCTTCAACCCTTCAGTCCTTACCACTGCGCCTGCCAGTTGATGAAGCTGAACGAGGGGTAGATAAACCAGCCCATCTCAGCCAGCGACCCCTCGTGGTCAATACCGATGAAGAAGTTTGGGGACGGTGTGTGCTGGAAGGACACATACACCTGCTGTCCAGACCTACAATGCCAATTGAAAAGTACCACACCACAGTGAGAAGGGCAACGTGTAAAAAGATGTCACGATGGTACAAAATGAAAACAATTTACAGGGGATTATCTGTTCTTTAGAGACAAGGAATGGGGACATTTTTAGGGGATGACATTTTCCCCCTGAAGAGCTTATAAAATATTTTCGGAAACATTATATAAAAGTTGTGTCTAGGTTCGCAGCTTCATTAAACAGGAAGCAAACAGACTTTAGAGAGTAGTTACTTTAACCTTTAAAGTGTTCGGTTAATCTATGTACAAGGATGTTAGTCATCAAAGTGAGGAAGCTTTTAATCCTTGGGGTCAGTCGGTCTTACTGAAGCGCCTGAGCGACCGAAACCTCCAGATGCACCATGGCAGCGGGGATGCGCAGTGTTGTGTTGCACTCGTCCCCGACACAGTTCATGTCCTGGATGGGGTTACCAGGGAGAGCGTACACAAGGACACCGGAGGCGTTGGATTTGGTCATGCTCTGCACCTGGAGGGTTAGGGACGATGATGCCATATTAGATAAAAGTGGCCACTTCCTGTGTGTTTAAAAACAAAGTTTGGAAGGGAACAAAGAAGACAAAGCAGTACTATCGCAACAAACGCTCATTTCCATTATGACTCAGTCTGTTGAATATTCTTTATATTAAATTGATTAATGGTTTGGGCTATAAAATGTAAGAACATAGGGAGAAATGCAGATTCCAATTTCCCAGAGATAAAGGATATTTCTTCACATAGCTTGTTTTTCCCAAAGAAAACTGTCCATAATCCAAAATAAAACCGCAGAAAAAACAGCAAATCCTCAAATTTGAGAAGCTGCAATTTGGCATTTTTGCTTGATGAATGAACTTAACGATTAATCAATGATCTAAATTGGTGTCAAATAGTTTTTGACACATGGACAAGAGGAGCTAGAGATCAAACCGCCATCCTTGCGATTAAAGGACGAGTTGCTCAGCCTCCAAGTCATAAAACCAAACAGAAAAAAATTATTATTCCAGACTTCCTGTCATACAGTATTTCCTCTTGTTGTTTTAGCTGGCTGATGAAAGTATGACTGCGAGTAAATTAGGGTCACGTCTCAGACGGATGGAAGGAGTGAAGGTTTTTATGTTTTTTGTAGTGGGTTATGTAATGCATATAGAGTTAAATCAAATGTGCTGAAACAATTAGCCCATTAGGAAAACAGCAGAAAACACATTTTTGATAATTATTGAAATGATTTATCAAGCAAAAATGACAAACAAAACAGAGACTAACATATTATTCATACTAAGTAGAGAGTAAAATTGAGTATGTAGTGCGTTCCAACTGCATATTATGTAGATTTGTACTTGCGAATAAGCAAAAAAAAAAAAAAAAAAAAAAGTTTAGGCATGGTTGATTGTTTTGATAAAGGTTAATTATGGTCAGCTGGTTGCTGGATGCTGCTTTTCTGAACGTCAACAACCTCATCACTGACCTTTAAGATCTGGAAGTAACAATCGAAGCAGCACTCTCCACAACCGTTAATATCAACAGACCTTGGTGAAGAAAGAGCAGCTGCCCTCAGACACCCAGGCCACTGCACCCGCCACCGAGGGAGAAGGTTCACACCCGTCACCTGCATCTGTCAGCTGATACGTCCTCTGATCCCAGCGCGTCGACAGCCAATCATACCTGGCATCTAGTCTCTTGATAATTATAGGCATTGTCCACCCTGTGAGGAGAGAGAAGCTAAAACAAAATCTAAATAATAAAACAGAGTGCTCGCTCGCGACGTGTTTCCACATGTACCTTGCTGTCAGGAAACCTTTACAACGCAGAACTGAAGAGTCACACAATTTTAAAATGTTCGATTTTAAATAGTAATGACATTTTATAAATAAACTGACAAATACAAACATTCGACCTGTCGATCGAGCCTTCATCTTGTGATAGGACGAAGGCAGACCTGCACGGTTTAGGCGGCCGTATAAATTCACACAGCCTGGCTGGGTTGCACCAAAATGGTTATTTTATATAGGCCTATGCTCTTGAATTCAAAATGCATCAGCCCAAAAAAAAGCAAAAACATATTTTACAGGAAAAGACAGCAACTTTGTCATAAAAGTATACAGCAAAACATTTTTTTTACTTTTTTAAATTCATTTTTTTGTACATTTTGGAACTTAAGAGGAACTTTAAGTTGTGTCACTTATTGTGGGCAGACCATATGTAGAGTAGTTGGGATGATTATGAAAGTGATGCAGTGTGTACTACTTAAATATTACTGATTCTACCATTATACAATATTCTTGGTGTTAGTAGTATTACTTTACAAATTACACTAATAAAAGGCAGTCCCACTCCCAATAATCCCAACAATCAGTCAAAGATTCGAACCCATTAGGCCCGTGAAGAGACGGCCCTCTTACCTTTGGATTTAAAAACAGCCTGGGAGAAGACACAGCCGCGGCCCATGCAGCGCCAGTAGTAAAGCACATTGGGTATCCAGTTACCCAGAGCGAAGACTGGCACCGGAGAGAAGTGCAGCCTGGACAGAACATCCTTTTTACTGCGGAAACATGCATGTGGTTTGTCAAAGTGGTTACCAATATTTTGGGGTTAGGCTGACACATTTATGCTTCACTTTTTATAATACAATAATATATGAAGTGGGCCATTCTGCATCATGAGAACTTTTATTTCGGTTACTTTAAGTACATACTTTTGTACTTTATCAAAGTAACATTTTGAATGCAGGACTTTTACTTTTAACAGAGTATTTCTACAATGTGGTATTTTTCACTTTTACTTAAGTAAAGGATCGGAGTACTTCTTCCATCAAAGGGCATACCTGCTGCTTTCATCTCCCTTTATACTACAGAGAGTATCAGTGGTGGAAGAAGTACTCGGAGCAACAACGATGTTAAAACACTTCATTACAAATAAAACTCCGGCATTCAAAAGGTTACTTGAGTAAAAGTACGGAGGTGTTATAAATGTACTCAAAGTATCAAAAGTAAAAGTAAGCCAACTTGTTGGGCAGCTGAATGGTTGAAGAAGCTACTTTTTATATTGGATATTGTAATCTATAAAAATTGATAATATTTTATAAGTAACCAGTAATTTAGCTGTCAAAAAGCAGTACAAAGTACATTATAACCCTCTGAAATGTCGTGGAGTAGAAGTATATAAAGTGGCACAAAATGGAAATACTCATGATTGTATGAAGGTACAGAGGTTTAGTAAATGTACATAGTTACTTTCCACCACTGGATATGGCACATGTTGCTTTGAGTTGAGTTTTACCATTATCTGCATTTACACAACTAAATATTTGGGAACATGTTAACACCTATTTTTTTTTTCTTTTTCACACAAAGAAATTCTGGCCTTTGCAGATTTGTTATTGTTATTTACAGACTCAAAAAAGAAAGATAATTTTTTTTTATAATAAATTTGATAATGATGTTGCAAATTGTATTTATTCATAAATGTAAATTTAACAGTAAAAGAATAGTTTTTGTTATTTTCCTAAAGGATGTTGAGCAAGTGCATGTGGATTTACGTTCGAATTTGACTAACAAAAGGATATCAAGACACTTAATATACACAGATATACCACTGGTTATTTTGTTATTGTTTCATTTTAATCTATCCCATGTATACTGGGACAGACAGGCTTAAAAACCTCGAAAACAGGATTTCCATTGGTCGCCAAATTGATCCAGATTATTCAAATTTGGGATAAACTACACACTGACCTTTAATGCCATGAGTAGACATATGGCGTTAAGAAGTGGGAGCAAATCTGTATCGGCTAATTTATTAATGTCATGCTATCTATTTTGGAGAATAGCCTAATTCTGCAATATTGTTTTTATCTCTTTATTGTAGAAATCAACAATTACAACAGGTGACAGTACAAAACAGAAAACAGCCAAACAAACAAAAAAAACACATTTAGGTGTTTATGTTACTACACTTTGTCTATTTGCTTCTGTAGATTTCTCCTAAATTCAATAATACTTGTCCTGGGGAGGTTTCATAGTGATATCTATTAGTGCATTTTCTTTTACACTATCCACCTGTAGTGTCTTACAAAATGTATGGAATTTTAAAATACATATCTTTAAAGGCCATTTTCTCAAAAAATATTTTTTTCTCATACTGTGAACCAGAAATGTCTGCTTCAGTTTCACTTACATACACCAAACTTTCCAGTTTCATTCATATCTATATTCTGAAGGGTTTTTTTATACAGGTTTTACAGGTTCATAAATAATTTATAGCCTGATTTATAGAATATTTTATTTCTAAGAGGATGGAGAATTAGTATAGTTTTTATGGATGTACATTATTTACTGATTCATGGAGTGATACAAAGAAGTATCCAAAATTCCCTCTGTAATAACCCTCAACTCCAATATGTCAACAAAATGAAACAAGATTTTTAACACTTGCAGTGTTTAGATTTCTTGTCCAGAAATGTTTGCAACTTCGATAATGCCTCATTTGCATATTTAAAAAATAACATCCCAGAAAACTAGAAATAAATAAAATAAGTGCCTAATGTTAGCAGGCTACTCAACTGGGGAAGTTCCGTGGTAATAACTATCCTGCAGCTGTCAGATTATCAGATTATCTCTCCGTGTCACAGGTCAGACTGTACAATCACCAGGGCCCCTGGGAGACCACCACACACTCAATGCGGCTGTAACACCACTGTTCCTCCGCTCATGTGCAATACACCCCGTCACTATTTATTACTACTCTTACTGTTTTTACTTACTTACCTTACTGTGCAATACAATCTAGTGCAATACGAATGTGCAATATATGTCTTTTTAGTATGTATTATTGTTACCACTGGCTGCTAGAGTTTTACTCTCACTGTTCACTTTCTGTATTACTTACCACTTACTTACTTACTTGTTGTTGTGTTTTTTGTACTTATATCTTGTACTTATACATTCGTACTTAACCTTTATCTGCACTGTCCCTTTGCTGCTGCAGCGCTGTAAATGTCCCCGCTGAGGGACGAATAAAGGTTTTCTCATTCTGATTAGTTCTTTTTTTTTTCTCTTACTTTATTCACCAATAAACTCTCCCCTTAATAATAACAATACCAATCATAATACATATAATAATAACAATAATAATACTAATACATTAACATAACACTTTGCTTTAGGGCAGTGGTCCCTCCCCGGTCACCTGTGCATGGCGACCCGTTGCAGCTGATACCTCATCCACAGAGCATCACTGACCGCAGAGTCGTCCAGGGACAGAAAGAGCACCTGGGTGGTGTTGGGCAGATCCTCCACCAGGCTGCTCAGGGACGACTCCGAGCTCCACATGCACTCCAGGAAGCCGGACTTGTTGGAGAAGGCGTGAATGATGAGAGGTCCCCGCTGAGCACCGGGTTGGTAGGAGAACTCCCCGTCCAGAGTTGGGACACTAAACGCGGCCGCGAGTTCGCCAGGCTCCGGCCCGTCGGGTGAGGGGGCTTTAGTGGATCTCAAACTGACCGCTGCGGTGTCTCGGGACACACAGGCCGCCCCATCTTCGATTAGTTTCGGTTTCCCTGCACCTTCACTCACATGAGCTGTCAGAAGAACAGCAACGATCCACAGGGGCTTTGAACGCAACAGCACCATGATCCTGCTCAAGGCGAGTGGCGTGAACTCACCACAAACAGCCGAACATTTCTTATACTGTTTATCTGAATGTTAAGAGGTCAGACTGCTGTTAAACTCTCTCAAAATGTGTTTTGAGAGATGTGTCCTAATTCCATCTACAGACATTTGAGCAGGAGGCGGGCCGTACTGCCGTCTACGGCGGCCCCGCGGGGTCAGACGGCCTTGGTCTCCGAATTGATCCGGATTATTCAAATTTGAGATCAACTACACAGCCTTTAATGCCATGAGTAAACATATGGTGTTAAGAAGTGTCAGGAAGTCTCAATAGGATAATCACGGTATATATGTATAAAAAAATTCTGTAGCATATTGATCAAATTTTTTTTTTTTTTTTTTTTTTTTTTACAAAGTCAACTACTTCCCAAAATGCAATCTTGACAGGATTAAACGATGGGCAATACTTCGAGAGTTTGGCTTTATGGATGTGAAATTTACCCAGAAATGTTTTTTTTCTCAAAAGAGAAGTTAAGTGTGACCCCAGCAGAAGAAAGTAAAACTAAAACTAAGATACTATACATTATACATACAGTAGCATCTACTATAAAACAAAAAAAAGCACGATTACAAATAGATGTTCTACATAAAGTATAGTATAGTACTATACAATACACCACCTATAAAAAATACATTAAAGTGTGTAAAATGTGATTATTTGTTATACTGTATCTACCCAGCAGTGTTTAGCAGTTATCTCTTTTTTGAACAGCTACATTATAATGTTTACGCTGTAATATGCATCACATCAGTAATAATAATCCAATATAATATAATATCCAATACGCTGTATGACACTCAACATGAGTACAATGTTCGTCTTATAACAATATTTTAAATGCAGGACTTTTACTTCTACTTGAGTTTATGTGGCACTTTACGTAAGTAAAAGCATATCTGAATACTTCGTCCGGATACTATAAATATGTCCCATTTATTACTTGAATCTGATAATATTCGGACCTACTGGACGTAGGATCCACCTAGTGCATGACACACATACTAATTAAAAGATATGTTAAAATGAAGCCTGTGACTCACAGAATAATTGCAGCAGTCAAGCATCAACCCACATCATCCACTCCAGGTGTGCGTAAAAGCCCTTATGTGCAAAGGGAGCGTCCCGTGGTACAATGGCGCATCACCAGGAAAGTCGCGCTGTTGTTCCCTTCATCATCATCCAAAATAAACCAGCAACAAAGTGTAGACTACCTGCACATGCGTATTTATTAGCTGTAAACCAGGCGAAAAGCATTCAGTTTATGTATTTTTACGCAGACGCATTTGGTCGAAATTACGCACGTCTTGTAACGATGGAGCTTGTCAAACTTCTTCTAATATTTGTGCTGATTCTGACAAATGTTTTCTGTCAAGAAATGGATGTTGAAAACTGGAGCGAAGACATTGAAGAGGTACGACTTAATGAATGCATTTGTGAATGTATTGTAATTTCACATTTCTTAATAGATTTAGAAAAAAATATTTCTATCCCAAAAAAATTTGGAATGGAAAAGTCATTACTGCGACACAACATAACTTACAATAATATTAATACTTATCTTTTTGTATTAGAAGCTCTCAGTAAGGTGATTTATTTGACTCAGTTGATGTTAAAATGTAAGTGTATTTCTAAAACAGTGATAAAAAAAATAATAATAATAATCTAACAATATTGTATCTATTTCTTTGCATTATGTTTGTCTAATACAAGAACAAATGGCCAAACCCTGAAGTAATTCAAGATATATTATTGAGAATGGCCAGAAAACCAGGACCACGCCAATATCTCGGACTCATGGGGAAGAAAAACTCCGGTAGGGAATTAGTATGAATGCATGACTTCTGTATTTATATTCGAGACTGCTGCGTTCAGGTCTGATTTATTTTCCTTTCCTTCAAACAGCAAAAACGCAGAAAGCACGTAAACGTAAGTATTATTATTTATTATATTCCAGATATATGATTCGACACTGTAGCTTTTTAACGGGTGTTTTAATTCCCAGGACATCAATTTCAAACATTTGTGGGTCTGATGGGTAAAAGGAGCTTTGAGGATCAAGGTATGATAAATCCGACAGTGACCTTATATATACACACACACACACTAAAAGGGCAATTTCGGTGGAAATCTGCCTGGTAACAGCTGATTTCATCCCTGCAGGAGTCGAGTGAGCTGCACAGAAGATTGAGGATCTGCGTTTGTTTTCTGACTTTGTAAAATGTTTGTTTTTTTTGGTTAGTTTATCATCGATTCATTAAAAATGTCACATTTAAGAGTCGAGTTTGCCAGTTGCTGAGAACCTTTAGGCAAACAGTGCCACCTAGTGTTGAAGTAAAGTTTTAAAAGAAAACAAAAAAAACTAATATATATATATAAATATAAATATTTCATTAATAAACTCATCTCACTCCTCAATATCATCACAGGTTTATTAAGTGACTTTGTACAATACAAATGAAAAATAAAAATACAGAGATGAGTACATAGCCAAAGTAAATTGCGGTGTTGACTCTTCATTTCCTACAGATCGTTACCGCAGAGTGATTGAAAGATTGTTTTTGTTAAAGCGTCCATGAATCACTGTTCTGTGAAAGTGTGTTTCTGTTACACAGTTGACGCTGCTCTCAAGTCTCTGAGGATTTTCTAAACATACAAAAGAAGTTATTACTTCAGCTGGCTCGGTAAATATAAAAATAAACTAAAGTGAAATATAACACTTATGACATTATAAACGGTGGTCCAAGGCTAGTAGAAATAGCTAAACATAGAGGAAAAAGAAAGCGTTATATTTCAGAAAAAAAAAAAAAAGCTTTAGCCATTTTTTAAAATCTATAAAAAAAGGCCCAAGGTGCATTTTATTGTTTTTCTTGGTTTCAGGTTGTTGTGTTGACACCGTTTCATTTCTTTCGCACGGATAGGAGGAGGGTTAAAGGTTTACTGGATACACTCAAAACTAAACAAAATAATGAGTTAATGCCTGGTCCTCTTCTTACTTTAATACACGAAGGAAGAGCAGGTTAATGCTCGTATACTGTTACTTTTCTTTTTTTCCTGTAAACGATTAAAATTCACCAGAACTTGATTGTACAACAGTCAGACATGACTCATGGGTATTTTTTTGTGTGTCTGTGCTCTCTGTAAAACTGTACACAGCAGTCATTTAAAAGCAACCTTGGTGTGAGAAAAAAAAAAAAAAAAAAAAAAAGGAGAGAGCAGCAGGTAGGGGCGGGGACAGTATTCAGTTATAACAACAATAATAATAATAACATCAATAATAATAATAATAATTAAAATAATAATATGGGTTTGGCCTTTCTGCAATGGGGTTACTTTTTTTTTTTTTTTTTGATAATGAGTCCCGAGGCATTGATGGGGCTCTGTGGTGGCGGTTCTGACCGTACATTCAGACCCCCTCCACCTCCTCACATACCCAGAATACCCCCAGTACCCCCTGTAGTGGCTGGGAGCAGGAGCACAGCTGTGCTGGCAGACAGAGCAGGGACAGGGGACAAGGAGGGGTGAGAGGAAGGTAGAAGGGGGGAGAAGAGGAGGTGGGTGATGTCAGTGCCACACACTCGTGTCCTGACCGGCAACGTTGGCAAACAAAAATAACTCGAGTTGGGGTGGTCCTGCCGACCGTCTTTTAAAAGATCTTGCCTTTCTTTTTGTTTTTCTCCAGAGTCCTGCAGAAGAAGAGACACACATACTGTAGAATCAGTGACTATTCTAAAAATAACTCTTCAGCTCTTTTACTTTTAGATATAAGTGTAGTGTGCATCTGTAGCAAAAACATACTTCATTGTGTCAGTTAACAGACAGATGTTGTCACTACATGTTGTATGCAAAGAAAATCCAATATATCCTTCTGTCAATATTTTTACACATTCCACCCTCTTCTTTTTAAACACTGTACAGCTCAATCATTTTTAAACAGATATATTTTGCCGTTTTTTCGTTTTAAATTTCTCTTCTATATTCATGATTCTTAGCTTTTGCAGTATGTGTTTTTTTTTCTTTTCTCCTACTGCGTTTATTGTGACATATGCATGAAAATACCAAGACGAATTCCTTGTATGTGAAAACCTACTTAATAAACTACTTTCTGATTCTGCAGAAGCGTCTGATGACCACAAGGTGGCACTAATCCATTAATGCCCATATACTCACCACTGCAATTTAAGGTTTATGTCAGTCCCACACAATATACAAGCTTAAATGTTTTGGTTTGTTAAAATAGACAGCTGAATCATGAAAAGTGTGACCGTGCGTGTCAGTTGTACCTGGAGGCCTCCAGTTTCTGCTGCTCCAGGCGCTGATGGGCTTCCCAATTTGCTCTCTCCTCTTCGAACACACGTCTCTTCTCCTCCAGCTCCCTGTGCTGAGCCTCCAGGTTCTTCTTCATCTGCTCGTGACGCCGCTGAAGCTGCAGAGAGACAGACAAGACAGAGAAGGACGTCAGTACTAAATGCACCGTCACACATGCAGTCAGCTACAGAGCTTTTTACACAATATAATTCGCTCTTCAGTCATACTGAATGCTGATAAACGTGCGTTTAAAAATGAGATAATATTGTAACTGAATCAAAGAGAAAGCAAAGAGAGCCACGCTGTGCTGTAATACTTTCGAGCTTAACGACAAATGAAAAAGTTTGGTGTCAGTTTAACTAAGCCGGAGAGAGAGATTTACAGCAGATTGTGTTTTATTTTGTTGTGTTTTTTTTTTTTTTGGTGCAATATGTCAGTGGTTCCATTAACAGATATTGTTTTACACAGACACGATCCCTCATTAACAATCATACAGTCTGCATGTTACACATGTGCGAGTTGCCCTTCTTAATTCAAATCTAAAATACATTTTTTAAAAAAACCTGCCGGTACAAAAGAGGGAACTTGCGAAACAGAATATTCTATTTACATAAAACAACAACACACTCTCAAAAAAACTTGCTCACAACCCTAACCGCTGAAACACATCAGCACAAGAGGAAGGAAGGAGCTCAGACAGATGAGTAATTTCACAAGGACAAGAACTGCAGAATTCATTAAACCCAGTGTGTGTGTTTCTTTTTTTTTTTTTACCTCTGCTTCAGAGTCTTTGAGCTTCTGCACTTTTTCCTTGACTTTCATCTCAAACACCTGCTCCATCTCCATCTCCATCTTCTTCATCTTAGTCACATGCTCTCGCCTTTCCTCCTCCATCTGGGCCAGGGGACTCCTGCACGAGGAGAGATGAGCGCACGCACACACACACAGATTTAAAAACAGCACTACAGAGCATAACAGGCATCGCCGTACTCATCAAATTGTTTATACATTGTGAACAGTAATGTCCCCCATTATTTGACTTGTCACGATTAGAAACCCAATTTGTTCTGGAAACAGAACTCTTATTTTAGCATTTCCTCTCCTCTTGAATATGTTTACATGCCAATTAGAAAACTGATAAGTGTGTAAGAGCAGTATGAGACACATGTTTTACTATCACCCGCTTTCACGAAACAGGTAAAAGTAAAATGTGCAACAGGCAGACAACAAACTGAAATATGTGCAGAAGATTGTGTATTTCTATACAAATCTCAAATTGTATCGTGACAACATTATCCCTCATTTCCCAAAAAAGAAAAACATCACGCGGGGGTGCAGAAGGAGAAAAACAAAAAAAGACTAAGAGGTAAAGTTTAAAGAATGACGGGATCCAACAAGGAACAGTGTGCCAGGAACAGGAAACCAACCACCAATGAGAGGCAGAAGTACGCAAAAGCTAATGCAGAGACCTGCGAGTACTGACTGGTAGTGCAGGTGGTGGGTTAAATGTTAGTAAAGCGCATCAGGATGTTTTTTTTTGCCGTTAGTGTTCAGAGACCCGTCGCGAAAGATGTGGAGAGGTCTTCTGTGATCACGAAGAATGTACAGTCAGGAATGACGACTGGAGTAAATCCTGGTTTACCCTCGTTTTGGCGCAGTGACAAGTTATTTTAATGATCTTATAAAAAAAGGAGGGAAAAGTTAAAAAAAAAAAAAAGAAAAAAAAGGGGGTATAAATAAAAAATAAAAACATTTTTTAAAAAAGAGGAGAAAATACACATATAAAAATTGTGGGTCTGTGTTTGTTTGAGAGGTAAGTCATTTCAACGTAATGCACTTCGATTAATGTCGATGTACATCTCGTTATCACTTTTAACCACCCCAGACATCTTGTGTACATGTCTCCGTTACTACTCCAAGCGGGGCTAACAGCAGCAGCAGGGGGAAGCAGCAATGAATACACCAGTGGAAAGACTCAAAAGGCTTTGTTGTTGGAAAAAAAAGAAATGAAGGCTTCACATTCATAGCTGTCAAACTACATTCGTAAGTGTGGCAATTCACAGTTTTTCTCCCGCTGTTTCTGGAAATATCTACTGACAGGGGGAAGTCGGTGGGAAAGCAGAACTAAGACAACAGTGAGGGAAGAAAACGCCCAAGTGCAGCCAACGGAGAGGAGGAAGAGTACAGGCATACACAAGGGTCTCAAAAAAAGTGAAAAAAAAATGACCACTTACATTCCTTCAACTGTGTCATGTCTAAAAAACAAAAACACATACAACCAAACACACACACACACACACACACACACACAAGCACGCACACAGAGACACACACACCATGCAATAATGAGGTCATGCACTAAAATAAAACTTCAGTCTCTTAGACGTGTTCTGTGATTTCAGCTACTTTTTCACTGTAAATTGGAAAAAACAAGAAAGTTTGAAAAAAACAAAAAAAAAAACAATGTCGGCTTTGTGAGCTGGGTGTGAAATACATTAGCAAATGTTGAGCTGTGTGTTAGCATTAACAGTGTGAGGCCTCTTTTCAGCTTAGTGAGTTAGCCATTTGCCTGTGTCTACATGAATGAGAAGGCAGCGTGGTGCTTTGAATGAACACTTGTGAAAGTCAGTAGCATGATTTTATGCAAAGTAGTGCAGTGAGAGGCTACAACAAAAGCAAAATCATTGCGCGTTTGTCAAACATCACAAACGGAGAACAAATGGGCGATGAATGAACTCCAACATAGACTCTTCCTGTTAGCTGGAACCTAAATATATTAGGATAGATGAGAGACAACGACTAGAAGAGTGTTAACGCCTCCCGACAGCCAACAATCACATACAAAAATATCTATTAACCAACTGCCTGTGGAAGGCACGATATCTATAAGTATTTTGAGAAAGTTGTATGTCAATAAAAATGTTGAAATTGGCCGAATAAACGAAAGACTGAGGCAAGTAACCGGCCATTCAGAGCTCCTGTTCGAGTCTACACGATCTAAGTTGCAGGTAAGGAGGGTAACATTCTTCAAAGTGGACGTCTCCTACCTGCCTCCACTATAACTGCTGCCTTTAGTTTACTTTGTCCAGGACTTACTTTGTGGACAGTGACCCCTTAGTCCTGTTGTTGTCCACTCCGTTGTAGGTGACAGCAGCCAGCTTCCTGCTGCGGTAGTTTTCGTAGTGGACGTTGTTCGTCACGTCCTTCAGGTCCTGCATGTGAGTTCTGGGGAGGGACGACAAAGAATTCAAAAATAATTAAAATGCGGCGAGTAGTGTTTCAACTGGTCTTTCAGCTACAACGCTATCCAAGTTCTCCTTTTGTAAGAAAGAAAGAAAAAAAAAAAGATCTTATATTACCAGAAACTACTTAAACTTTATAGAGCCTGTGTTTATTAGCTTGCTTGTTGATGGAAGTGTTCATTAACTGTACATCCTACAGGTTCTTTTGTTTTTTTTTCAGTACCTGATGAGCATATCCCTGAGGATGGTGAAGTCGCAGTGGTCACTGTTTTCAACTAGAGGGGAAAACAAGAAGTCAGTCAGCCAATTATCAGAGTCACAAATATGTGGCCTTTTCGGGCAACACGGGAACATAACTAATAACTGTCCTGTCATGAAGCTGAAGATATGTTTCCACAACTTTTCTTACATGTTGGATAAGTCACTTATTTCCAATTCTTTAACTAAATTCAAAGGATTTCTAGTATAACTAAAAAAAGTCATCCATACCTTCTGCAACCCCCCAGGGGTATTGTCTCCCTCTGACCCTCTTGGTGTTCACCTCGATGATGGTGTTGCTTCCTACTACAGCGAGCGGCAACTTGTCCTAGAAAAACAACAATGTTTGCTGTTATTAATATTTAAAAACAAGTGTACGAGTATCTGGGTTTGTGACAACTTATGCAATATGTTGTGTAGGGTGACATAAAATACCTTTATCTTCTTCACAAGCCTGTTCTCTTCTTCATCATCCGTCTCAGGGAACTCGTAGATCTTGATTTTGTGCTCTTGGATTTCTCGCATGATCTAGCAGGAAAAGAGAAGACCTTTTAGCAACATCTGGCATAGATAATTAAAAATGACTAAACAAAACACTTGCTCTAATGTTGAGCCAGGGAAAACAGTTCAATTGTAATAGAGATATCAAATTATGTAAATATCCTTCTTAAGGCTGCAGTAATATTATTACCAATGAAAAGCTTTCTTTTTTTTTTTTTCAGTCTGCTATGGAGAAATGTTGATTGCCTTTTTGAGTCACACCTGTATTCTTGACACTGCAAATGTCTAACATCATAAAAACAAACTAAATGTGACACGAGATGCTACATATTCTTTGTTACAGTTTCAAGACATATTAAAAAGATGCAGATCTCAATTTTAATTCTCCAAGTTGCCTTTTTGATGTGCTTCTAATTTAAATGAATTCAAACTCAACTCAAAACGTAGTATGTCTGATTAAAAGATGTTGATGTGTACTAACCACGCGCCTAATAAAACCACAGCACATCACACAAGAGGAAACTACTTCTTACAGGAACTCATCTTTCTATTTTTTCCCGTGTGTATTTATACGTACGTATTATTTACAGAAAACCTCCACACATGATGCACATTTTCGCCATCATGCTGATGACGAATGTACTTTTTTCTGCAGCTGTGGAAAACACCGACCTGTTTCTTGAACTGTTGGCATTCCTCTGGGGTGAGGGTGTCTGCTTTGGCGATCAGGGGGATGACATTGACTTTCTCATGCAACCGCTTCATGAACTCAATGTCCAAGGGCTTCAGTCTGCACAGAGATAAAGAAACACTTCAACATGTAGTTTAACTGGATACGACAAGCAGTGTCAAATCATTGCGGATCAGTCTATGAACCTAATATTTATATTATGTTCTCCAGCCCGTCTCGAACACTTGAGGAAAATGTAATGAATCAAACTGTTGCAGAATTTACTCCTTCGTCATTATGGAGTAAATGGGATATTTTGAGGCCATCTTTTGGATTTACATTTGATTCTTTTTTTTTTTGCCTCCTTCGATAACAAGGATAAGTGGAGTTATACCAAATATAGAAAAGTATCTGTGACGCATGACTGATGTTAGTAATGTCTAAGAAAATGATCTTGTAGTCATGAGAGAGAGTTGCTATTCTCGGCCGTTTTTGAGCTGAATAAATAACACTTGACATTACCGATTTATTGAGTCATAGCGTTGCGTTTCACTTTGTTATAAAATATAAGTTTATCTTCATTTGATTTTTTGAGGGCACGTTGGAAATATCCCTCCGAGTCGAAATCTGCCCTGAAGCAGAATCTGATGCTGGTAGTTTTAAGAGTGGGAGGTTTGTCACTTTGCCAACAACCATGCAGGTCAATTTACAGCAATAAAAAGCAACAATAAAAACAATTTCACAGGTTCTCAATTTATCAGATTGCATTTTTTTTTTTTTACTGAATATCCTACTAAGAGTTGACGAAAGTTATGCTGTTGCATTCACGATGTTGAACTTTTATAATAAACCAAACGGCAAGCAATCACACAACACAGTAACACTAACAGAAATATGAGTATACAGTTCATTGCTAACGGCTTGGCTGATTTCAATATTTCATTGCTGTATAGTATCAGCAATATCTCAGTCAATAGAACACACTGCTGCTACAATACAGAAAACCCCAAAAATATCTACTTCAGTGTGATTCAGCACCCATCAGGCCCGGACAAATCTCTTTACTGAAAAAGAACCAATAGCAACCCAAAATAAATACAAATCTCATACTGAACAGAAAAAAGACCGGATTTCATAATGTTGAGGCTGCAACTGACAATTATTTAAAAAATATCAACTAATCTGACGATTATTTTCTCGGTTAAATTGGTCTATAAAATGCCAGAAAACAGTCAATTGCAAAATTCCCTTGCACAATTGCCCATCACAATACTGTAGAAACATGAGGTGACATCTTAAAATGTCTTGATCATCCAACCAACAGTCCAAAACCCAAAGATATTCACTGACATTTGAACTAGAGAAGAGAAATGACCTCACACATAATAAGATGGAACTAGGTAATTATTACTTGAAAAGCGACCAGCAGAATTGTTTCAGCTCTAATTACTCATATTGACAATGTCAGAAAGCATCTCTCATAATTAGTTTAACAATTTAATAGAAATTGATGTGGGTGATTGATGTGGGTGTGTCTCTTCCCCCTCACATGAGTGATCGTCCTCACCCTCTAAGAAAACAAGACACCAGAGTTCAGCAGGGAGTTCAATGTTTAGATTGTCTCTCAAGTGTTGGAGGTCATTGTGCTGCTGTGTGAGAGCAGTCAGCTGGTGTTATGAGGGGATGCTCTCTGTGTGTGTGAGGACATACGCTGCCCATCCTCAAGGCTAAAGTGCTGCTTGTGCGTGTACAGAGGACAGGCTTGTACAAACACAATGTCGCACGGACCAAGTGGAGAGGAGGACAGAGTCTTCTTCATTGTTTACAGCAAGTCACGGTCAACAGCTTTAAGGACATGCGAGCACGGGGTGTACATTTGCATATACACAAATTGGGTAAGCTCCACACGGCAGACACAAACACAAAACTATCCTGCTCTATAGTGGCAAACAGCATAGGCTCCCTTTGTATTTGGTCGGAAAGGGCCTTAACTAGAGGCAAGCTTTCATATTAGCATCATTTTAAAACCATACATGCATTTTAATGTGTTGCAGACCAAATACCAGCAACAGCTTTCTTTTTCAGGGCAGAAAAGAACCTCTGAAGTTACTCAATTTCACAACTCCCACACTTTCTGCTTTTAGAATGAACTGTGCACCGAACAAGACACGTACACTAAAAAAAGAAGATGGAGAGATAAAAATTAGCACATCTAAGCCGTCAACCGTCAACAGTTGGATTGAAGATCTGGTACCTTGTGAATAACAAGCACTACAGTTAAAATTCCACACAGTCCTCACTTTATGAAACGTTTGGTGATCAGCATCATCATCTGGGCATTTTGCCAGAGTCTTCGTGTGCTTCATATCATCATTTACACCAATAGCCTGGGGGGGATTTGTTGTAGGAGATAAGAGTAAGACACATTTACTGCACACACTCAGGAGCTGCACGGCACGGCCGCAGCGTCATGCTGTTGGCAACCGAGCTGTTCAAGAAGCAGTGGGGAGTTCAGCGCCATGCTGAAAATGCTAAAGGAGGAAGAGCTTTATTGACTGCCCTTCGCCTGGATTTTCCCGACTACACAGGGACCTGAACCAGCAACCAGCAACCATCAACTTCCAGTCACAACCCTGCTTCTCTGACCTTTGGGGCACTCTTGACATCTCATTTCCCCTGTTACACTATTTAAAAAAAAAAATTTCCTCTCACTGTTCACCCTTCCACTCCTAACCTTTTCCTCTTCAAGTCCTATTCATTCATTACTTCCATCCTTTTGTGATGCAAGAGCTTGATTCTCACTGGATCCGCACATGCTAACCACAGGGGGGGTGTAGGGCATTCTCCCACAATAAAAAGGTATTAAATTACTTTTGAATTTGACTCACCCATGTCCCGAGGGGGCAATGAAGTACAGGCAACAGTGGATTCGGCTGTCAGGCATCTGTCGTCTGTTCACCCGGGATTCTGAGTTCAGGTAGTCTTCAAACTTGCTGTCTATGTGGTCGATGATTGGCTGCCAGCTGCACCATAGAAATAAAAGATTTGATTAGAAAGAAACAAAAAATCCCCACAAAGACGCAGAAGTACCCCTTGAATTAGGAATGGTGAGGAACAGCTTTGACATTATAAGGATTCTAAATGAAGGAATATTATCTGGGCTGAGGTTGTGGCGATCCTTACCAGTTGCTGTTGTCGACAGCATCTCCGAACCCTGGGGTGTCAACTATTGTGAGCAGCAGCTGGACGCCGCCTTCCTTTATTAAAACTTTAGACTGCTCCACCTGGCACAGTAAAAAGAATGAAGGGCACATTGTGTTCACTTCTGCCACAAACTGTGCTTTTGAAACCACATCGTTTCGTCAATGACGAAAACATAATATGAAAGGAGGATGTGAAATCATTACCACTGTAAGGCAATAACATCACAGATCATACATTTCACATGGAAAACACTTGAAGCTAGCAGCATGTAGCAGCACGCCGTGTCACACTGTGCCATTAGTTAACTATGCTGAGAAAAGCAGAAAAGCATCAGGGGGAGAGCAATGCTCTCGGTCAGGAGCCAAACAGATAAAGTGCAGCACTTGAGGCACTCAAGGTTCAGGACGACGTTGTGTAATTAGGGAAGACTAAGATAAAAAGAGTTGATGGCAGGAGCCGACAGTGAGGCAGACTTGTTTAAACCATCACGAGAAACTAAAAAAGGTTTTACTGCAAATCTTAGAAAGTCAATCAAACCTCATCACGACATACAAATAAATCTCAACATGGACTTTTCTCACCAAACCCCGTAGGTCTCTTCTCCTTACAATATTCAGATGATGGTATGCTGATATTATGACGACCCCTATGTTACAGGTGAGGGGTGACTATTTCTTGTGTTCTGTCCATACGTCAGTTTGCGTGACGTATGGCGAGAAAGGAGTAGCTCATTCTTTCCGTTTTCAACAGAGCAGGTTCTCTGGCACTGCATTCATGTATGTTTTCATTATAATACGTTATCTTTGTCGATGGTCTATGTGACAACTAAGCCAAAAAGTGTATTGTTACTGTATTCATCGTAGAAGACTCTTAAGGCATTTAATCAAATTGGAAGCTACGTGGTTGAGAACAAATTGAAAAAACAATTACGCGAGAACAGATTTTCTGTCATTAGCACAGATGTGCTATGAGAGAGAGTACAGAATCGTTATTTGTTGGATCTTCTGTCTGTTCAGCCCTGGGCACATTTTCAAATAAAACTTAAAAATTATGGTTTGGATAGCTGCCAAAGCTGTTAAGAGTTTAGGCTGCATTCACATAAAGGCTGCGTTTCTCTAAAAGTTGAGTGTTTCGACCTTCGCGCCGCAGGCCGCTGCGCCGCATACAACTTCTCAACTCAAAGAGAATACTTATTTGGCAAAGATGTACCTGTACTGTCTTTTTGATTCGATGTGAAGGTCCAGGATACTCTGCTGAATACAGGTCTGTTAGGAACAGAGAGTTGATCAATGTGGATTTGCCCAACCCTGACTCACCTGGAAAAAAAGCAAAAAGTGAAGAGAAATCAGTATTTCAGGAAGACTATGACTTCTACTATTCATGCTATAGTTAGAAAGTTAGTCGGACTCTAAAGTAGTGCATTACTTGGAATAAAATATAGAAGATACATCTTACGAATACCCAACCCCCTGTATTATATCCACACAAAGATCACTGTTGACACTCTAAAGACAATCGAAGGCCATGTGTCTGTCTGGGGATGAGACTGACATTTGACCAAGACATTAATCCATTTGGGTTAACAGTTAAAAGGCTAAGGAAACAACACAGACAATGGCTCTTGTTATGTGCAGCTGACTGGCTGTGTGGTCTCGGAGGCTTCTCCAGCTCGGTTGGCCTTTGTGTGCCCAGTTTCCAGGCTCCCAATGAAAAGAATCATTAGTGGAAACGACCACTGACACTGCCTGCCTTGGCGGATGGCCACAAGTCAATATTTAACAAGCCACCATTTACACCAGAGCTACAGTCAAAGGGCAATGTGTGGAGCTCGTACTGTAGCATTTGTTTGTTGTATAATTTATGCGTGGCACGTAACTATGTGTTACATTTGTTAAATTTACTGCAAATGCGACGTGATGACAGGGCTGTGAAATGAGCCACTCCGCAATCTGTGAACTGAACAGGTTGTTGGGTCACGAGTTTCATGAGGAATAGGCAGACATGACTGGTGGTCATACCAGTCCCATCTCTCTCCTGCCCTTCCTCTCTTTCTTTTATCCTCTTTCACACCACACTGGTGACACGTCGCGTTGCACGACGGGGACATGTGGGCTCACGGCTCATCAGAGCCAAGAAAAGCAGAATATTGTTCCATGCAAGAGGGTGATACCATAAAAACAAAGGCAATCATTTAACTAACAAAAAACCCCTAGAGGACTTCCTCTACTTTCCTTGTTGCTAGATGCAATGCCATTTGTACGTTTCCTGAAATTATTCCCAAAATGAAGTTATTTGTTGCAACACATTGAAGCCTTCACAAGCCGCAGAGGACCACTTGGTCACCATCCAGCAGCTTTTACGGAGGACACTGCAGAGAATAGGAGCAAGCAAAATCCAAGTGCCTTGTCATGAGGATGTTCTTATATAAGTCCCTAATAATAGCAATAAAAATGACTGCACTCTAACATGTAACTGAAATGTATCCACGGTGATGCGGGCAAAAAGCCTGTAGAAACGAAGTGTTGTCAAACGCAATGGGAGATGCGCTATTCTTAGAGGCATGCTGGGTACAAATTCTGTAGGCCCCACCACAGGAAATGGTTTTGACCTGAGGAAACATTTCCCCTCCAAACAGGGACTGATCAGCCGAGGAGGATCTTGGCTCGCTGTCAACCACCACATCTAGGCATTTTAAAAGAATGTCTCCATATATATATTTTTTTTAAATTCACTGAATGGAGCAACATACATCCATCCCAAATGTTTGTGTGTGTTGAAGACCTGACATCAAGATTAATCCGTACAACAGCAATGTAATAGTCCCCTCTTCTCTGACTCTGCAATTAACACCACAATACTGGGGGCAAGTCCCTTGTGTATAAATATGGCTGCACCCACACAATCTCAAAAAAACAAACCACAGCGAAGAATTTTAAAATGCCAACCGCAATAAATACAATGAAATGATTCATATAAAACAAGAGTAAAAAGAGTGCTGAGCAGCGTGTGTCCTTACCCACGACCATCAGGGTGAACTCGAAGCCCCTCTTGACAGACTTCCTGTACACTTGGTTGGGAAGGCTTGCAAAGCCAACATATCCTTCCAGATTCTTTTGCTGCTGTAAGTAAAAAAAAATGGTTTTAAAAAAAACACACACACATATTTAATCCATTAAGAAATGTAATCTTGCACCTCGGCTTGAGCTACAAGGTTTAAGAAAAAAAATGCCCCATTCCCACGCTGCCAAAACTGAAATATACTCCCAGTCTTCTAACCACCTGAACCATAAGTGTTCAGGTGGTTCCCCTTCAGTAGATTCAAAGTTAGATAAAACATGTTTTCCAACTTCATATACTAACTCTGCATGTGCTTATTCCAGTTTTCATTGGAGAGATTTTTTATTTTTATATATATATATATATATATATATATCTCATACGTACATCAAGTGAAATAATCATATTGAAGATGCCACCATTAAATCAAATGGAAATATTTTAGATTTGTTGAGCATGTTAAAATTGTAATTAAGCAGGACACAGTTGTATCCTGGAGACTTTGAGATCTTGATAAAATTAAAAAATTACGTTCTGCAGAGCTGGAAAATGCCACATTTATGTTTGGGGAAAAAATATTCTCCAGTTATTTAAAGTAAAAAGATAATTTCATTACTTACTGTTTGCACTGCTGTTTTGTGTAGATCAATGTAATGTGGCCCCAATGTGCAGGAAGAGCCAATGTTTCCAGGGTCAGAAAGCAATGAGAAAGATCACAAAAACAAAACAAAAAAGCAACAGAGAATCAATCTCAGGCCATCTGACAAACAAACCATTCTCTCTCTACAATCCGTTTTCCAAGCAGAGAAGCCTGAGGCAAAATGATTCATGATCTGGGCTACTGTAACAAAAGTGTGCGCCAGTGTTGTGGATATTCCACTCCACTTGCTCCTTTAATGTCAGTATCACCGTAAAGCAAGGCCCATTCACAGTTGCAGCTTGTTTTCTTTCGCCAGTGGCGAGGAGAGTATGTGTGATTTACACTGCAGCATCTCCTGCCAACAAACAGCAGCCCACATGTCTGCCTTGTAAAGCTATGAATTAATATGCTGATGTGCAGTTTAATCTCAGCAGCATCCTCAACCTACAGTATCAGATTGTGAGTCATTATATATATATATATATATGCTGGGGTTTGCAAATAGACAGCTGTCGGTTTCTTTCTGGCGATGTCTGACAGGTCTGCTCAAGGAAGTGGTGACAGGTTGAGAACTAAACTAGTTTGCATGTGCACATTTTTTTATATATAAATGTTTCAGTTTGAGGGAAACACCTTGTACAGTATTATGTCTTAGGTCAGTCTGAGACCAATGAAAAAAAAGAGAAAGTCAAACATGAACTCTGAGGAACTAGATCCACTGTAATCCAGATTAGATGGCAGTCGTGCCCTCTTTATGCCTAATCGTAACGCATCTTTCATCTTAGTTTTTCTAACCTAAATGCTGCAACCATGGCAGTTTAATCAAATGATCGATCACACACACTAATGCAGCCCACATCTAGGGCACAAATAACAGAAAGTGGTCGTTCTCCCCGATGAAAGAAGCATTTTGAAAAGGACAAATGCACTGCTAGCGTTATCTCATGCAAGCAAAGCAGACAAATGTAGAGCTAGTCCAGCTCACGTGCAGTAATTAGTTAACGTTAGCATTAACGTGAGTTGTTTAATCCAACATACGACACCAAGTTAGCTAGTTAGTCTAATTGCTAGTAATTGTAGACAAAAAAAAAAAACACAATTTAATGGCACCCTAACATGCGTGTTAACATGGCTTATGATATTAGTTCTTAACACACATAGAAGCGTTTGCTGAAATACTTTTCTAAAAAGCTAAAGGCAGGAAATGACTCTCCCGTTAGGTTATGCAGCCTGCTAGCAAAGCCCAGGCTAACAACTAGCTAACCCATCCAACTGGAGGCGGACGACTGGGCGTTGGTTGCTCAGACAACTGCAGAAGCTAAAACAGCGGCACTGACAAATTAATTAAAAAGCGAATACAATCAAAAACAAATAATCACAGTTGGAGTTCACAACGCGGGTTTTTGAAAAAATCTGACTGCAGCAGTGTCTCACCCATAACGTTGACGCTCCCTGCCGCCTCAAAAACCGATCATTCACAAGCCGACATTCCCCTTCTCGCTGCTTTTGCCTGAGCTACGCACTGTGAGGAACGCAGTGCCTACCGTGTTCAACGAACCTACGCCGAAAGGCTGACGTATTTTCCTACGTGAATTCTAAAGGGAGGAACACTCCAACCTCGCGATAACTTGTAATGTCTTTGAGTATTGGTATGTTCTCGCGATGAGTAGCAAAAATAATACTTTTTTTATGTGGAACAATTTTCCTCCCCCCCTTCATGAACATGTTAAACTAATTACACCTCCCAGTCCGTCACCATTATCATACATTATAATTAAATCATGATTAAATAAGGATGGGGTTTTATTTGTCCACGTAGCATCAGGTGTATAAATCAATTTAATCCATAATTTATTTGATGATGTGTTGACATTTTACATTATTAGTAGGAGTTTATTTACAATACATAGGCTATGTACGAGTTAGTGTGTCAAGTTATTAAATCAAACATCAAAAATTATACAAACATTGCAGACATGTACTCAACATAATAGTGCATTAATTTAAATAATCTCAAATTATAATAAAAACATACATTATTCTTATTTAAAGAGTTCACCATAGCCTAGAGCTTGAACTGATTTTTTTTGTCCGTGTTTAGAACTCTGAGCGTCTTTTAATTCATATAAAAATCTAGTGGAATTAGAGTACAACTTTTGTTATTTTGCATCTATGTATGTAACATTTACTATATATTATCAATACGTTTACAATGAATTAAATGTTATATTTATCACGTTCAAATGTATAATGACCTTTTACATTCAATTATAATACTATAAATAGTTTTACACAATATTTCTATAAATCTAATATCTTTCATTCGAGTCTGAACTGAATGTGTACAATGGTAAAATACATGCGTTAAATATTCTGGTTTATCATTGGAAAAAATACATTTGTTATCAATATCTAGAAAGTTGGAGAAATGTAGATGTGTTGGATACAATGTCAAATAGTTCAAAGACTTACCATGGTGACGGAATGCGAACAGCGCCTGTTGTATCCATGGCGACCAGGACTCTCTAATACCGCGCACCTGGATTGGTTAGAAACGCTAACGTCAAGGGGCGTCTGCCGTTTCAAGAATTAAAAAAAACTATGTCGCCTATATCCAACACTAAAGGACATTAAAGCAAAAATTCGTATTTAGCAGTTCAAAATCAACTGTCTGCTGCTAGTTTGCGATGCTGGAGGAAGGGTAAGAGAGACGTTTGACTTTTTTTAAAACGGCCAAACAAGGACCGCTCAGTTCCAGCGCTTCATCCAAACGTCTAGCTAGCCCTCTGATTACACAAGCTAGCAGGGGGGCAAGTAGGCCGGGGCTGCTCCGAGCTTTTACTCAAGTGAAAGTGACAATACTACAGTGTAAACATACTTTGTTATGCAAGTCATTTGTTATACTAAAGTAGACTAAATGTCCTGCATTCAAAATCGTACCTAATTAAAAGTAGTTCCTGAAAACATTGGCATCCAAATATACTTGCAGTAGCCTAACAAAAGTAAAAGTAGGCTAACATTACTCATTATGCAGAATGGCCCATTTCAGAATATATACATGCTATTATATGCTAAAGATGTGTTACATTTCCATTTAAACTGTGACATTTTTAAAAGTATTTTTTAATATATATTTATATATATTATATTATTATATATATATATATTTATTATTATTATTATTATATATATTATTATATATATTATTATATACTATATTATATATATTATTATATATATTGTTATTGTAATTATTTTTCTAGAGTATTTATTTTTCTTGTCTATGCACCAATACACCACAGCCAATTCCTTGTATGTTAAAAAAATCCACATTGCAGATTTTTTTTCTGATATCACTAGATTGTAATAATTGATGCATTCATGTTTACATAATTTTAATGTTACCGCTGATAAAGGTGGAGCTAATTTGAATTACTTTATTAACTGTATGTAGCTTAACCTATAATAATACATCGGAATGTATTAGTTGATCTATAGTTTGTATTAATAATCTAATTCTACAAAGTAACTAAAGGTGACAAATAAATGTAGGAGTATTTTTTATTTTTTTTTAAATACAAATTTAATGAGCATTGTTGGAGGCAGCCTGAGATCCAAGATATTCATTGCCATTTACTGCTTCGCCGTAATTGTTGTACATATAATTAAAAAATTTAAAAAACTTAACTCAAGTACAATATTTGCCTTCGAAATAAAGAGTAGCAGAAGTAGAAAGTAGCATAAAAGTGTACCTAAGTATAGTGTACATGAGTAAATGTACTTATTTAAGTTCCACCACTGTCTAAAATTGATTATGTGCCAAACATGTTTGAAGTTGAATCCCAGGTTACTCATGGAAACAAAGGGCAACATTGAAAATGTCCAATCCAGTTAAAAAATTGCGACAAGGAGAGAAAATGCTCCTGAAATCCAGAGGAATCCAGAGCAAGTAAGCCACGTCATCTCCTCCTCGCAGTCATTTAAAAATCTGTAACTTCATTTAAAATTTATTTCCCCGATATGACAAAAAGCCAATCTGATGAAGCCTGTTTTCCAGGACGTCTCATGAGCTCAGGAGGCTTCAATCCCTGCTTGCCAAAAGCTTTCCCAGACAAGAGGTGAACAACAACAAATGACGCCACGCTCAGGCGGAGTGTCTAGACATTTTGATAATGATTACAAACCAGCTCATATTTCTTCAGGTCTGTGTGTATATTGTAGTATGAGACTCCATGTGTTGCAGGTGGCAGCGCTGAGTCATGGTAAAGCACGCAGCAGTGGAACCAGCAGATCTCACGGCCTGCATCCTCCAAAAGATAGCAACAGACAGAGGAGTGAGAGTGACCTCTCTAGTGAAGCCTCTGAACTGGAAAAATTCAGGTTTTTATAAAATAAATTTACCTTTCACCTCATAGTATATCTCAAATTATAATTTACCATATACTATATTATGTTAATACTGTATGTTACACTGATTTTTGCACCATGTTCTGTATTTTATTTGTATTACATCTCTATATTAATACAGACAAACACTAAGTACCATTACTTAATCATATCATCAGTCTGGTGTACACGGTTAACAAAGACTTTTGTGCAAATAATCTGAAATTGGCAATATTTAATTAAAAAAAATCAGGAACTATGTGATCAGAGAATAAGTAAACACGATTATGAATCTGCACATACATTGTATGCCAGCTTTTTGTTCTCGATTCAAACAGATTCTGACACATTTCGGTCCGATATCTAGCCCTATAGACCTACAGTAATTAAATATATATATACACATATTTTCATTTTCCAGCATCACATACAGAGACCAAAGATGTTTCAGCAGCCACCCACTGCATAAACTCTTCTCTGACATCCTTGCGTCTTTGGTAAAGAACAGACTCTGCAGGTAAAATACCTTTGAAATACATTTGATCTCTTGTCTCACAAAGTGCTTACTGACAATGCTCACTCCTTCTACAGTGAATGGATTGACCATGCACTGCCTGAGTCTGTCCTTAGAGTTCTGATCTGCCTACGACTATTGATCAGAGATCCCCACCATCAGGTACAACTTGAAAAAAACAAAAACGTTTATTTCTGAGTGTTCATTTTGTATTGCATGAATACTTGATCTGTATAAAGACCGTCTCTTTTATCTTTTAACTGCTTTTTTTTTTTTTTTTTTTTTTTTTTTAGAAAATCCTCCATCAGCTTCAAGGCATCAATTTACTTGCCAGGGTAAATGCTCTTTAAGATGTTTCCCACATGCTTAAACAAGCTGGGTTTTGTGATGTATCCTCACACATCTCATGACATCCCCATTGCTCTCTTTCAGTACATGGAGCACGTCACTGTCACGTACATATCTTGTGGCGAACAGGCGTTTGCTGTGCAGAAGCTGGTCACAATGACCTGTGAGTAATCTGAAGGCAATATCATACTGATAGTACGAGTCCTGTGTACGTCCTCACCAACGCTGCCTCTGCTGATTGACCTGCAGACATGTTTCAGAAGCTGTCTGCCACTGAAGATCAAAGGGTCAGGGTCATCGAGAGCGGCGCTCACAGGGTGAGTGATACGTTGAGATAAGGTTATCTGTGATTATGTGCCGTTTGTTTTCAATTCATGTCTGAGATAAACTTAATGCTCATTGTAAATGTTTTTTCTTTTCACTGTTTAGTTATTGATATATTGAGCTTTCCACAGACCATTCCACTATGCTCCACTAATACTGGCTGTATTTCCATTAAAGTTACACTGGATATTAATTTCCCCCAGCTAATAAATCCTAATGTTTTTGGTGACCCTCTGACTTTTCCTCTTACACCAAAATCAAATAAAATTAGACAAGAAATATTACAATTTAATGCACAGATTGCCATGCAATTTATGGAGGGAATTCATGCCCCCCAGAGGATGAACCTTTTCCATTGGAGAAACATTATGACCCTTTCTTATTCATGACCATCAATGGGCAAGATATCTCATAATCTAATTGACAGATTACAATAAAATTCATCACAGATATTGATTTTCAAACCCTTTAGACATTACCAACCTCTATTTTAGTGTCAACCACATGACAAACTTTACATTTTAAGCACTATGATTGCTCTAAGAATAGTAAAAATGCGTGCTCCATCCAATACTTGAGAATGCAGGTGATGGTGAATATTGCAGCTTCCATCCAGGGTGCAAACTCAGTTGTCAAATGAAAACCTTTTATAGATTTATAGCAAATATTTTACACCTTTGGGAGATGTATGAGCATATTAAGTCATGCTTTAACTGTAGCATAGTGGTTAGTGAGTGCCTCAGCTCTTAGTTTATAATCTCAAATTGTTTTGCATTTAGAGAAGAAGGAGAAAGATTTAAGTCTTTAATTAAGTAAACCGTTTCTAGACACTGGTGAAGCTCCTCTCCACAACAGATAGCAATGTGCTGCTGGGAGCCCTGCTGGCTCTCACCACTTTGGCTGAGAGGTAAGCAAATACTTAATTTAATGCATTAAATACATTTGTGATTTCATCTGTTGCAAGACTCTTTTTTTCCCCCTTCAGCCCAGAATGCAAGGAGGAGATTGGCAAGCTTCCCATAGTGGAGAACCTACTTTTAATACTGCAAGAATATGACTTACTGTCAAAGAGGTACAAAATAACCTAACATATGACCCGTTGTACCAAATATTAAACTAATCTTGATTTCCACAATTTAAGTGCAGCTAGTAAACACTTTAAAGATATTAAAACAACATAAAAACAAGGAAACAAGCAAGAGTATACTGAATCTGATGTTTTCTCCAGAATGAGTGCGGAGCTGCTGAGGCTCCTGTCCCCGGTGTGGCAGGTGAGGGAGCAGGTGAGGGAGCTGGAGGGTCTGCCGGTGCTGCTGAGCCTGCTGTATGGCCAGCACCTGAAGCTGCTGTGGAGCGTCGCCTGGGTCCTGGTCCAACTCTGTGAGGATCCCAACACCAGGACGGAGATCCGGAGCTGGGGCGGGGTGCAGCAGCTTCTCCGGCTGCTCAACAGGTTTGGGAGACTGAGCAATTAAAGCGCATTTGGTGTCATATGAATACAATTGTATGTCACAACTGTCGTCATCTTGTGTATTTTTGGCTTAAAATGTGTTTCAACCGAAGCCTTTTACTTTAGTTAATGCTACCCATCCATACTTTTTTTCCCCTGGAAATGCACTGGTTAAAACTACAGCAGATACTTTTCTGTCCATGTTAAAGTGACTTGTGATTTTTAGAAAGGATCACTCCAGCAATTTAGTATTTCATTCCCATAAAGTTAGGGGACTCACAGAGACAGACTAAAAAAAAGAATGATCAAAATCAAACCAACAGAGGCTAAGCTATGCTGACTTGTGTCTGACTGACTTGACTAGCATTGGTCAAGCTCCAAAAAAAATGGATCCTACATTTCCCATAATCCAACTTGATAGCATCTTCCATTACATTCATTGGTTATATCACCGTCCACGTTTAACAGGTCTACCAAAAACATGCTGTTGGTTGCATTATGGGAATTGTCGGATCCAGTGATTTTGGAGCCTCAGCAGCATCAATTCATCTTTTTATTATTATTATTATTTCTTTATCTGCCTCATATGAGTTCCCCAACTTTGTGGAAGTACACACTACATTTTTTGCAGTACCTTAAAATATTTGTAAAGTGAAAAATGTTCAGGATTATACCGCCCCATACCATAACATTTGCAGGATGTTGACTGCTAGCTGCTGGGATTTTTGGTCTTCAAAACTAGCTTTCTGTTTTTTTTTCTCTTTTGAAAACACATGTTGCCCAAATGTGACCTCCCAGTATTCTAACAGCTAATAATAGATGAGGCAACTGCAACTGGGTGAGAGACATTTCAGTTATAAAGTTTGGTTTTCAGGCAAAAACAAATGACAAAAAAGTGTTATCTACATTATTTGGTGACAAACGAAATAACTCAGTGACAGGCACTACGTCTCTGACCGCTCGTCCATCGAGACGCTCTCAAGCGCCAACGCAGCCGGCCGCATCCAGAGAGAGCACATCAGAGAGGAGCTCAGCCCGCAGGAGGAGGTGGACAACACTATGGCCCTGCAGTCAGGTCAGGGACAATAAAACGTATCACACACACTGCATATAAATGATTGCATTTTATTTAAGGGTTTCTTGAGTTATATATCACTCAGTAAGATTTTGTCCTGTTAATAATACAAGATGGTGAGAAAGGCTGCACAGTAAATTCTTCCCTCAGGAGTCTTAACAGTTGCTCAAAATGTAAACAGCTTTCTCCTGAAGTGAGAATACAGACCACTGAGACTTAACTTACTGTATCTAGGATTGTACATGTTTTGTTTCTGAATGTGTAAAGACAGCACTATGAACATTTGTTTTTGGGTAAAACACATAACATTTTTGTTATGTCTGTCCCAATACGTATCGGCATAGAATTTTATAATCTAAAAAGGCGTCAGTGTTTCCAGTCTTTGTTCTTCCTGCGGTTTTGGGGAATTCATTGGACTGTCTGAGACTATAATATGTATGGGGTCTTAAATTAAGTCATATCCCCTTTAATCCCTTTTCCAGCCTGCTGTACAGTTCTGACTGAGCTTAGTCTGGATGACACATCTGCTCACCACATTGTGCAGGTAAGGAAAAAATTGCTTACAGGAAGAGCAGTACAGTTGAAAGCATGGGAATGAATGCCTTTATATCGAATCACTAATGTCAAATATTTGAAAGAATTGCGTAAATTAATCTCAACATTCTTTTCTTAGGAAAATGGGGTATATATAATCGCAAAGTTGATTTTACCACAAAACCCTGGACCAACGGTGACATCTTTACAGGTATATAGCTTCGTATATGTATTAAATCACATAACATTGTAGATGTAGAAACTTCCTGGAAGTAATATATTTGTACATTTGTTTGCATAACGACAGTGCTATGGGTTTCGGACCCTCCGGTTTCTCTTTAGCATGGAGAGAAACAGACATCTGTTTAAGAGGTGATGTTATTTCATACATATTAATTTTAAAAAGAAAACATATATAACCTTAAGTTCACGGCATGCATTCATCTTCTAAATTTGGCTACTTTTGGATATCTGTTTTTGGAAAGAATCTCTTCAAATGTTCTCCAATGCTGTTTTATAATCTCTTATCCATTTCAGACTCTTTCCCACAGACCTCTTTGAGTTGTTTATTGATGTTGGACATTATGTGCGGGACCTCACGGCCTACGAGGGACTGCAAACCAAAGTTTCACTCTACACTGTAAGAGAACAGCTTCGAAATGGATTCAGCTGTTTATTCAGTTGGTTTTTGGCTGTAAAATAAAAACAAAATATTACTGTGGTTTGGGATGAATAGAACTATGTAGATTGACGAGGAGGATTCTTTACCTTGCAAATTGATGGAGTGTGTGTTTTGAAATGCAGGAAGAGGAAGTGGACAGTCTAAAAGAGAGCATCGAGACTGTAGACCAGAACCGACCTCCCCTTAAAGTCATCAACGGTTACTCATTACTGGACCATCTGGGCACCGGCGCCTTCGGAAGCGTCTTTAAGGTACGGCAATCCTCAAAACAGCAGTGTTAGTTTGGTTCAATGTTGCTTCTTTGTAACCTCATACAATTGTGCTTCAGCTGGTTCACATCAAACACCTCTGGTTTCAATAATTATCCTCAATGACAGGTCCGAAAGCACAGTGGCCAGAACCTCCTGGCTCTGAAGGAGGTGAACCTCCACAACCCGGCGTTTGGCAAAGACAAGAAGTCCAGAGACAGTAACGCGGAGAAAATCATCTCTGAGCTCACAATCGTCAAAGAACAGGCACAGAGTTTCAATTTTGATCATTGAAAGTCAAGTTTAGTAACATGCTATCTGAACAAGTACGGCCAGAGTTTGTGTTGTTCATGTGTTCCTTGGTTCTTCTTCTCTAGATGACGCACCCAAACATTGTTAAATATTACAAGACATTTTTGGAAGGTGAGGATCATTTTAGCCCCCCAGCTATTGCAAGGAAGGAATACAACAAAAGTAAAAAAAATGTAAATAATATAAATAAAAAACAGTATACCGTTTGTTTTAGGGGACAAGCTGTATATCGTGATGGAGCTGATCGAGGGAGTGCCGCTGGCAGAACATTTTAACTCTCTGAAGGAGAAGCAGCAGAATTGCACAGAAGACAGAATTTGGAATATATTCATACAGGTAACAACTCTTAATCTTCTTTTGGAAACAAATCTCCTCTTGGTAAAGTATTGGTCTAATGTTAACACACAACTGTCCCACGACCAACAGTAGATTCATCACTGTGTCACGTGCGCGTTTGCTTTATCTCAACTATGTAACATAACCCGGTTCATCCAGATTTAATTGAACCCAGACAATAAATAAACATCAATAACTGGCAGTTCAGCAGACATTTGGACTCACATTGGACATTGGTGGAAGAAGTATTCAGATACTTTACTTCAGTAAAAGTACCAATACCATAATGTACAATTGCCCCATTACTACAGTACACAGTAAAAACACACTAAAAGTCCGATATTCCTCGTGCTGCGATTGAGAGTGGGTGATGATCGAAAGCTAAAAGTTACGGATAAATGGTCAGGTGGTAGTAGGAAAGCAAACTTGATCAAACCTAATGGAAAGAGATCAAATCTAAACAGCGACAGTTCTAGGATTTCTACGTTTTGTGTTAAAAAAAATATATATTGTTAAGATATTGACTTTTATATAATTTAAAGTATTAGATAACAGCTAGTTTAATGAACACATTTGGAACATGAATTAGTGTTGGTGATGGGCTACTTGAGCTCATCAGATAGAAATATGGAGGCACGTCAGACAAAAGAAGAGGCAGCACAACACTCTTTCCTGCGTATTCCCAGCACTACAAAAGATCATTTTCTTCATTCTCCAGCAGTTGAGGAATTTCAGCCCAGTCTATTTCTGAGCTCATTGTCAATAGTTTTGGATAAAAGCCTGAAATATAAATCATTTCCATCGGCAAAGGGGAGACATCTTGGCTGAACTGAAACATCTTAGTCTCTCCACAGTCCTTTTAAAACACTTAATTACTAATCAATATATATTTTCTCCCCGAGATGTGTCTGGCACTGAGGTACCTGCACATGGAAAAGAGAATAGTCCACCGCGACCTCACACCAAACAACATCATGCTGGGGGAAAAGGACAAAGTCACCATCAGTGAGTGTCAACCGTTTATCTCCCCGTCTTGTCTTATTATAACAGTTTAACATGCGTCTTTCTTCTCCTTGAAGCCGACTTCGGCCTCGCTAAGCAGAAACAGGAGAACAGCAAGCTAACGTCAGTGGTCGGCACCATCCTTTACTCCTGGTGAGAAAAAGATCTGTTGAACTATTTGAATAAAACATTTTCACAACTGTGAGCATCATAAATTAAACATTGTAAGGGAAC
>CALSBV010010223.1:13845634-13858532 GCA_943590825.1 Bovichtus diacanthus
TGTGTGTGTGTGTGTGTGTGTGTGTGTGTGTGTGTGTGTGTGTGTGTTAGTCCAGAGGTGTTGAAGAATGAGCCGTATGGAGAGAAAGCAGACGTCTGGGCTTTGGGCTGCATCCTCTACCAGATGGCCACTTTACAGCCTCCGTTCTACAGCAGTAACATGCTGTCGCTGGCCAGCAAGGTTACATGAACACGCACGCACACACGCACGCACACTTTTCCCTCTGCCGTTTATTTATTGTTCTTTGCTTCTTATCCTCTGCTGGTAGATTGTCGAGGCCGTCTACGAGCCGATTGAAGAAGGAGCTTTCTCAGAGAGAGTCACAGGCATGATCAGATGGTGAGACTTTTATTTTGAAACTATGGATATTGATGCATCAAAAGTTTGTTAATACTGAATCATTAAAAGGCAAAACTTAAGCGTAGGTTGGACAGTATCCTCAGTACCATTTCACATTACTGGCAATCATTTTGATCCATTTTATTGGTTATAAAACAGGCTTTTATTGGTTTTAACTCACTAATTCTGCTTTACCTGAGTAGTTTATTAGAGTTCAGAACAACTTTTAAAGCTATTAAAATCTACTTAAAATAACTAACATAATCATCTATGACGTACATTTTATCCCATTGTTATTTTTTGTCATTTATTGTTATAGATTAGAAGTAATTTAATACTAAAGTCAGTCGGTCTCTAACGTAGGCTATTTAATGGGACGTCCTGTCAGGTGTTTGAGTCCAGATGCAGACCAGCGGCCGGACATTGTGGCCGTCAGCTCCAGGATCTCTGACCTCATGATGAAGCTGATGGACGGCCTCTACACTTCCCAGAATGCTCTGGAAAGAAGGGCAGAGCGAGACAGGAAACGAGCGCAGAAGTACTTCCTGGAGAGGCACAAAAGTAGGACGGACTGCTGTCACTCAAACTTGTCTCAGGTGAATTGGATTTTGAAAAATCGAAAGAACATCCTTGAGGAATATTTAGATTAGATATATAGATATATTGTTGTACAAAGAGGGGACAACTTCTATAATACGTAGACGCAAATGTGTGATTTAAGCAAAAGTTGTAAATAACTTGTTATTTTTAGTATTTCCTGCAGGGTTTTAAAGAAAATGCTGCATTCTTCACAGGAAATATCCTTAATGACTCAATTGCCAACTCCACGCTCTTCTGCAGTCTGCAGTTCAAACCACAGTGAGCAAGGTAACTCTGTTTCACAGAATTTAACACAGACTGGGGAAGATTTGGCATCAAAATAAATGTAAATAATCATGCGTGTGTGTTTTTAGATGATGCCTCAGATGATGAAGTTGAACCATGTGATACAAACATCGACACCGCTGCTTTTAAAGGAAAACGCTACGGTTAGTTCTCTGTCATATTCGTCGTGAGGTTGGGGAGCAGTTTTTAAAAGTTTTCACTGAGGGAATATTCACATAACAAACATGCGGTTTCTTCCAGGATAATTAAGTCATTGCTGTAACACGACTGGTCTTTTAAAGCTCAAAGTTACTATTGTTTTAGGTTTTTCAGATAGGTTGATTCACCGTTTTTAAAATTTTGGCTTGTTTTGTTTTGATCGAAGGAATAAATTCCAGTGCCTGTGTGACAACCGACCAAATTCAATCTGGGTGAGTAAAAAATCTCACATTACCTATTTCTGTGTGGTCAGTGGGAAATGTATATAGTATAATGTATACAGAGCACAGTATCATCATTAACTAATGTGAAAAAAAAACTGTTATTTGTGAATGGAGGCCGATGTTGGTTGACGCACAAGCACCCAGACAACAGATTAATCATATCCGACAAAATTTATTGACTTGCCTTTTAAATTTTCCTCTCATCTCAGGGGGGATTGTGCTGCTGCAAAGATTAAACCAAGACCAGGTACGTTTTCAACCTGATGGGATTGTGTAACACAAAATAACTCAAAGAGCAGACGTTCTAAAAGTCTCTTATAAAATGTGTGTGTCCTGTTTATTTAGCCTCAGCCAGTCTGTGTGTCTGTGTTACCTCAGTGTCAGCAGGGATCTGTCTCTCCCAGAAGAAGGTTCGTCAGATTGACGATCCCATTCAGAGGCTCCTTGTGCAGCTGCACAAAATAATTTACATCACTCAGGTACAGCAATGCAATATTTGTTAGATCTTATCAAAATTCAGTTCAACACTGCATATCTCATCAGTCCAACTCTAGTGATTCTGGTTTTTATACACGTGCATTGAATTTTAAGAGGGTCGACCGTACGTTAAGAGTGTTTTATGACTGTTTGACTTATTCATTCTGTTTACAAATCCATCAAAAACTTTAAACCACATGGCCATAAACCTGCAAAACAGGCTGTTTTTCTTCCGTAACATAAAGCTGACACAGGACAGATAGTTGAATGTGAATCAGAACTGTTGATATTAACTCTGATTGCCCCCCCCCCCATCTCCAGCTTCCACCTGCTCCGCACCACAACATCAAACGACGGGTCATTGAAAGATTTAAAAAGTCTCTGTTCCACTTCGGGAGCGATCCATACAACCTGAAAGTGGAGCTCAGCAAGGTTTGTACGGTCGACTCACAAACAGTCCAAAACCCAAAGATATATTGTCACATAAGACGAGAAAAGCAGCAAATCCACACAAGTAGAAGCTGGAACACGACAACGTAAACAATGTTGTTCTTCTTTTAAGCAACAAACCGATTCATTGCTAATAGTTTTAGCTCTTAATCAAACATAACTTAAGTGATGTGATCACAAACTGACAGTTTTGGGGGAGAACAGCAGAGGGGGTTCTTTTTTTACATTTCCCTTCCCTCGTCAGATTTATTGCAATTTAGCTCGTGATTGTGTTATTTGTGTCCGACTGTCAGGCCACGGCACTATCTGGTGTCATCGATGATCCATGTTTATTATTAGAAAAAGGTTTTTTTTTCAACTGCGGTACATAATCTTTCATTTGAATCTTTTTCCTCTTTTAGTTATTAATAGTGAAAGGAAATTTACCATCCTAATTCATTCATAAGTCATTCTGGGGAATTTTGCCCCCTTAAGCAAAATGAGGATGTCCCTCCTGTTTCCCTGTAGCTCCTCCAGGCCTCTCCAGAGCTGATGGATTTAGGCTCAGCCAGTTCAGACTGGTGGCCTCTGGTCCACCACTTCACAGCGGAGCCCCATGCTGCGGACAGCACAGGTACAGTAAGAGTTACCATTGCCACAGCTTCACCCTACATCAAACACAAACTACCGCAGGCTCAGATCTCCTCTTACACAAGCTCAAAAGGAGATTAGTGATGTAATCTGGTGCCTTTTTTGGCAATGTGTGCTTCTCTACATCGTCATCTAGTAAATCTGCTGAGCAAACCTTGAGAAAATGTCCCCTGATGTCAAATAGGGCATGTTTAAAGTGTAATACCAAGTATGTGCATCTTTTTTTCTCTCTCGTTTCTGACAGATGATGGAAATCTCAAAGATGGAGTCACCTATCAGCAGATGCAGGTCAGTTCTTCTGAGAAGGCGATCTGGATTTTTACGTTTTGAAAAACAAGCCCTGCCAGTTGTCCATGATTTAAGATTTATAAAATAAAAAGGTGGTCCGTAAAAACCTTTTTGGGAAATATGCTTACTCACTTTCGTGCCGAGTTAGATCGATGACACTCATCTCTGCTCGTTAAATATTAAGCTACAGCCAGGAGACATTAGCTTATCTTAGCACAGAGACTGGAAGCAGTCGCCACTGCATCCGACCAAGAAATAGTTCCTGCACATAACCCCTTTAAAACCACAACATGTCATTTTTACACCGCATTTTTTGTTTGGATTAAACAAACCAGATATAAAAGTGTTAATTAGGGAGCTTTTGATTCTGGTTTTGTTACCTTTAGACACTCTGCTTCCAGTCTTTATGCTAAACTAAGCTATCCGGCTGCTGGCTGTAGCTTCATATTTAACATACACAAATGAAGGTGGTATCAATCTTCTCATAAAACTCTCAGCATGAAAGTGAATAAGCATATTTCCCAAAATGTTAAACTATTCTTTCTATGTAAAAATAATGAATAAATATGTTGTTTAATACACACCAAATGTTAATAATATTACTCTGCAAGAGCAGGTGTCACCTTTGCTTTCTCCTGCTGGAACTAGGTCTTATTTTGGAATAAAATTCTTTAATTTCCGCTTCACGTTCATATTGAATCATCTGCCAGTGAAGTTATTTCCTATACAAATGTTTTCTTTCAGGGGATTGTGGAAGAGCTGGTGGAGGAGAACAGCTACTATGATGTGACACACAGCAGGTGATATTGATTCTGACAATAGACAAATGCATAAACTTCAGTCATTAATAATAATTAAGAGGTAAAAAAATTAAAATATTGTGTTGCGATCACTTTCCTACAATGAGTCATGGTTGTCTGGGGCCTCAATGGACAAATGTAACAAATAATTAATATAAAGAAATAATATTTGAAAGATTTTTTTATTTCCTTTGCCATGCGTTATTGGTTTCTGAACTGTGGTATGAGCCGTCAAATTATTGGATTTACTGCTGTCAACAAAGTGTAAAGTATAGTAAATGTCAGATTTCCTGAACATTTTAATTTCCAAATGACCTGCTGTGGGTCGGATAATTCTAATCTTTGTTGTGTTTTGTGTTTCTCAGGATTGCAGAGAAAAGAAATGACCAAGAAAACAAGTGACTATCGTGCATATTCATCCTCAGATGTCACAGAAGCAGCAAATACAAATTTATTCCAGCGTGGAAACATTTGAATCAACCTGAATTCACAAAAATACTTTATGTACACTTAAAATGTAAATAACCCTAATTAAAAGTTTAGTTATTGTGGTGATTAGGCTGCTGCAACATATTGCACCACTCTAGGGCTGCAACAAACAATTAGTTATCGTTGGTGCATAAAAGGCCAGATGACTGTAAAATCAGTTTCCTGAAGCCCGACGAGATGTGATCAAACTGACGAT
Organism: Bovichtus diacanthus; assembly: GCA_943590825.1. Classification (NCBI taxonomy): domain Eukaryota; kingdom Metazoa; phylum Chordata; class Actinopteri; order Perciformes; family Bovichtidae; genus Bovichtus; species Bovichtus diacanthus. The sequence continues at coordinate 13,850,611 of CALSBV010010223.1, forward strand.
CTTGTTTGACCAAAAATCCCAAATCCAGAGATATTGAACGTTGCAGATTTGTTTTCTGTTGATGAAATAATCGTTGCAGCTACACCACAAACCTCTTCGGTTCTCAGGTATTGATTATTTGCACAAATTTTATGCAACCGTGTGAATCTCCAAAGATAATTATCATATGTACACAGTACTGTATATGCATGTGCTCGATATGAAGTTTGAAGCAGATTTATATTTATTTCTGCCAGTTCAGCCCATGAGAAGTTTCTCATAGCAAAGAAACAACTGAGTTAACCTCCAACACTATCCAAAGCTCTTTATCTGCTTGTGTGAAGTTTCCCTTTTTTTTTGTTTGTTTTTTTTTTTTTCCTCCCGGTTTCTCCGAATCTAGCACTTTAAATTCTCAGGACCAGACTCGGCAGTTTGACTGTTTTAACACGTTGCTGCAGGACTGCACATCACAGCATGCGTTTCCAATGGCTGCGAGTCAAAGCTGCAAAGCCAAATATCCTCACGAGCTGATATTAAACCAAACCGTCGCCTTTATTCAACCTCAACTTTCAAAACATGTCTGACTGCAGCTTTGGCAGAAAATAAAAAACAGGTCAAATGTAACTATATGCACTCAGAAATACTGTTCTCCATTCCCAATATGATTAACATCTGAACTATACTTTTTTTTTTTTTAAATTATGTAATTCACTGAATGTTTTCACTGTTATTTTTGGAGTGGAGGGCAGCTTTCTTATGCACTTTGTGTTAAAAAGGGATTTGTCAGTATATTCTGTATAAGGAATAGCTATTTTAAAATGATATACAAAATAAATTCTATTTAATGCCGACAATGACCAGTTGTGATAATTAATTTTTTAAGCTTAAACATTTTGTCCTTCTTTGCTGTACTATGAGGAAAGTCCACCTTGAACTGGGAGTGACTGTGCAGGATAAAATATTCTGGTTTGACGTGGAACAGATATTCCATATATTCAGATATTTTAGTTTTACTATTAATACTAGTACTAACAATAACATCTTACTGAAGTAAAAGTACAGAAGGCTGTCACCTGGTACTGATATGTTATTATATATGAATATTAGATTGTTCAGATGCAGCATGTTACTTTTGTAGTAAAGAAGACATTATTCCCATCTGAAGGGGAAGTTGCATAAAATGGATATACTAAAGTAAAGTACAAGTAGCTCAAAAAGTACTTACTTGCTTGCTTTCCAGCACTGGTAGAGGGGGGCGTTCAACAACAAGGAAAAGACCCAAATGCAGAAAATCCAGTTCCAGTGATTTATTGAAAAAGTGACGATACAAACGCTTACTGGCATGGGTCGCAAGTCCGAACTAAAGTAACTGAGACTCCTCTGCAGACAGGAACAGGTTAGGGTTCAGTTACAGGGTGGAAGGTTACAGATTTACAGATTAGCATATGTACACAACATAAACATTATGAATCAGTATTATGATACAATAATATATCATTATTTTGAAATGGGCCATTCCGCATGATGAATAATTTTACTTTTGGTACTTACTACGCTAATAGTAATAGTACTTTTACTTAAGTAAGATTTTGAATGCAGAACTTTTACTTGTAATTGGGAACCTACAGTGTGGTATTGCTACTTTTACTTCAGTAAAAGATCTGAGTACTTCCTGTCTAATGTTAACTGCAAGAGAGTGTCCATCCTCGTGACTTTTTACATCTTAGAAAAAATGATTTTGAGGTATGTGGAAAGCCTCAAGAACTCCACTTACACAGCAGTGTTAAAATAAGCTTTGTATTCTATAAATCTGGAATTTACTGAACAGATAAACTCAGTTTAATTTTGACTATTAACTGTGCTGCAGTGCAGTTTCCTTACAGGGACCACAGGGGGCAGTATGACCCTGGTTTATGAAAGAAGACGAGCTGACCTCAAATAACCTCACAGCTCCAAAAGATGAAACCTGTAACGCTGTGTCGCCTCAGAAATGACAAAAAACTAGAAGCTTCAGTGAAAAGTACGCAAGACTTTAATAGACCGACAAAAAACATCATGAAATCTGATGAAATGTTCCAGGTTACATTGGCCAAGTATGTAAAATCCCCAGATATGGAAGATGTTGGCACATTTAGAGTAGGCACATGAGTTCTTACAGTAAACAGGCTGCTTGCTTTGTTACTTACAGTAGATATTTTATACACTTAAACAACATCCTTCTTTTTTATGGAATGTACATTTCTTTAGGAACAAATGTCAGTTGCGTTTTATATATACTGTAATTCCCATTTGCTTTACCAACACAATGCCGCTGTATGCGTCACTTTTTTCTCAAACGTCCCATTGTCCTTTTCCTTGTGTTGCAAGTTTTCTTTTATTAGTATAATTTCTACAGTACACAGTATTTAATTTTCACGGCTATCTGTGATAAGACGATATCAAACACTGATGCATTTCGAAAATGTCTTTTTTTTCGTTAAAAGGAAAAACAAAGGTTTGTAGAAAACATGTTTATACAGAACTCATCAAAGTAAGGTATCAAAAAAAAAAAGTATTTTTCCTTATTAAAACTGAAACCTGAATATTTCAAACAATATCCAGGCCTAACAATAGCTGCAGATATGTCATCTGGGATTACAATTTTGCATTTAGAATATGTGTGAAAGAATAAAGTTGAGTATTAGCTTACTTACAGTGTACCTCTATTTGGTACTGTAAAACAATTAAGCAGATCTCCAGCAAAATGTACCACAACGGCTCCAGGAAGAGTTAAGACTGAACACTGAGAACATTGAGCGACGAGCTCTTAAAAGGAGTAGTTACACATTTTGAAAAATACATTGATTTGCACTCTTGCTGAGAGTTGGTTGAGTGGATTTAGTACCACTCACATGTCCGCATGGTACAAAAGAAGAGCTGGAGCCAGCAGCCGGTTAGCTTAGCTTAGCATAAAGACTGGAAACAGTTGGAAACAGCTAGCCTGGTTCTGTCTAAAGGTACCAACATCCACCTATTAGCACCTCTAAAGCTCATTAGTTAATGTCTTGTTTGTTCCTTGTTTGTTTAGATGATTTGTAGAAAATCGAGGTGTAAAAACAACTATTTGTGGGGTTACGAGGGGTTACGTGGGGGACTATTTCTTGACTGAGCACAGTGACTTCCTGAAATCAGTGTGTCCGAAATAACTCACAATTGACTGTACAGTGCTCGACATTTACCCTCTGCCATTTTATTTGAGTGTCCGAACTCTAAGTGTAAAAGGAGTGCATTAAATAGTGCTCTCAAATAACATGCCACAGTGGAACAATTGCAAACAATCCCACAATGCAATGTATCGCATTTTACAGAAAACTACCGTTTTGCGACAATCATTTCGCTGATTTGAATCGTTTTGCTCACTTCAAAGTTTCGTAGTCACTATGTAGTTTGTACAGTGGCTCTGAGAGATCAATGCACTGCAAATTAGAAAAAAACACGTGCAAATAGGCAGAACACAAGCACATGAAGAAACATCTTTACCAATTTAACGACACAAAAATATAAATTGTGCGGCATTTAGCAAAAGAGCTTCAAGAAGCTCACAACACAACGCACAACTGTTTCCAGAGGACACAAAAAAGTGATGCACACGGCTGTTGTTGCCATTTCTGGTTTATGAAAATACTGAAGTCGGCTATCCATCATTGTGATTGCATGATTCATATATTATAATAAGTAGAAAAAGGCTAAAGCTAGGTTAACAACACATATCTGCAAAACTATCTAAATCATCTCATCACACTGTTGAAATAAGCAAAAAAACTTACATTTGAGCTCATTACAACACAGCCGACTTCAATAACTTCAAACCCCACAAACTTCTGCGTGTTGTGTCTATTTGCACGAGTTTTATTTTTATTTTTTTTACAGTATGTTGTGCTCTCAGGGCCACTGTAAGTTTGTTATATTTTTGTTCAAAGCTAAGCAGCTTTCTGTACTTAGTGTTTTCCTTTATAAACTCAGTTATATACGTTTGTGATTTTAGTTAATGCCAGATATGAACATTCACCTTTATGAGTAAAAGCATCATCCCGTTTTTGCTTTTACACTTTTCCCTTTTGTGCAGACAAATCTGCTCTTTTTCTCCAAATATGTTTAAACAGGGAGTCCAGAGGTTTCATTTTACACATATGGAAATCAATAAATTGTTACAACCAACCAGCAGACACTTTAAAACCATATGTTTACTAACTTTGCTACACTAAAGCCAAAAGGCATTGTTATTAAATGAGGTAAAAATTAATCCATGTGATATCTCATGCAAATATAAATACAGTAGAAACCAGCCTGATTCCCAGTGGTTATGAGGAGTCTGTCAGGACGGGTTAAAAAAAAATGAAATTGTGATACAAATGAAAACGTTACTGCATCATTCTCTTTCTCCCCCTTTGAAGCAGAAATGAGCTCTTCATTCATCAGCTTAGTCGTTAGTGTAACAACTGAATCTCTTCGTCAGACAAAACACGAGTGGCGTGTTTGCCAACCAATCTGTGAAACTGAGGTAAGAAACTAGTAACCCTCTGCACTTCATCTTCAGTTTATATTGTTAGCGTTTTCTCTGGGAGGGAAGACGGGAGACAATGTTCTTTGAGCGACTCCGGAGTGAGAGGTCATGTACTGTGAGGAGACGGTGTGTGTGTGCTGGCTGGTGTTTGCCTCCTCTCTGCTCTCCTCAGAGTTTTTCTCCAGATCCTCCAGCATCTCCTCGATCAGCGGCGGCATGGAGCCCGGGATCTCCATCTTCAGAGTCACCACCCTCTCAGCTCCTGTGGAAGTGGACATGTTTAGTTTTTTTCACAAAGCACACAATACTGCAAAGTCATTATTAGACCATGTGTGATGTTAAGCCAAACAATGGACTGGACTGGTATACTGCGATTTTTTGCACTTGACTACGCAGCCGGCCAAGACTTTTTTTTCCTGTAGTGTTTACACGTTGCCTCTGCCATGTCTCGCCACCCCAAAAAAAACACATGAACTTTCCAGTAAATAAACCCACCCTGCGGCACGTGCGTCTTCCACTCTCACACATCTACTGAAATTTAATTTCCCTCATAATGCCGGCTGCCTTGGCTCGGCAGTAAATTGCAAACGGACACGGGGGGCTTTGTTTATAAACAAACACAATATTATTTTAATCACGTTGTCATATTACTTACTGCTAATGCAATACAAGTTGGAGTTCGTGCCACGCCGCCGTTGGCAGAGGTGGCTGATGTCGGCTTCTTTTTTAATTAGCCAGAAAGGGACATAATAATAATAAATGCCAGTTCAGCCAGTTTGTATGAAATCAAATCTGTTTAAACTCGTAAACTGGACCCAACCGTCAATCTACCCAAATCTACTCCCAGCACAGATCTTGGTCTTCGAGTTATAATACATTATACATGAACTATACATTAGCAGGGCTTTGCTCTCTGACCTTTGGCGCTGATGCTGCGCAGGTCGGTGATCTTCATGAGGGCTTTGGGGAACATGAGGGGCATGCTGGGCCGCCGTTTGCGGGAGTAAATCTTCAGGGCCTCCAGCAGCGGCTCCTGCAGAACCTCCACCTTGGACGGCTCCTCCAGATCCTGCCGGTCTGTTCGGACAGAAGTAAATATTTAGCATGTTAAACAAATGATAGCTTACGTGTATCACTTGTTAAAAATAAGAGTTAGGTTGTATTTGCTTCTGAGCCTCTGTACCTCCAGAGACGAGACAGATGGCGCTGAGGAGGCCGCTCTCTGTGTCGTCCATCTGCAGTGGCAGCAGCTGCCCGGCAAATGTGAAGACCTGATCTGTCAGCGGTCCGAATCCGGCGTTGTGGATCTGAGTGCGGGTCAGGGTCAGCCCGTCGGAGAAGGTCATTGTGTCCTGGCCAGGAGTGTAGCGAGTGCAAATCCTCAGGATCTGGACGAGGAAGAAAAGAGCGAAGAAGAGGAGGATAGAAGTAAGACAGATTTGTTTAACAGCGGAACACGTATCAGGTCATGATGCGTTGATTCCTATCATGAAACACGGCACATGTTACAATGTGGATCTGGGACAGAAGCAGCTGCAGCAAAGCTCTGAGAAAAACCTTCAAATGACCACCAGCGTAAGTGTGCATCTCATTATTTCATAATTAATAACAATAATAATAATAATTAATACACTTTCTTAATCCGTTTGTTTTCAAATAATCTGTAATGTCAATTGTCAAGCCTTTTTAAACCTCCACTGCAGGAGAACCAGACTTTTATATTTATTTTCTTAGTATATTGTGTAATATATTAGTAAGATGCCTTCCTGTTTCACTTAAACAGAAGTAAAACATTCTTCAATAATACATCTAACAGCCTTTGTCAGCCTTTTCCTGTTTTAAGTTTTCAGATTTCACATTTTTTTGAATGTGTGGTTTCAGATCATTTGAGATTTACCATTCAAACATAAATCTCATTCACACTTTAATTAATGTTGATTGCTGAGCACTTTCCCTGATGAATAACCTTAAATACAAATCTGGAAAGCATGCACGGCCCACTGGACCTTTTGTGGTTTTTATTGCAGCGTAACATATTCTGGGTGTACGGTGGTGCTCGGTACCAGACAAGGAGAACCTGGCAAACAAAAGTCCCAGGACGCCTCATCAGGGAAAAATGTGTAAAAATGAAACTCAACAAAGCTTTTGATGGTACGTGGCACTCCCCTGGTGCCGTCAGAGAGCGTCAGAGTCAATGATCAGGCGCTGGTGTTGACGATGATACACAGACCTGGCAGTGATCCATGGAGGGAGGATAAGGAGGATGTGACATGTGACACACTCGGAGCGCTGCTGTCTGCCAGCTGGCCTGTCAGTTTGTGTTTTGCATGAATGTCAGTTGACGGCGTTAGTCACATTCTACAGAAGGTGTGAACCGCAGCAGGAGCTGTGTATGTGCATACACGGGCGCTGAATTCTGGAATTGTAATTATAATATAATTGTAATAATGTGGAAGTGTAATTCGGCTCATGGAGTTTAAGAAAATCTTGTGTGGACGCAGCTAAAATAAAATGACATACAGCTGACTATAATAGAAGGCTGTTTTACGAGACGTACCAGGATGTCCAGGCAGGCAGTTTTGAGCAGAGTGATCTGGTCAGCGATGGTCAGGCCGGTGAATCCAGGCACTCGCTTGGCGAACTCCACCACCTTGATGATGCACTTGGTGGCGAGTTCGCTGAACTTGTCCCACAGCCCGAGGTCCAGCTGGATCCTGTGGTCGGAGCTGGAGTTCTGGATTGAGGAGAAAAAGACGAAGAACGTGTTTGTTGTTTAAGAGATGTTTGGGTTCATGTCTCAGGGAGAATGCAGGATTTAGAAAAGCCATGTTAAAGACGTTAAAAAGACATGATGTGATTTTGGAAATATAAATCCAAATTAACCTCCAAAATAGGCTGTTTTCATTGTGTGATAAAGTACATTACATTACATTACAGTTCATTTGGCTTTTGACAATCATGATGATACAACTCTGAACAGCAAGAATCTTGCAAGTACATTAGTTTCAAATAGGTGTCGTTTGATAAGTGCAGTACGATAGCTTCAAATAAGCCGAACCAATTGAAGTGCAACATACAAAGAACAGATTTTTTTTTTTTGTGTGTTCAGACTTTTTAAATCCATCTGCAGTTGAGTAAATTACTACACAATGATAAACTAACTTTGGCATTATAAGTACAGTGGATCAAAATACTCAAGTGTTTTCATTATGACTTTTTCCAGAGTGGTAAGTCATTTTCACTGGAGGATTTCATCTTTTTAAAATGTTAAAAATAAGCATTAATAGGGAACAAAAATATGGCCTCCACACAAAGTATTTAAGATAATAGATCCTTTTAAAAGGGATTTATTTAGCCATGTTAACATTTTCAGAAGTATCCTGATGATTTAAATACAGTA
>CALSBV010010223.1:13858542-13882821 GCA_943590825.1 Bovichtus diacanthus
CCTTCTGCACTTCCTGCTTTCACCTCCAGAATTATCAAACCACAAACGTGATGTGAAAGCCATTCATTTATTTGTGAATAGGCCACGCCCAGAATCATTATATCAGTTGGATTTCTGTGTTGTGCAACTCTTTTTGGCTTTTGTCATGAAGGGACGAGAAGTTATTCCTGTTTGTGATACACGTGGGACACAGTTTGCGTGAACGTTGTCCTTTAACAAACATAATTTGACTCTTAAGCGCCTAAAGTGACTAAAACCCACAATGTTTAATAAGCACATTTCCAATTACTCTAATTATTTCTTAATAATTGCGAGCCTATTTTAGTCAGTGCTGCTAAACATGCACAAATGTGAAATTTGCCTACAGGGATGAAAGAAATTCCACATATATGAAGTAAAAAGTCTCCAATAATACATTTAATATTTACTTGGGTTGAATAGAGCAACTCTTTTAAGGAAATTCCTCGGGAAATTAACTTCTCAGTGTTCTTGAATATTAATAAAGATATAAAGATTTATAAGATAAGATAAAGAGATAGATAAAGATTTCTTGAAATTTCTCATGTATAGGCATGATAGTTTCCTCTTGTTTACCATATGTGAATTTGCTCATATTTGAATATCGATCTGCTGAGTACAATGTTTTTACAATTTCATCCAAAAAAATATCAATATTAAATGATGTAACCCCACATAAATTGATTTGTTATCCCAGCTCTGCTGTTCGCTAAGTGTTTGATAACAGATTACTTTTATGATTCTGAACAGTGAATAATAACTGCATGTGTAGCACTTTAAATGCGCCTGCCCCCGGATATATTAACCATCTTAGTTACGGATCACAGTCAATATTTCTACTTTATCCCATAATGCTTTAAGCTTATGGAAAAAGCTCTACAGCTCAATACTTGTTTTTCTTCTACCGTGCCTGATGCTGGAAAAGTCCTCTTTTGTACATTTCCAACTTGCCTGACACAGCAATGTTACAAAATAAGAGAAATGTGGCACGTTTCGGGATGACTTAACCACTTCCACATATATTTCCTGTTATGTTTTACCCTCTGCTGGCAGCCGCAATGGAAATATATGTTTGAATTCAAGCCATCCTTCAAATATTATCTGTAAAATGCATATCTAAATCAAATGAACCACTGGACTGAGAGGGTAGCTTTGCTCTTTTCCCCTCTGCAAATTATTTTCTCTCTTTCGAGGAACATTATTCTAACTGTCAGGTCTCATGTCGTGACTCACTGTGGTGTATTTTCCCAGCTGGCAAAGAGAGGGGAAGGTCTCTCTGTGAGCTCTGCAGATCTTCTCCACGATCAAGCCGAGCTCCGCCGTCAGCTCGTACGTCTCCATGATGGTCATCTTCACCGCCTCCTTCTTCCCCTTCCTGCTGTTTCTGTCATTTCTCACTGCTGAGGAAAAGGATGACGCAGGTTATAAGATGTTTAGGAAAAAAACTAAAGGAATTCAAAAAGTTCAAACGCTGGTACTTGATTTTAAACTCCTTTTTGGCATGTTGATGGTATTCTTACTTGAATATAATTTGTACATGGTCATCAACAAGCCTTTCCAAGACACTTCAGTCTTGAAAGTACGAGATACTTCTTTTGTCCACACAATTCAGAAAGGACAAAGACATTGTTTGGAAGTGATAGCAAACAGTGATCTGCACAAAAATCCCATGCAACAGTGATGGAACTGTAGAAGCAACTTAATTGTGTTTTTCCTAAGAAATACGTATGAACGACCAAAGGGACAGATGACTTAATCTGCTAACGGTACATAAACAACACTGTGAGCTTTTTGAAAAGGGGGAAACGTCTCGTACCAATGTTTTTCAGTCAGTAGCACGCCACGGAAACTGACAGTCTGTCTCCGAGCAACAGCATCGCTCAGATGTCAGTCAACTAAATGAAACACCCACCCAGGCACTTTAATCTTAGATACTGTATCCACAAAGAAATGCCCCAAAAAATCCTTTTATTCTCTTGTGAAAAATGGAAAAACATGCCACAGTAGCTGCAATATCATTATAGTTTATTTATTTCCTTACATGAAAAGTGAGGAGAATATAAAGGTCAGTTGAACTTTTAGATCCATACTCTTCCACGCTCTTTTATTAGGGCTGCAACTAACGATTCATTTATTAATCTTCCGATTATTGTCTGGATTAATCGTTTGGTCTGTAAAATGGTGAAAAGGGTCAAAAGTCCAAGGTGATGCCTTTAAATGTCTTGTTTTGTCAGTCTGAAACCCAAAGATATTCAGTTTAACATGAGATGAGAAAATGAGAAAAAGCAGGAAATTGAAAATTGAGAGGGTGAAAAATGACTTAAACAATTAAATGATTATCAAAATAGTTGGTCATTATTTTTCTGTCAATCAACTAATTGATTAGTCGACTAATCACCGCAGCTCCATCTTTTACAGAGTGACAACAAGTTTCTGTAGGTTAAATTAAATTGCTTTATACTGTGTTGCCCCAAACTAAGACTGCAGACCAAAGGCCCTCAGTTGCAACATAACATACATTGCTTTTTAGCTAAAACTGTAATAAAAAAACACAAACGTTTTTTAAGACCATGGGTCCTATTGTCCTTCTTTAGTATGATAAGTAGAGAGCATAATAGTCCAGCCAGACAGCATGTGTGATTTTAATGGAATGTGTAAATAGGACAAGGATTAATTTGGGCTTTATGGGGTTAAAGCCTCTAAACATTTTTCAGTGGAACTCAATTCTCTGGTAGAAAATGGTTTCCAATTCAATCAGCTGGAAGTAAACTGTGTGGGTTGACTGTTTCTCCAGGGAGCATGTGAAGCAGGCTATCGCAGCCTAACCAGGTTAGTCTTTCGTAATCACTTCGCTCGCGGTGTCAACACGTTTCAGCTCGCCCCAATGACTTGGCTCAGGCAGCTACACACATGTCAGAAGGAGCTCAGGATTACGCAACGCCTCCTTCTCTGCCTTCCTCACCACCTCCCCCTCATCATCCCTGGATGCCCTACATTCAGTCGTCATTGTGTAAACACTCCGACTGCGATCGTATTACACACTGGCTGATGGACTGAAGCAGCCAGGAAGCAGTTACATAGCATCCACCTGTCTGCTACATGTGATGTACAGTATTTATGTAATGTGTGTGTGTGAGTGTGGAGCAGCAACAACAAGAACATGTGGATGGGTGGATCCTTCGCTGCTGCCCTATCCTCGCCTTGTTCCACGTAACACACACTCTGTTATCTAGGTCGATTACTTTGTTTCTGTTGTACAATCGAGGCTCTGCTGGAGCTGCAGCTCCCTGAGTACTTCTCGATGAGTCATTTGAAAACTCAGCTGCGTTGCCTCACTTCTGACTCGTGCGCTCCAAACATTCCCAATAACTCCAGGGCGTTAAGTCCAAAAGTCCAACATTAAAAAAAGATGATGTAATCATTCCCAAAATTCAAAAATATGTTTTTTTGTACTAAGTACAAGTAAAATAAGTAAAATATGAAGGATGCTCAATGTGCTTACTTTAAATAACGAATGCATTTGTAATCAGTTTAGGTTCCAGAGAGGTAAGATTATTTACGTACGATATAACAGGATCGCCATTTTTTGTAGAAATTCGCATACGAAATGAATATATTTAACATTTTTTAAAGACAAAGGTGGAATGAAGTCGAAGGTCTTCAAAACAAACAAACACATTTTTTTCGCTATTATCATTTCCATTAATCTCAGAAAATAATACATTATGGTGACATCTTTTTTGAAATTCTATGATAATTGTCATATTATTAATTCATACATTTTGGCATTAACTCATTTCTCTCATCTAGGTTTGGTGGCCTGGACCATCAGAGTTGAAAGTGTTTCTACAGATTTGGATTAGTAAATCAAAGTGAAACTGTAATAGTAGGTTAGGTGGGGGATTACGCCCTTGGGTGTATATCTCAAAATGACCCTGAACTGACCCTTAAAGAAAATAAATAAAAAATGTTTCTTTATAAAAATGAAAGGAAGTTAATTAAGACAACAAATTACCTCTGAAAACACATATTAGCTGACATTTATCCCTTTGAAGAGATGGATGACTATTTACGCGAGTAACTAAAAGTAAAACACACGAGTAAATGTGTAGACAGCTGGATTGATAAAAAGAGGATCAGAAGTATCCGTTGTTAAGTTCCCACATCAAAGCTGTGTCTTCAGACCATCACTATAGTGCTTTCTATAGAATAAATATGCATTTCTTGCACATGAACCACTTATGTAACATGTAACTGCTTCTGCAAAAACACAAATGATAAACCTGAGTTGATAATTTACATTTGTGCCTGACTGACCTTTCAGTCACCTCTATTATCTTCCCCTCTCTGATCAATGGCGTCTACTACCCATTGTCCACTATCTACCCTGTCCTTGAAGGAATCATTTATTCTATTCACATGTTGTAAGAGAAGATAATTCCTCTGTGTTTCCGACATGAGAGGGAGTCGAGGAGGATGCCTCCTGCGGAGTCAGGGCGGATCAGAGACTTACACTCCTTGGACATTCCCGCTGCAAAGCACCTCTGGAGCCGACAGTACTGACAGCGGTTCCTGGTGATCTTGTTGATGATGCAGTTTCTGTCTCGGTGGCAGGTATACACCATGTTTTTCTGCACGCTGCGGCGGAAGAAGCCCTGCAGACGCAACAGGAGAATAAAGAGAAGATATTAATGATTTCAGTGAGCAGAGTAAGAAAATAATGCTGCCTTAACGTCAAGACCCAATCGGGAAATCGTTTTCGACAATGTAAACAGGTATATTGATCTTTATACTTTTGAGTTTGACGTGGTATTGGTGTTATGTTTCTACAAACGCAGCAACCGAATGGCACTAATGTGACAGAACACAATAACAAATCCTGTGTAATATAAATGTAATATGCGATAAGATAATGATTTCATTCATCGCCAGGGGATCACCAAAGTCATTAGAACACATCAAGTGGGAACCATAAATGTCTGTACAAAATGTGGTGCCAATCCATCAAGTAAATGTTGAGATATTGACTTATAGTGTTGTTGAAAATCATCATTACAGTATACAGTAAAATAAAGGCCTTTTTTATTTCAATGTTTACAAAAATGACAGATGTAAAGAAACCTTAAGCCGACTTTTAGTGTTAGTCTGTGTATTAAAATAATCTTTCAATCAAATTGTGAATAGTAGCAGGGTCCAGTAATGTGTTTTCACAATGAAACTGTCGTTATGTGTAATATACTTTTGAATCAGGCATTCGGAATTTAAATAGCTTGATTTTGGTTTTAGTTTGACCCTACAAAAATGTCCTGGACTAAAGCTTGAATTTTGTTTAAAAAAAAAAAAAAGAAACTGTAGGTCGACCACGTTACAGAACTTTAACCGAGAAAATGTTTTGTGCTCGATTAGGGACAAAAGAATTTGAGTCGTAGTCAACATTGGCACATTAGTATAGCTTACTAGCACGTTAGCTAATGTTAGCAAGCTACAAGTACGCAACATCTGGTGTGGTTAGCGTGCAAGTCGCCAGTTCAATTCCCGGCTGGCCAGATGGTTTGCTGTGTGCCATTCCCCTACTCTCTTTTTCTGTCTCTCTCAACTATCACTATCAAAGTAAGGGCATAAAATGACCAAAAAATGACCCTTAACAAAACAAAACAAAGCGAGTACACAACCTCCGGTTGGTGACGCTTCATGGTCAGCTCGCTCTTGTTGGCTATTACGGGTTCCTGCTCAACTTAACGTCGCTGTTCCTTTCACACTACAGGACTTAAAATTGGGGAGACTCCGTTCCAGTCGGTAAAATTAAGATTATCATTTGGGCAGATAATCTGTTCGAACCAGCCTTGAATCAGGAACACAGCGATCGTCGGTCGGGATTAATCGGACCCAAAAATCTACCCCATTATCCTTTAGTGTGGGGCCACTATAATGTGACTGAACACAATAAACATGCTCTAAAAATGGAGTTTACATAATAAACATATTTACTTGTGAGCTTTGGAGCGGGTGTCAATCAAAAGGTTTCATGCATGACAAACATTTACAAAATGAGAATGAAATTCTTTGTAATCGAAGGTGGATGTAAAGCGGACCACAGGCCTGATATGTTACCTTGCAGCCCTCGCAGGCGCTGACGCCATAGTGGTAGCCTGAGGACTTGTCTTGACAAACAAAACAGGGCTTGTAAGTGCGAGGAGGCGGCGGTGGGGAGGCAGGGCTGGCGAACAGGTCGTCTGAGCTGGAGCTGGAGCTCTGGCTTCCAACGGCTGCAAACACAATATGACACCAAACAACACTCATAAACAAGCACAACAGGGAGAATGTGACACAACCTGGAAGTCTGAACTTTTTGGGTTTTGCTTTCCAAAGAAATCTGATTAACTTCATTTCATTTCATGACATGATAGCAAATAGAATATCTTTGTGTTTTGGATAGGGTTGTACCGAATGACATTTTTCGCTCCATTCAAAGCCTACAAAAGTATAATACTATTAATATTAGTGTGGCCTAATATTTATCAATTAAGCTCAGTTTATATTCGAATTTTTTACTTTCATGCTGAAGAAATTAAATATTTTAAAATGTGATTATTTGTTATTTATTTGAAGTAGTTTTCTTTGTGGTCCAGAAGAGGGCGCTCCTAAAATTCTTGACCTATTGCCTGACCTAATGACCTGATCAGTAAACTAAGGTAATAAATACAATAATTATTTTGCCGTCTAAACTGTAGATGGCAAAATGACCAACAAAAACTAGAGACCATCTTGTGCTGGGATCACACCAGCTAAACAGGGCCAGGGACGTAAAGTAATGGGGCCAATGACCTCTTCCCCACTTCCTACCCCACTACTTCCGCCGCCCTTGCTCGGACCAAACTAGAACTTTACTCAGATCTCACATATCTGTAATGTGCTGTGCCGCCATCAGGCCAGGGACGTAAAGTAAGGGGGCCAACGGCTAAAAGTTATCTCCAAACTCCACATTCATTTTGACCTCGACGACACATTTGTAAAGTTGTGTGACTGCATTTTGCACGGTGACAAAATCTGACCACAGACAGACAGAATTATAAACACCTGGCAAATTATTTAAAACCTCCTCTGTGGTAGTTCCAGCTACAGAAGTGTCTCCAGGACTACATTTGGCCATGATGACTCACTCACAGGCACACAGGTGAAAACAATACCAACCTACGTGAGGCACTTTTGTATTAAGGATTACAGCCACTAGGAGCTCCACGTGCGGCTTTAGAATTTCTGACTTACTTCTAAAAAGCAAGCTTTGTGCTGAGATTACATATCTAGTAAGGGCTTCATTTAAATTAAATATTTATAGGAAGATAATGTGAACAGAGGGACATTATCAAGTGGGGGAAATTGGGTTAAAAACAATCCATTTTTAAAGTTGAGTCATCTCCACAGAGGCGGAGATTAAATGCTCAGACTGTTCAATTTTATAAAGCTGCCATGAGATTTCAGAATAAAGTCAAGTAATGATCCCAGAGAATTACTTACTGTTCTCTTCTCACTGGGCAGGACTTTCAGGTAATTCTACACCGATCTTATCAGACAGCTGTTATCAGACAGTCTTTATTTGCAGAGGAATGTCTCCCCTCCTCCACTTATTTACATATTGATCAGTTTGCCCAAAATAGAAATCTGAGTTACATATCTGCACTTGTCCTTCAGGAACTAATAAAATCAAAACTATAGCGTAAACCCAAATTGTCACAAAAATAAAAGAGTGTCTGTGCCGAGAAAGCTGCACTCGTCAGTCTTTGATTGCCTTGAAACATCACAGACTGGCCAAGTAAAGTCTTTTATGTTCTTTGAAAATGTATTCAATGCAGAATTTACCTCTCCGTAATATACAGGGCCACACCTATTGTAGCACAGCTTTAACCTCACATTTTCCAGTTGAATGTCTCATTTCACAACAGTCCACCCTCCCACTTTAGAACCACTTTTTGAGAGGAGAATTGCTCCAGTCTGTGGGGCTCGCTCAGCCTCCCCGCTGGCTCTCTGATCACCTCCACTGCTCCAACGCTGACAGAAAACGAAGAAAGCCGTTTTGAAAAGGGGGACAAAACGAGAAAAATTGCTCATCTACATCCCCTCAAACCCGTGGCCTCTGATTGAACCTGGAATCAGCGGGTCAATCGAGGACACCCCCATCAGCCCGAGCGCTCTCCCAACACAAAACAATGCAGGAGCATGCCACAAGCCCAGCTGACTGATGAGAGGGAGGGAGAAGAAACAGAGAGTGTGTGTGGCGGGGCGGTGTAAGTAATTTGGTCGGGGGGGAAGGGAGAAAGAGGTTGCCCCCATCCCAATTTAGGTGGTGTTATTTGATGGACGTGACAATGCATTGTGCGAGTCAAACATTACAAAAATGTTAGGGGTGTAAAATATGTCGTAGCCCGAAAGATAAGGAGATGTGTTTAAAAGGCAACGTCAGTGAAAGTTGTGTATACTTTTTTTTCGTAGATGCTACAAACTGCTAAATGTTATTTGTGGTTGGTTGACTGATATTAAGGAAGAAGCTCTTTTTTTTGTGATAAACCTCATTGTGCTTCTAGCTAAATACAGAAGTCCATAAATCAAAATTCAATAAAAGCATTTTCTGTTGCAGCCCGAGCAACTCATTTATATTTGTTTAATGTATGAAATGTCAACAAGTAGTGAAACATGCGCATAATAAAACCCAGACCCAAGTGTCCTTTTCAACAATCCAAAAGCCAGACATTTAATTTACTGTCATATACGACAAAAAAAAAAAAAAGCTTCAAATCTTCATGTTTGAGAAGCTGGAAATAGCAAATTTTGGGGCATTTTTGCTTGAAAGATGAGCAAATTAATCTTTTTTTTTAATTTTTTTTTTTTTTTAAATAGTATAAATTGCAGATTTATTTTTCTTTCAATCAACGAATCAATTAAAATCAACAAATTATTGAAGCTTAATAAGTTAATCGTATTCACTTATCATTTATTTCGCCCTGGCATTTCCGTATGTTCTATTTTTGAAACCTTCAAACTTATACATATAGTTCATTGAAAAACAAAATCCCAACTTGCTTTTATCTATTCCTGGTTAAAAATACTCTCCTTAAAAACCTTAGAGTTAAGTCCAATACATGAATACACATTTTTGTAGCAGAACTTTTTTCTTCTTTCCATAAATCAAACAATCTAATAATGTCACATATAATAATAATACAGCAGTAACAGTTTCTGTTTTCATGCAGAACAAGTACATTTCACTACTTCTACTTCTGTACTATTATTCTTGAATGTAGGACATTTAATGCAGGACTTTTACTTGTGATGTTTTTGTTTTTACATGTGTTGTACTTGTACTTCTACTTAAGTGAAGGAAATGAGTAGTTCTTCCACCACTGGCAACAGTCTGGCTCTCCTCTGACCTCCTGAGCCGGTGACCGTCCAGTGAACCCGCACTGACCCAAAACTGACCGGCCCCGTCCCAAACACAGACCACCACACTGTCATGAAGTGCTCTGTGCACAGCACCCTGTTTACTGCTGAGTTTACTCCTGCGAGAGGAAACTCATCATGGAAAGCATCACAGTGTATATACTGTTTCACTTTTACTTTAACCTCCAACATTTGGCACTAATAAGCAGTGTATCAAAACTATTGATAAATGGGTTGTAACACACTATAATGTAGCCGTACGCGACTATGAGGACAGTTTTACGAGTTTGTAAGTGTACATTATTTGTCAACGGTTATAACTTCTCCTATGAAGACATATTTTATATTATTACAACTGAGTTGTTGCAGTATATTCAGTATGTGTTATGGGTGCCGACATGAGTTATAGTTGTTGACAAATACATGAACAAACACTTATATCTTCTTACCTTAAACCATTTATTAAATATTTCAGCCTAAACTTGCTGAATAGGGAGTTAAAGTAAAATGTTACGGCAGAATGTAAGTCCGTACATGATTAGAGGAAAAACTCAAATTTCAGGTAAAAATGAAAGCAGCTTGCTTCATATGAACATAAATCGTAAAATGTGGACTAGCAATACAAAAGGAGGCCTTGAACCAAGAACATACATTATTACACTTAATTTAAAATCTTTACATTGGTTTTCTGTCAGTTTTCATGTTGATTTTAAAATAGTTTTACTTGTTTTTAAAGCACTTCATGGTCTTGCACCAACCTGTTTGTCAGCTAATATCTATAAAAGTAAACTTAATATCTACCTACCTTATTTAGCCTGTATTTTGATTAGAATTATGTTTGTTTATTTAAATGATGTTTTATGGCCTTTTATATTTTTATTTAACCATTTATTTTATTCATGCTCCAAAATGATTTTTTCCCTCTTATGTATTTCACATGTTATCGTCTTTCGTCTATTTGACTGTTTTTAAATCTATTTTATTTGTTTAATTGATTTATTTTCAGAATTGTATTTGTTGTGTGCATTATTGTACAATTGTGCACTTTGAATTGCACCACCTTGTATGAAAGGTGCTTTACGAATAAAGTCTGAAAGACTGATTGATTGAACCAGTCTTTGCAAAAGTCACACCAATGCAGTAGATTTATTATTATTGTATAAATTATCTATACCCATTTACCTATCATTGCACCCTAATGTTTTGACATGCTATTCCAATGGGGCAATTATGCTTATACATACATATCTATATGCAACCAAGCAAGACTGATCCTCAACAACATTTTATTTATTTTATGATCCATATACCTGTTGATAGTTTTTGGTCCTGTGTATGTTTTGGGTTTGCACCTTATTGTTGCTACTTTACATTTGCACACTTTCCTACTTTGTATTGCAACTGCTGCACCACCATTTCCATCGGGATACATAAATGTCTATCTCATGTCATCGTATCTTAGCACAACACCTGACCTTTACTGTAAACACCAAACTACAGTCACATAATCATGATCATGATTTGAAAATGAGTCGTTGCAGGACTTAAAAATGTCAACTTACTGGTGAGTAAATATATAATAATGTTTAGCAATAATAAAATAAAAGATGTACAATCGGTGTCAAGCACAGATTGTAAAAGCCCTTTGAGGCAAATGTATGTTGTTGTTTTTAAATGGACTGATAACAAGATGATATTTTCTCTATGAGGCCATATATTCACCAAAACATCACTTATTCACATTTCAAACATCAGCTTGCACCTACATTGCGAGCACCGGTGTTGCTGCCAGTCCGCCTCGATCAGCTCGGGGAAGAAAGCTGCCAAATCCTGCTCCTGCTCCTGCAGCATGCACGATGCAGGGTTGGCTGTGGAAGTGTACAAGTCCATGATTTCTCCGGGACCGAAAGCTTGAAATTCCACATAGTCAAACATGATCTGGTTCTGAGTCTCAGCGACGTCCGTGTGGAGATTGTTGGAGCTCTATCGTCCGCATGTGCAATCCCTCACAGCGGGGTGGGTTTTTCCTCTCTGTTTTGAGTTTGATGCAAACGTTGTTTTAACAGTAAAACATGCCTGTGTTGCACTCAAAGGGGCGTGTGTGCGCGCGCTCTGGAGCAGACCTATATTTCCCAAAGACGGACAGAAAGTGTTTGCATGTTGCAGCAGGAGAACACGTCCAGGTCTGGCGGCTGCTTAGCATAACAAAGTTAGTCCCGGGACTTTTTTCCTCTTATCTCTTCTTCTTTGTTGACGAATGTCTCAACTCAACCTGCTTCATACTAGTTATGTCAGAGCGAGCGATGGTGTTACCTAATGTATGCGAGTGAACTCCCGGTGAACCTCCTCCGCTGCTGCTGACCTTCATATGACCCAGCCGCTGTCTGACATCACCGGCAGCGGCTGCAAACAAGTGCCGTGAAAGTCCTGCACTGGAGAAAAAGTGTCAATACTGTAAAAGTAGCTCACCTCGACCAAAGTTGCACACGGAAAAAGGGTATCACATTTGACGCAGCGGAACCAGAGATGTCATATTTGTATTCAACGTAGTCTCCTTCGTTGTCAAAATCCGGCGACTACGTTACCCACAATGCAACTCCGCAGTCGATGGTTGGAGATTCGGGTGTGTTGTGCGAGTGGCAATCGGTTCAAACTAATCCTAATATCAACATTGGGTATGAAAATGTAATATGATTAACATTTTGAGGATGATAAATGCAACATTAAATTCATTGTAAACTCATTGATTGTAGTATATTTGACATTCATACATGCAAATGAACAAAAGTTAAGCCCCAATTTCACTGGTTTTTATGTTTATGTCTTGGGTAGGTTTTTGATGTACTTGTTCTTTACTTGAGTATTTCTATTTTAATGCTATTTTATACTTTTACTCCACTACATTTTGGAAGCCAATATTGTACTTTTTTACTCCTCTACATTTATTTGACAACATGACTAGTTACTTTACAGACTATTTCTACAAACTCTAAATCAACTAATACATGATGATGTCTTTTTATTGATTAAGCTATACCAGCAGTATATAAAGTAGTTGATCTTCACACATTTCCAGTGATATTATTCTGAAATGGGCCGTTCTGCACAATGACTACTTTTATTTTTGGTACTTTAAGTATATTTCTATGCTTATTCTTAGCCATATATTTTTACTTACGTACTATTTTGAATGCAGTTTTTACTTACTAATGTAGTATTAATTGATATGTAAATTCAGTTCAGAACCAGGTTAGCTGTTTCCCCCCACGTTTGGTCTTTATGCTAAGCTAAGCTATTTGCCTGGTTGCTCCAGCTGTTTAGTGCACAGACATTTCTTCTTACCTGCCTCTCAGCTAGAAACTGAATAACTGTATTTTCCAAAATGTCAGAAGTATTCCTGTAAAGAAAAAGTAGCTTTAACGAACATTACCATAAAATGCTCTGAATCATTGATTGTTAGTGTTAAATTATTAACAGCTGGTACATGCTGATACATCAATGATGATTCCTGCTGCTTTCAGATCAAGAGAAAAGATTATATGCACCTCGACTGGTTGAGAAAACCATAAACTATCATTATTTTCTTATCTTTACTATTATAAAATATCCTACTGTCATACTCAAGTGTGTTTTTGTTCTGAGTTTCTGAGAAATGTACATTTAGCCACATTTTACCAAATGACATAGTTTATGAATAGTAGTTGAATGTAAAATCACAAGCCTTTAATGCATCATATCAAATCACCCTTGTATGTACTGTATGTGCTTTAATTTCACCGGAAATCACCTTCTCTCACCTCATGTGATATCAACATATTGTCACTGAGAGCAACGTAGCACCAAAGTCTTTTCTGTTATGGAGAAAAAGAAAACCTTGTTTTAAGATTGGGTATGATGCATTTTTTAAATACTCCAATGACATTTAAATTGATTTCATATGTACAAGAAGAAGTGACATTTTCTTAACCCATGACTATGCATGGTCTGTAAACCTTTAGATGTTAAAAATGTAAAAATTATAATTATAATTTAGTCAAATTATTCTGAAACGCAAGTGAAATACTCTGGCTCAAGTGCAGGAAATAGTATAATTATGCTGAAGAACATTCAGGCTTTTAGCTCTGGATTCATGTTTTGCCAGAAAGGGACACTTGTCTGTTTTAAATAAAGGGCATCAAAGCAAAGCAGATTAACGCTGATGTTCCCGTATTGGCATTTCATGATTGAAACCATGTGGCCTTTCACAAAATCAATACTTTTTAGGCTCTGTTTCTCTTCATTCACGTCCACTTCAATTCCTGATCCTTGACTTTAAGTGAGAAAAATTTGCAGCTAGGAGGATCCATGATTAAATCTACCAGGAGATAAAGTAGGTCAGCTGCAAGATGGGTTGGTGGGTGGGGGGAAGGAAATCTGTTCCACTTACAAATAATGGACCTAATTTACCGCATTCATCAACTGAAAATGACTGAAAACTACTTCCCTGCCCTAAAAAAGCTAAAACAAAAAAGAACTACACAGAAAAGGATTTAAATGCATTGTCTGAAAATTATCAATTAAAAAGAGACAGAGTGCTGCAGGCGGGTGGTGCCAAAGAAGAAAGCTATTTTGTAAGAAAATATAAATACACTTGATCTCCTTCAATGCCACTGCTAACCCTATTGAGGCGTAGAGGCAGCACAGATCCAATGTTAAAGGAGGCTAATTACTCCCAGTATCTCCCACACTCCAGGGAGGCGAGGTCATCCGGAGGACAGGCATGTGAAACATTCCTGCAGCCTGCTGCTGGACCTCCCTCCCAGCTCAGTCTTCCCCTGTCCTCCTTTCTCCTCCTTCATCCATCCTCCCTTGGCTCCTCGTCCTCGTCCTCTTCCCTCCGTCCCATTTAGCATCGCTCACATTTTTTTTCCCTTCTGGCTCTCCGTCTTGATCGCTCTTTCCAGTATTCACTCAGTCGTTTGTTTGCATTCTGTGGTAAGAGTGCATCTATTCAGCCATTCATCAATCATTTTTTGAGGCAGGTCAGGATTGAGGATTAAGATGTGAGGCTGGACTGAGGCACAGTTGTGCTTCGATGTATCCCTAATGTCAGCATGCTAATGTGCTCACAATGACAATGCTAGCTTCTTGATGATCAAGTAGGTGTAATGTTTACCAAAAGTACCTCCAAATTATTATTACTGAAGTCCATTTGGATCGACAGCACAAGTGGCAGATGGGAGACGTTGTATTCAGTCGGCCTGTCCTGGATACCTACCATAGAAAAGCCCTGGGAAGGCTGGTGCTAAATTAAGTTAAGACATGCATTTGTCAAAGCGGCCAGTTAGTCTTTGAGCCTTTGTGCAGCTTGTCCAAGTAACTTTTCAAGTTGAGCATCTTCTTCGCCTCATAGATTGCTGCAGGGATGATGTATTTTTGTTGGCCAACCTGGAAGTTAGCATCGCACTGGTTCCCTCTACAAGAAGCCGATAGGATTTTTCCGTTGGATTTTGAAATATTGCAGAAAGTGAGCTCTGTGCCAAACAAAACATCATGATGCTTACATTTCTGTTCAGCAAAGATAAACTTCACAAATAAACACCACTTTAATGACTTTCAAAGCGTAAATGCAATCGGCAGAATTAAAAAGCTTAGGCTATAGACAAACTACAATATTTTAAATGAATATAAAACATTGAAAACGTAACCCTAACCGTAAAACATTAGGAACTGTTTACTTTTAAAGTATCACTATATTATTATTTAGCTTTTTGTCCTGATTTGGTCAAAGTCATCAAGGAAACTACTCTAAATATACAGAACCACACAAACAAAAAAGACATCTTGGCGTTGTTAAAGCTGTAAATTCCTCTCATCTGCATTTCCCCAGGATTTTGTACAAATATGGCGTAGCACCAAATGGTAAGTAGAAGCAGATTGACCAACTACCTAACAGCCTTCCTTTTGATTCTTTACAACCAGTTGTAAACCTTCACTTGGAGCCTGGCACCATTGAGGGGTTATTTACTAGTGCAATATATCTCTTTATTTTCACTGACACACAAACAGCAACGGGATGACAAGGGCTGAACAGGTTAAAAAGGGCTCTCTGTAAGTCAAACTCCTCTTTGAAGTTTTCTAAAGGATTGCGTCTGGCCTGTTAAACAACTGAAAATCAAGACCACTGTTGCTGATTGATGAACGGTCGCCATGATTCTTTGAATTTGGAACTTCTGGGGCCAACGAGATATTTGAAACACGGCAGTTATATACCTGACCTGTCGGGGGATCAAGTTTTACATTCATTACCGCGCCGACTTTTCAACAGCTACATACTACAATGACACAAGTCAAACTCGATCTTGGCTTTTATAATATTCAACCTAAAATGAACTATATTAGCAGATTTCAAGTCAGAGATCTCCATTGGGTAGATTTATCCACACACTGTGTTCATTAATATATGCTTACTGTAGACCCATACATTAAATCCACACTGAAGCAGAGGCAGAAAACAAATACACTGCTTGATAAAGACTTAGTTCGTGAAAGTAAAGAAACCCATTTCAAGATCATTTTTGGATGTTATACCAACTAGTGGAAGCAAATGATTTCAAAAAGCCTTGACAAATGCTATTTTTCTTTAACTATTGTTCCATTGATTGCCCAAATGCAATGTGGAATAGGGTGCTGAGTAATTACAGTGTTTTTCATGGAGGATGTGCAAGGCGATCTGATTTGCAAATGTTTGATTTGCCTTTATAGGACACAGCACATTGTGAGGCTTTGGCAGACGGAGATTAACTTTGATTTTAGTCAGCATGGCCATACATTTTAGAGTAAAGTAATCACAAAATAGTTGTGGCTATAAAAACTATAAATATATTTAATTTACATCTGTTTCTAGATTTGTTCAAAAGCATTCTGGGAAATCATTGGGTTATTAATAGAACAAAAAATACAGCTTTTCAACTCTTGTAAAGTTGTAATCACTCACATCTGCCAGTAATCTTTTCTGAGAAGCATCGAGTGATTTGTCACTTTTTAGCAGGCACATTATTTGACTATGCAAATGAGGAATCTAACAAAGGTCACCATGATTGGCACCTCACAAGGACATTAACAAATTGTATGGAGCACCTTTACTTCATTAAGTAGACAATAACAGAAAGAATACGAAATAATACACAATGACATGTCCTGAATTTATGTAAACGGTCGTGCCAGAGGTGAAGAATGGCATTACCGTTCATATATCAGGACACCTGTGAGGGTTTCATTGAGCCTATATCCTGATTACTCACCACAGATTTAAAAAAAAGATTAAATCGTAACTCTTCTTTTTTAATTGCTTTGTTTTTCCTTAGTTTAAAGAGTAACTTGACACCCCCTAAAAATGGTATCTTTGCTGACCTTTCGTGGTTTAACTGGAACAGAAACAGTCTTGAATCTTTCAACCGGAGAGGGTAGCAAAACATTGCTTTTCAGCCTGGTGTTAAGTAACTCTTAAAATATGCAAGGTACCGCATATAAATTCACAAAAGACTTCACACGAGTTCCATATCATCTGGTATTATGTGATTTTCTCTGAGCAACATTTGGCTGTGTATTGAGTCCTGTGTGCAGATAAAGCACTGTGAGTGACGATTACAAAAGGTTTAGTTTTGAGTTGATCCACTACAATCTACTTAAGCTGCATAGAAAGTCATCTATGTACATTAATTATGACTCTTATCCTTTGCCTGCATCATTCTCTTCCACTGCTTTTCTGTCCACCCCAGGTTAAATTCAGTCAGTAAAATCTTCTTCATTCGCTGAGAGGGAACAAAAGTCATATTAGAAATCCATTGTCAAAAAAATATCACATTGGACCGAAAGCCCAATTGTCCAAATAGTTAGAAAAAAAAAGCCCATTGTTCCGATGGCCTATGGCTCCTGAAATACACACCCGTCCCGCAACAAACTGAAGCATATGGCTAATTATTATGCAGAATGACATCATCGGACCTTCACAATTGTTTTTCCCACTATGGCGAAGGCATGACCTACACTAATAAGGCTCTGATTGGTTTACCCTGATATTCTTACCCTAGCTTACCTTTGAGAATTGTAAAAAGTACTAAAGTACTACTGATAACGATAACAATAACAATAATAATAATAATAATAATAATAATAATAATGAATGTCAAATAGAAGATGTACTCACATGTATAAAATCCAGTATTTTTTCCTCTTGACAGCAAACTAACCCAACTTGGAATCGCTCTGTGAGGAAATGTCTGCTCACCAGAAGTATCCTGTGCTGTGCTGCATTTTGTCAGGCAAATATTTAATATCCAAATTAGCTATCTGACATTGGTCACCTTGGTGCATTTGTTATAGATCATGATGTTTGAAAAGTCAAACACTTTGGAATTTTTTACCTAATCTGCGGTCTACACAAACCCTGAAAGGTCTCAGTGGGAATGAACCTAATTAACTCATTTTGCATTCCTTCTGATTCATAGTTACAGAAAGAGGCTGACTGTGGGTTTGGTGCTGGAACAGATACGGTTGCTGTAACTTTTGTTGTTTTCCACTTGCAAAAATGCAAAGAGTGTTATTACAGCATCAAATACAGCAACTACAAAATGAACACTTAACACCAGAAATAAACAGAAAAGGGGGGGAAACGCTTCACACACAGCAACTGTCTCACGAAAAACATCTTGACTTGTGAAGCATTTGTATTAATAATTTATAATTTGTCAAAATCTAAAACGGCGTTGTACTGGTAAATTGTATGTGGTTTGGAATATCATCCATGTTTCATCCCTGTGCATTTCCCTGAACTTTCCACTTTCCACTGAATCGGAAGCTACATAAATTAAATATCATGGCTGTCATCTTATCATTTATTAAACTAACAATATAATCATGGTTTGTTACATAATTTATCATCCAAAGCTGGAAACACACACATTTGCAGGTACATTTCTGAGCCCCCATTTTCATATGGAAATTAGGAATCTGGCAAAGGTCACCTTAAGATGTTGGGTGCAGTACATCATGAATTATAAAGTGAAATACTTCTGTAAATGAATCCTTGTTTTGTGTGGCTTCACCCACTGCCTTTGATTCATTTGTTAAGCATCAACATTGTGTTACTTGCAACACGTGTAAATTAACATTTCTCCTTTAGGCTGAAAATCAGAGACGCTTGACAGTCCATTTCAGACTTTTACTGCAAACAAAAAAACGTGGCATTTATTAATAAATAATAAATGTGACGCTGAAGTTTAAAACCTCTGCATGACCACACAGGTGTTTCCAGTTATTCTGGCTGATTGGGACCTCTGCGCTGTTTGACACTGGGAGAGGCCAGAAATGATGTAATGTCATTGAACTATGATAAAGGTGCAACAACATGAACAAAAGAAAGAGAAAATAAGTAAAAACATCTGTGTATTCTTATAAGCTGTGTAGAGAGGAACCTCAAAACACAACGAGACCCTTTTACTGTATTTGGTGATCCCCAGTGATCATGGTGTTGGTGGTTTGCAAATCAAAAAAAGTCTAGAGGTCGAGTTTAAAAGTGGAATAAATTAGTTTGAAAAGATTACATAAGATTACATCTTCACCACCACGTCCATGCGTAATAATGACCTGCTTCCCATCAGGAAAAAAAGTCATTAAAATGCTGTTAAAATAAAGTTTGGTACAGAAAAAGTGTTGAAAAGTGTCCCTTGCTACCTTTTAAAAATCTTATAAATAATAACAATAATAACAATCATTCACCACTGGAACACAGTAGATCAATTTGACATGTTAATTGTAAATGTTTATTTACTAAACGAGCAAAAACACTACAAGATCCATGATTATTAGCTCTAAATCACACATGATGAACCAAACACACTGCAGTCTAATGCAAATTTGTCTAAAACTGAAATCAGAAAAGCTGTGTGTTTGCACTGCAGATGCAACGCTGTGGTTTATTCGATGTGAAAACTAACACACAAAAAGTAAAACATTTACATTGCCAGGCTGAGCTTTTCAGATGTCAGTCTTTAACATAAAAGGGCATAAACCATAATATATTTCCAGAGTAACTTAATGAACTACAGACAGTTATCCTTCTTTCTATAATTGATGCTGTGTTGCATCTTTCTGGGAGTTGCTGCATCATCAAGCATCTAAACGGAAAGACAAAAGCATTTTTTTGTGTTTAGAGAAGACTCATTGTGTGTGTGTGTGTGTGTGTGTGTGTGTGTGTGTGTGTGTGTACCTTTCAAATCATCATCTCTCTTTTGTTTCTGCTTCACTGGCAGTTTCTTCCAGGTCAGTTTGAAGTCAGTCACTCCCAGATTAGTCAGCGCTGTATGCAACTGAAGAAGAAGAAAAATTTATTAATTTCGCATCCTTTGTCTCTCTTTTTTTTCCACACACACACACACACACACACACGCGCACACACACGCACACACCTGCTGCTTCAGGTCTGCACTGCAGGCTGGATCTTCCATGTTTGCGCTGGACTTCATCTTCAGCCTCACTTGTACTTTCCTTGATTTGTAAACTGCACGCCGTCACAAGCATCAGGCAGACGTTTCAGGAAGATAAAGAAGAAGACTTCAGGCAACTGTGCTTTCAAACAGCTGGGCTGACAGGGAATGACACATAATGTTTGGTCTTCATAAAGTACAAAGGGAAATGTTATGAATAAAGATAATTATTTGATTAATTGACACAATAATCAATCAATAATTAAGATAATTGTTAGGTGCCGTCCCAGTTTCGGCCAGCAGCAGTATCGGTTTGTTTTCAGGACTTAGTAGTTAGCATGAGCAGCATGAGTCACCTTGGTTTAACACAAAACACTCCCTAGAGGGATAATCCAAAGCCGGTGTCTATAGCAACAACAAACAAACAGATTTTCAAATCATACTGATGTTTCCTCAACTTTCAAAATGATCAATACACCTTCCATGCTCTGTGTAATAAAACAATTCTGCACATGCGGCATCTATCTGAGGAAATGTTTGAGTGACTCATACTTCCGCCGCAGAAGAAAGGGTATGTTGCGTTGCAGTGCTCGTCCGTCCAGGTCCCATCTGTCAACACTGCGGCTGCGCATCTGTCTCCTCCGTTCAGGTCCTCAGATTGTTCTTTTTGCCAGTTTGTGAACATGTTGTCTTCTCCGGATTCTGACCAATTCCAGATTTTAGGTCTGTGGAGGCCAATCCAAAACTCACTATGCTTGGTTACATATTTTTCAGACGTATTGTCCAGAACCTCGCCTTCGTCTTCACATTTGTTTTTTGCCTCATTCCAAGTCAACGCTGTCGAGCTAAGAGTGTAGTTCTCACCTGTTGAGACGAAGACAGTGAAGAAGTGGAAGAAATTAGCTACGTTTTCAATGTACCAGGAGACATGGAGCATTAAGCGAGCAAAACTGAACAATTATTAGCAGTACAAATGTACGCGAGGATCCAAAGTAAAGTAGGCCTATTAGCTGTGCCGTCAGTAACTGTTTACACATTTAATGAGAATTGTACAAAGATAATTAATGTAAAAAGGGTAGGGGTAATAAGTTAAGGCTTGAGGGTCAACCCTTTAGTAATGACTTATTATTGCTTATTTAATTATTTTTCACATTTTTATTTGAGTTGCACAGGTTTAAAATGACTGAAATAAACGGAACTAAATTGAATTAGAAAAATAATTACATGAGTAAGTTGATGACAGGCCAACACGACACTCGGCCGTCAGGTTTGTGAGTCTGGAGACAAATATTGTACTTTTTACTCCATTACATCTATGTGACAGCGAGTTACTCAGTCAGATGAATGCATGCCAAGAAGGCTGTTTTATTATTGATTAAGCTACCCAGCAGCATATAAAGAAGTTGAAGTTAGCCAGCTGCAAGATTAAAATGACGCTTACACATTAATACATCACTATTATAACTCAGCGATATAATATATATTATCCTGAAATTCTTCTGCATAATGAGTACTTTTACATTTGGTACTTTGGGTTTATTTTGATGCTAATATAAATGTAATAATAATTTAAGCTTAACAACTGAAATGTTTTGAGCGAGGGCCTCCAACATTTGGATCAGTGATACCAAATTTGTAAAGAAACTATATCTTGTGATCTTATTGCATGTTCTGAATCCAACAACTTCTGCAAAGTAAGTCGAGCTGTCAGATAAATCTAGTGGAGTTAAAATGGCCAGAATGTCAAAATTGTACTAACCATGACCACGACAAAAGAAATGCTTCTTTTTTGAGCAGTTGTCAAAGTTCCATATTTCTTTAGCAGAGCTGGTCACACAGAACACGTCGCTATCAACGGTATCTGGCTCTGTCTGAACATGTGCCCATCTGGACTTTGTGACTGCTTTTCCATCCAACCAGGTCCATTCTGCAATTTCCTCAAACAGTCCTATCCAGGCCTTGCCCCTGTACCCCCCGGCGTGAGTGTTCATCATCGCGGTGACTTTTTCCTGGTTGCGTATTTGGGCCATTCCGGTGTGCTTCAAGACGCAGTACGCTTCTGCTTCGTCCCAAGTCATCTTCTCCCTGATAAAGTAGAAGACGTTTGGAAAGGACGTGGAGGGGCCGCAGAAACCTGACGAGGGAAGGTGGATTTGTTGAAATGTGGGATTTTCAAAAGTCAAAGTTTACTCAGAGATATGTATATCCTTTTGTTTGGACAAAACCGCAATGTGACGTACAAATATGTACAAAT
Organism: Bovichtus diacanthus; assembly: GCA_943590825.1. NCBI lineage: Eukaryota > Metazoa > Chordata > Actinopteri > Perciformes > Bovichtidae > Bovichtus > Bovichtus diacanthus. Next base: position 13,880,713 of record CALSBV010010223.1, read on the forward strand.
ACCCAATACTGAAAAAACCTCACAGTTTCTACGGGAAGGTTTGTTCCCCAAAATCCATCATCTGTCAGTCATCACATAAATCTGACCTGTGAGCAGGAGTGCCACGAACACGCTCTCCTCCATGCTGACTTTGATTAACTGCGGACAAAATAAAGTTCCAACATGAGGGCTGAATTAGCTCTCACACATTTAAAAGACATTTGAATGAGTTTGAATCACTTTGCAAAGTTTCTTGGACTGTTGGCATACAAATCAAGCAAAAGCAGTCATAGATGCAAAAAACAAGTAAAATTACAAAAGTATTAGCATCAAAACATGTACTCTTTATGCACAATGGCCCATTTCAGACTGTATATTATATATTATAATGTATACATATATTTTCTAATATTGAATATAGTATATCACTTTAAAGGTTCAATGTGTAAAATATGCCAGAATTTAAACTTAAAACATCAAAACAATGAACTAATTATCAACAGAATGTGAAGCTGGTAAAAGGTGGAGCACATTTCTTTTACTATATATACTGCCAGATAGCTTGTGAATTAAATTCCATCCGTAGAATTGTATCCATAAAGATACATATTCATTTATTAGTCGATTATATTTTGCATCATTAATTTGAATCTGCAAAGTAACTTAAGTTATCACATAAATGTAGTGGAGTAAAAAGTACAATATTTCCCTCTGAAATGAAGTAGAGTAGCAGAATAAAGTAGCAGTAAAGTGAAGTACAAGTACCTCAAAATTGTACAGTACAAGAGACTGAACAAATGACCTGAACAGACATTCTGACGGACGAATACACATTTGGCAGCAGGAAACTGCAACTTTTAATGCTTTTAATTAGACACTGGGCTGCTTTTAGATCCGACTCGTCTTTGTGTTGAATCTTTATTCTGTTGTTTCAGGCAAAACATTTCCTACCATTTGTAACCTCTAAAAAAAAAAATTATGTAGACAATTATATACTTATTTATTGTATTTATTCATCAAAGAACAAGTCTATTCTCCAGTTTATGTAAGGTGGGTTAGAACTACACACTCCTATGACAAAAAATACAATTTAAACTGAAATATCAAAGAGAAGTTCTTAAGTGTTTTGTATCCTGTGGTGATACAGTTTTGACAAGCAGCATGAAATAACATGTTTTACGCCCTTTCTATTCTTTTAATCATTCCAGTTTTATTTCACATTGCACTAATAAAAACAAAGAAATGGAAGATAAACAATGGCTATATAAAACTATATGAAACTATATATGTTAACTAAGATATCCACTTACTTATCTTTAAATTCCTTCAGCTGCCTCTTCAGTGTTTTACTGCGACTGTTGCGTTTGAGGCCGTTTTTATATGTTAATGCAAATCAGCACAGTTTGAGCTACAGCTGAATGATGAGCTTTGAATGACACAGATTGGATGAGAAAAACTGAACCTTTTCCTTTGTCACAGTCTGCACACACGTTGTTGCCTAATATAAAACGTAAACGTTCAAAAGGGCAGCACTTGCAGATTATACCAGTAGAGATCATTTATCTTTATTTAATCTGTATATGTGGATATATAAGATATGATATGAAATGACATCTGTAGGTCTCCAAACCTTAAAAGTGTGTTCAAGTTAATCCTAAATATCCAGAGAATCAGAAAAAAGAAAAGAGTATTGGGAGTATTTATTCTTAATCACATGGCAGGAGAGTTATTCTAAATTGGGGCTACCAGAAAGCAAATCCACCAGCCAGATGATATGTTAACTGCAACATAATCACGTTTTCTTTTAAGAGCCTTAAATACACTCAAAGGGACTCAAACATGTCTTTATCCCCACGTGTTTAAAAGAAAAGAAAGAATTATACTAAATCTGCACCAAATCTGCTTTTGCACTAAATCTGCTCAGGTTTACACAGCCACGGGTCAATGTTGCAGTGTATTTATGTATTTTTGTATTTGTAACAGCCTTTATTCTTATGTTTTGTCTCTTAATTTTATTATTCTTTCTTACTTTTAATGGTGTGGGGGGGGCAGATTTGTGATGTGTAATGTCATGTCTTTTAAGCTACTGGATGCCTAAACTTCCCTTGGGATCAATAAATAATCTATCTA
>CALSBV010010223.1:13882831-13919037 GCA_943590825.1 Bovichtus diacanthus
TCTATCTATCTAAATACTTATTTGCTTTCTCTCTCTCTCTCTCGGCAAGAAAGCAAAGAAGCGTAAATCACAATAAGTCAAACTACTAGCTGCAGCTGACCTGACATCAGCGCTAAATCAAACTTTGTGAACGCCTGAATGTTTAAATACTCAGCAGAGTGTTTAGTTTTTTTATTGTTTAATTCCAATGACATTTATGACACAAAACATCGGACTGGAGATTCATGTATGCGAGTGCTTTGCCACATTTACATCATCACCAGACGGGAGTGCATGTTGACATTATGTGTCAACATCAGTTAGATTTGAATGAATCATCTGGAAAGCCTTAAATGCAAACTATCTGAAGTTTGCAACTTGTCTGTGTTTTTTGGTGATCAGGTTCAAGAAAAATTTACCTGAAGCAAATCACACAAATTAGAAACAATAAAAATAAAATAAATAAAAAGGTTTCCCTGGGGAGTTTCTGGCCAGTATGTGACAATGTAACACTGGAAACAGACAATTGTTTACCTTTAACTTAGAAAATACAACATATACATGATACTTAAAAAGGGAACAAACAATTGGCAGAGATCAGTTATAGAAAAGTTGGATCCTACAACAGAAAGATTTATTCTATTGTTTCCTGTCATTTAAACATATGAAGGTGGTTGAAATCCTGCCTCTTAAAACACATGGCGAGAGCTGATTTAATAAAATAACACATTGCACAGTTTCAGTAAAGTATACCTGGATGTATGACACAAAACATCAAGACTTTACTTTAGCACTTTCCTCCTTTGACTGCCCCATTTCCATCATCTTCAGATCAGAATGGACGTCGTGTGGTTTCTCACATTTGAATGATACATTTAAAGAGATTTGAATACAAAGACGATCTAGTCGTGTTAAAATGTCTGTGGAGAAGAAGTCTACGCTGACCTATAGAACACTCATCTTACATTTAGGACTTTAAAAAAGAAGAAAAGAAAATTGTAACATAAGCTATTTGAAGTGTCTACAGTTGATACCTGTAAATATTTACCTGTTTATAGTGTATGTGGTGATGACATGGAGAAAGCTCCTGCAGACGCATGACGCACCTCCACAGGTGTCTTCACTTTGTGCGTGCAGGCTTCCCACGGATCATTGGGCTCGTTAGCAATTTACATTTTGAGATATTCAGATACGAAGACAATCTCTTCTTGTTAAAACTTTGGAAGTGACATCTCTGCTGACCATGAAATACAGAAAGAAAAACGGTGCTTATAGTTTAATATCTGAGCATCAGAGTCTTCAGATGTTTCAGTGATTTGTTTTTATACCTCTCTGTTCACTGATTTTGATATTTAGCTCTTGCTTTCACCATCAGAAATACGGCCTGACGCTTGTGTGCACTCACTGTATTTAATGTCTGGGAGTGTATTCTGCCGCCATTTTTGAATAGTTCTTCAATTTTCTGGCTATGAATCTGTGCACCTGCTCTGCATCAAGCGGAAAATGTGTATCTATACACATACATCCAATTCTGCAACATGTCAGAAATATTTTACTACAATGATCATATATTCTGAGGGCTCACCCCAACATCTAAATCAAAATAGTGTGAGAAAAATGCTTTCAGGTTAGTGTCTTTACATTTCTTTTTTTAAAAGACACTCATTTTGCTTTGTTGCAGTTCAGCTAATTTGAAATGTATGATGATTACATTAGAAAGTCTCTCTGCAGACTATTTCTGGATCATTGTACACTAACTTCATCCATATTATGCAACAACAGATTAACAAGAGGGTTTTAAAGGAAGAGTTGAAATCGAGATGTGCAAATAGCTCCGCCTAGTGGAGAAGAGTCGCTACTGCTCTGAAGGTTCATTCGTGTGGATCTTGTCATTCAAAATCAATGAAATCAATAAAAAACAAAGTACAAAGAGTATTCTTCACTTGTATTTATTCATACTATATCATATTTATATTCTATGTTCATCAGATATTTATATATATATATATTTATATATATATATTTATATAGTTATTTACATATGGCAGTGTTGCCAGTCGAAGAAGCAGATATTTCAACAATATAATGACAAACGCATCAAATTCAGTGCTATGCTGAAAGCACACAAGTTTGATTAAAAACACAAAAAAGAAAAAAAAAAAACAACCCTGGAGAGTTGGAAAACAGCAAAAACACTTGTGCGACCACGTTTACATGTAGCCTTTACACGTTACTTGGTTTTTCTGCTCCAGAACATGGGCAAATGTAGTGTTGCTGAAAATGGCGTCATCGACTCCCCCAGAAATCACCAGGCAGTGTACAGGCAGTTGACGAAAAAACAAGTTAAAAAAAATTAAATAAAAAGAAAAACATAAAACACTATATACACTGAAACTGTGAACTGATGCTTTCTGAGGCAAGGGGAGAAGATCCAAGTAATAATAGTTTGCATTAAGTACAGCCATGCATTAGCAGCGGTCGGCGCACATTCTTCGATACATTTTCTGATAGCTTGCCTTCCTCGCCGACATGTATCGGTCAAAATATTGGACCAAACAAACAAACATGCGGTATGTAAGGATTATATTGTCTCTCACATTCCCGCTTATCAGAGAACACACTTTGGAATTAAATGGCTTTTGGATCGACTAATTGGTTTCTACTCATATCATTTCATGAAGCCAGTTAAGTACTCTTCGTTCTCTCGAAGAATAAACAACGCGGCTCCAACTTTGCAAAACTAAGAACTTCTGACACACAAGCACTTGCGTGTGTTTGTGTGCAACAAGCGTAAGCCATCTCTTCTATAAATACAGTACGTTTTTATATTCTTCTCTCTTCAGACCCCACGTGGTCTACTTAACAAAAATAGAATAAAAAATAACTTTTAATACATTCTAAAAACAGACACGCAACTGGGTTGGTCGAACACGGAGGGTGAGGGGGCAGTAAGAGGCAGGTGGAGGTGTGTGGGTAAGGTGGAGGGCACAGGCCGTGACCCCTCAGGAAGCTTTCAAGGGTGCACTTTGAAGGAGAGCAGTTCCTCAGAGTGCATGTTGTTGAGTGAACGCAGCTCGGGAAGCTTGAGCAGCAGCTTGGTGAAGGTGGTGGCTGACTCCTCGCCGTGGTTCTGCATCACCAGGTTTCTCAGGCCCCGGATCAGTTTGTCCTGCAGGGCCTCAACAGAGTTCAGGTCCTGGATCCCAGAGCGATCTGTGGCACAACAAGAAGGGAGAACGGGTTAATGCTGGAGGACACAACAGGGCTTCATTAAGGGTTTTAAACCCCCTGAGAGGGAGTTTTCTAACAAAACTAATGTACATGATGCTTTTAAATACATCCCACTGCTTATTTTAAATGCCATTTGTGTGTCTGTACGTTGATTTAAATTAAATGGATCAGGAATTTGCCGCTCCCAATGTGCTCACATACGTCAACATGCTCGGACCGAAGTGTTCTTACCGGCTGAGACGAGCACCACGGCTGTGAAGAGGCTCATTTCGTCCGAGTCGAGCCGCAGCGCCGCCAGCTTCTCGCTGAACTCGCACATGGAGTTGAGCAGCTCGCCGGCGCCCAGTGACCGCAGTGTGTCAAGGCTGTAGCGCTTGCCGCTCAGGAAGGTCACCGTCCGCTCGACAACGTTGAACAGAGAGGCGAATCTGACCATCAGCACCTGAGAGGAAAGAGAGGATTTCTTTTAGTTTAGCTGTTCAGATAAAACAAGGACTCAAAGACATCTTGTGATAAGTCTGTAAATCCAACTGACTCTGTAAGTCTCGTCTCTTACGAATAGAAAAGTCTGTGATACTGTCTGTATAACATTTTATCGGTTTTATGATTGCACCGAAAGAGAATGTGTGAAGTCTTTCATTTCTAGTCCAGCTGTTATCGGAGTAAATATTATTCACAGCTGACAGTCTGCTCTGTTTGGGAAAGCCACAGTGGCTCCTATATTTTTTATGTATTTAAAAGATTCCCGTCGCGTTTGACTTCAAAGCGAGCAAAAAAAACAACATGAAGTGTTTACGCTTCGCTTGTTTGCTATCCTACCTCAAAAGTTCCAGCTTTCAACAGGCCGACTTGGTCGTGCTCGGGGAGGTCTCGGAAGCCCGGGATCCTCTTGGCGAAGTCGACCACCTCCCGCACGGCGGGGGTGAAGCCCATGGAGAACTCCTCCCAGATCTCCTGGCTCGGCTTGTTGGGGTCCACGTAGAGTGATGTGCTCATAGGACAGATCTGGAAAAACATGGAGACAGAAGGTCAATCAGGGAGGCTGATCAAAGGCCTAACTTCAGTAGTATTAGCAGCAGAATAGTAGTTTCAAGAACAGAAAAGATAAATGACTCACCAAGTGAGCTCTATTACTCCCGCAGCTGGTTGGTCCATTATAACCACTTGAGGCAGTTTGTGTGTTAAAGCCGTGCTGTCTTTCGCTGTCTTCTGCTGGTTCACACTTAGGGGTGCTGATGAGCTGCTGCTGCTGCTGCTGCTGAGGCTGCTGCTGCTGAGGCTGCTGCTGCTGCTGCTGCTGCTGAACTCTCTCCTCCATGTAAGCAGTGTTGGTGACGTGTTGGACGTTACTGTAAGGACTGTGCTGGTAACCTCCCACAACCACATTGTTGTTCCAGCAGCTCCAGGTCTCCTGCTGCTCCTCCATGCGGCTGTCACAGCCCGTCTCCAGGGCAACTGTGCTCGATGAGGGCGACGTCTGGCCCGGTCTCTGTGACCTCTGCTGGCTGTAAGCGAAGGCATCTTGGTGCTGCCTGCTCAACGCGACGACGGCCTCGTCCTCGCCGCTGTCTGACGAGCAGGAAGAGGCGGAGCTGGAGTTGGTGTCCATGGAAGCCACAGACTCTGAGTCCTGGGGGCACTGCGGGGAGGAAGGGTTGGAGCACGACAGGGAATCGGAAGCAGAGGAGGAGGAGGAAGAGGGTGAGGAGCCGGTGTCGCTGGTCATGGCCTCCATGGGCGGTGACGGGCTCTGGTGGCCGTGCAGCATGCTGTGCAGCTGGCTGTTGTTGCTCATCATGTTGTTCATGGCGTTCTGCATCTCCAGCAGCATCCTTTGCTTTTCCCTCTTTGGGATGCGACCAAATCTGACAGCTGGTAATGGAAAAAAAAAAAAAGGGACAGCCATTAGATTGTGTCAAGATTAACAACACTTAATTTAGAGCCAATGAATCACATCAGCTGACTGAAGCGAAACCGAATGTGCTGCTCACCATCTCTGGACATGCCGACAGACAGACACTTCTTGAAGCGACACTGCTGGCAGCGGTTCCTGTTGATCCTCATGATGGTGCAGTTCTCCATCTTAAGACACTTCTTGTACTGGATGTTCTGCTGGATGCTTCTCCTGAAGAAGCCCTAAGGAACCACAAGATGAGGAGCATTAGTCATGTGAGCGCGTACAGTCAGCAAGAGGACCAGACTTTTAAAGAGGCGAGGCGACGCTTCGTTTTGGGAATTTGTCTCACCTTGCAGCCCTCGCAGGCATGGACGCCATAGTGGAAGCCCGATGCCACATCTCCACACACCTTGCACAACAGCACCATGCCGTTAATTTCTGCAAAGATAAAGATAAGCAGATGATTCATGTGCACCAGATCAGAAATGCATTTTTTTTTTCCTCAATGGTTTAGTATTTTTTATAATAACAATTTGATGTGCTTACTGGTAATGTTGCTCTTGGCAGATGTGGAGGAGCGCCCAGCCTTCTCCGTGCCGTGGCTACGCTGGTGGCCGTTCTTGGCCGGCGGAGAGATATCCACCACCATGCCCACAGCCCGGCTGGGCAGCGAAGGGCGGGACACAGCCTGTGATGTCGACAGGTAGCCTCTGCTGGGGCTCATACAAGACTCTGGGCTGGAGGCAGAGCCAGAGGAAATATAGGCAATGACTCCTCCTGTGGAGAGGGAGAGACATGACATGTTATAGAAGGTTAATTACTTCCTTTTCTTTCAAGGCTGTTGCTTGTGTAATTATTTGCTACATCCAGTATCCATGTACTGAAGCTTTATTATGCTATATCCAATCATACGCTATCATGGCAGTTTAGAGTCCTCCTAAAGCTGATATGATAGCCGATAGCTGAATATGAACCATTTGACAAACACACAATGTAAAATCTGTTATCTCTGGGCGCGTGGCACCATCCGTTTCTGAGAAACAAAAATACACACACAACCACATCAGGATATCAAATGTTTTTGAACTCCACTACCTATCAAGCCCAGCAATGTCACTGTGACCCACAGAGGATAACAGGAGGAGTTATATAAAAAATTGTTCTGTATGCCAAATAAATAAACTCTTGGCAGTACAGCAAGTACATGGCATGTCTCTGACACACCCAGATACCGAACCGCTCCAGAGTGTGTGTGTTTTCTGGCTGGTTGATTCCTTGCTAAGATTGACCTGCTTTATCACCTCCAGGGCTTGCCGGTTGATTACGTAACATACATTGGTGTCTCTGCTTTGGGAGTATGCTCCAGACAGGGTCACTGAAGCACTGGAGTAACGTAATAGTTGTGTGAAAGGGTAAACCATTGGGTTATGTAATGCTATGTTTGGCCAGAAAACAGATCAGGTGCCTATGTACAATAATGTGGAATTCAAAGTAGGATCTACAGGTGGCCTGCAGCCATGCCATACACCAATCTGAAGATTATATTTCAATTGCTTTAACGATTAATCAATTAGCAGAATAGTTGGCGATTATTTTTCTGTCGATAATAGTTACATCTTTATTAATTTAATTTGGAAATAACTATAAATTGATTTAACAATGTTTAAATGATGTTATCTAAGTGCCCTTGGGAAAGGCACTAGCATTTAGCAATGAACTGCCCCAGTTTAAGTGAGTGACGTGAAGTAGGGCGTTGCCATTTTAAAACACCAAACATGCTTAATAGGTTTAAAGTTTAAATGTACGTGGAATCTTTGTGTAAAGATAAAACGTGTTTTTCTTCATTAACTTAAAAAAAAATGTATACAAATGAATAAAAAAATAAACTAAATGTATAGGCCAGAGCAGTTGATTACCTAACCTCAACCATGACTGTTCCCTTTCACGGCCCACCCACACGTGGACCTGTCATGAATTTCTGTGAAAGCGAAGCGCGAGGAGGCGAAGAAAAAAAAAAGAAAAAAATCTAGGTCACTGGCTGCTGTCTCTCCATCGTCTCACGTGTACCTTGCAGTGCAGCCTCGCGCCGGGAGTGCTGTGGTACAGCGTGAATTATACAATGTTCTGCGTCATGGGCTCCGCTCCAGCCAATCAGAGAAGAGTTCTAGCTGAAATCATGCTCGCGGAGAGAACGCCTCTCGACCAATCAGAGGAGTGTTTCAAGAGAGCGCGTACACACGGGCACATGGCTAGGCTACGCTGTCCATGTGAGCGGGGCCAGGGAAGATAAACACTGTTGTTGTGTCAAATGTAAATGTAGCAGCAGCACAGTGGCACTCCTAACCCCGCTCTTAAAACACGGTTTGTGGACATAATAGCGGTTTGTATTACAGGTTAAGCACACGACAATGTATTCAAATATTTCCAAAAGGTGTCAACACTTTCCGACACAGAGTCGGTACTTATGATGCTGCACTACAGCAAGAGGAAAAAAAAAAAAAAAAAAAAAAAACACTTTCAATGGCAGGACCCCATTCATTAGTGCGCTGCCCTCCTACACATACTTTCTTGTTTCCTGGGTCCATTTAAACATACCCATTATGATGCAATGAGTGAATTCAACCCACACACACATATATTTATAGCATTTCCATAGTCACAAGTTACTGTCGTGGATTTCCTCTCCACTGCCAGCAGTAAAGAGACATTATTATACAACAATTGGTGTAGCCATACTTTATGTGTGCTATCAATTGTGAGAATGATTTATAAAGGAAAAGTAATTTACTTGACATCGTATCTGCAATAAAGTCTGCATAGTCCATGCAATGAAAACATTACAGTCTCTGTATTTTACTGCGACAATCATTATATCAAACTGCTCTCTTACCAGGCTTGGCTGTCCCCATGTCCTCAGGCATCTCTGTTCGAGGAATAGGAAAAACAGATATAATACAACTGTCTGTCACGACTTCTGCCGCTGGTACGAAAAACCAACGAAGCTGCTAAACTTGACGTTTGTGCGCGAGCAGTAGAAAGATTAAGCTCATATCAGGAGTCTATTTCTAGAAAATAATCTGCAGGTAAGAGTCTCTGTAAAAGAGCAAGTCGACTGGGTACGTCTGAGTCGGAGGAGCTTCCCCTTGTTGTGTGTGACTGCGGGTTATTCAAGAGAACTAAATGTTCTCAATAGTGGGCTCGCCCATGTGACCCATTTGTTGGCCACGCCCCTAAACCCGGGCGCTCGAGCCACTTTAACCCAGTGACACACTTTCAGGACACCGGAGGGGCGGAGCCTGGTGCCTCGTGGATGTAACGAGGAATGGTAACATAGCGCTCACGTTGCAGAGCACAACGTGAAGGGAGAAGCCGGAACAACAAAGTACAGTACAGTTATGCGGTCCGTGGAGAATCAGGTCATGTTTCTAGACAATTATAAAACTTTTGCAGTTCAACTCTAATGTCCCCGAAGAAGCTATCTGTGGTACAGCACAGTAATCAAAAAATACACAATTAAAACACAGACAACGACAGAAGTCCATGATCATGATATGCACATTAGACCTCTACTCTACATGTAACATAAGGTTAGATAAGATCAGGTTAGATAAGATCAGTGGTGAACAGTAACTAAGTACATTTACTCAAGTACTGTGAGGAATTGATATTCTGCTTATGTTGACGATTTGGAGACATATGTCCTAGCTTTTCCCAATAAATTCAACATAAGTGAGTTAGATCAATGTTTTCCAGACCTCTTTTACATTTAACCCGCAAGCAACCCCCTTGCTTTGCAGCTTAAAATAACTTTGTGTTGTGTGTTTGACTCAGTTTAGTCAATCAGAGTGCATCATCTCACTGTTTAATCACTGATCTCTTTTTGACTAATAAGAGTCTATGATGCCCTCAGTTATAGGACTTACATTGAAGACACTGATCTGTACAAAAACAGTCCACTTTGTACAGGCAGTCATTAGGCTGATTTCTAAGAAATGAAAGTGAAGTTGTGTTGTTTGTCACTTTGTTGAGCCCCCTGGAAGTCCCCAAACTCCCCCATCAGATTTGATGATTGCAGGTCAAAGGACATATACAGTACCAAGTTTAAAGCAGCACTTCATGGCACAGTGAAACTGCAGTGTCTTTACAGGATATGCGGGTGGGGCGTAGTTAGGAGAGGGAAGGGATTTAATCAAATCCTTCTTACTAAAAGAAGCACACTGTTGGCCTCCACCCACACCTCACAGTGTTGTCAAATCAGGAGCAAGAGGACGAGGGAGGAACGAAGAAATTAGACCTTAACCTTGTTATGAAATGTAAAAAAATGTTTTGCCAAACACGCCTCCTGCTGTTATATTGCATTGCTAGCTGCTACCATTAACAAGTGGCGGTCACGTGCACCCTGAGGTTGGCCTTTGTGGTTTAAAGGCAAGTGGTTCAACTACTATTGAGTGGATTGTCATAACATTTGGCACAGGCATTAATGTTCCAACTACGGTGACCCTGGTAAACATGCACATGCTGTGCATGAGCATGCTGATGATAGCATTGAGCTCAAAGCAATACTACTGTGCCCAAGCACAGCCTCATAGAGCTGCTCGTGTGGCTGTAGACTTCTTGTTATATAATGGGCTGGTTAGACAGTTGGCCCAAATCACACTTGATTGGATACATTTATTTATACATGTCTGAGTTCTCCAAATATATATAATTGTTTTACAAAAAGAGAAAAAAAACAAACATTTTAAACAAATATTTGACATATATAAAGGAAAACAATTAAAACAGCAATACAGGATTAGAACTTAAAATCTATGTTTTCTCACTGGTATCCTACTTATATGTTTAAAAATAAATATTTTAACTGGATGTCTAAAAACGTGACCAACCAATGTGATCTGTGAAATTTGACGACCTAAGAAACCACAATGCACTGTGGGAGTATTGTCAAAACAAGACTAAACATCCTTTAATATACTTGGCATCTAATAATTTGCTAGAACATTATGTTCTTATCGTTCGTTTACTTTATTTGAGTTACTTGTAACAACGTGCTGTTCTTATGCTTACTGTATCATGAGTCACTCTACTCTCACAGGCTCAAATGAATATTGTACCTAAAGTGTGAATGACTGGCGTACATGTATGTAAATGATTAACATTTACTCTTGTGGCCAAAGGAATTTCACGTTTGGGATTTGTTATTGCACATGCACAAGACCAGCTGGTGTTCTGAACATAAGATAACTTTTAACTTTCTGTTTTGGGAAAAATTATATATTGTGTTCTTTTTCAATCTTTTTTCTTAAGATGATTATTAAAGGAAATAGAGAGCAAACATTTGTAAGATTAAAATATATGTGTACTACTAACACTCGTACAGATTATTTTATCTCCCAGATTAACCTGTCTGGCCTGAATTCAGGCCTCTGTGGTTCACTCGTGGCACAAGATCATAAAGACCAAGAAGTATTTTAAAAGCTGAACACTGGAACACAGTTTTAGAGATTTAATACTTTAACTCGGTGCACAACAAAAGCCTAAACATGCCGGATGCTTAATTCTTTTTTTTTTTTTAAGTTGTACATATTACTTTATTCAAACAAGCTCACTGTGGGAAATAAAACGTATGATGTCATGGGTCTGGTCATCTTCTGTGTGCCAGGGTAACACTCATTTAAATGCTGCCCTATTGGCCTGGTCTCTTTTGAAAAAAATAAAACATTTTACCTAATTAAAAAACCTTTAAACACTTTTAACCTGATTAAATAAAAATGTAAATAAAATGAAAAAAGGATAAGGCTGGCGATATATTTGTCTTGCTTAAGTCCGTCTTTCAATACTTTCCTGTCTGTGACTCGAGCTCATTCATTCCTATTGAAGATGCTATTTTGATCATTTAGATCATTTACTGCCTTAAAACAGCCGGTCACTGTAGTTATTAGCAGGACAGTGTATGTGTCATTGACTCAAACTTATTTCCAGTGCCTGTGTTCTTCATATTGAAGGTACATGTCAGCCAGTGCAATAGTGTGGCTCATTGATGTGTTTATAGAGGACATGAATGGAGCCTTATGGCACAGAGGAGTAAACTGACTGTTAACAATAACAAACATGTAGAATATCAGCAGATTTATATCCAGTTGCCGATAAGTTTTCAGTTTCTGAGGCAAGGGTCAGTTAGTCAGTTAGTTAGCAAGTAGAGCAGATAATCCAATTACATTTCATAAATACTGCATTACATACTGTACACAGTTCAGGGGAGATTGACAACATTTGGCTTTGGACTTTGCTACATATTCACATCAGAGCACCTCCTTTATATTGCCTGCTCACACAGCACGTCCCCAGCAAGAGACTTAAGACAAATCTTATTCCTTGGTTTTTATCTCTTATATGCTTAACACTAGATTTATTTTTCTTACTGTTATCAATGAATCCAAACCAACTGTCCTTGAAAGTACAAAAAAATCAAAGAATGCTCGAGTGTGTTGCTGCAATTTATCAGTGGGGAATATGCATCTATTCTCAAGACTTACAGTAAGCAGTCTATCTTGATTTTGCGGCGCTGGGTTTACTTGAAAATACTGTATTATCAATGACATTGCCATCTTTAAAAAAATTAATTGCATCAAGTCAATTGAAAATTTGTACTTTGAGACATAGATTATTTATTTATTATTTTATAGTGTCTTTGTTTCCATTATCTTACAGCCCACACTAAGTTGTAAATGTCCTGTGCCTTACATGAGTGTTACAGGGAAACTACATTTCTGCTTGACAATGTTGTGAAAAATGTAATTTCGAGGTGTAGAGTGAGAAAGAAAAGGGCAGTTATTTGCCAACAGATTGAGATAAATACAGCTTTCGTTGGCCTTGGCTGCCTCGCATGTCAGATAGGTGACACAATTTAGAATAAAATGTCACTCTGACATTAAATGCCTGAAGGCTTTGCATCTCTGCAGGAATTCTAACAACTCTGAGTGAAAGGAGTCACAAAGAAGGATTATCATGTTATGTGCTGAAGTAGAGAGCTGGTGCTGGTCGTTTCCTGGTTACCAGTGAAGTTATGTAGCTAATGTAATAATCCTGCATTGCAAGACAGACAGGCCCCCAAACAGTGGCAGTTTATATTGATTAAAAAATGGGATCACTGAGTAAGCTGCAGTGACGCTAAGGCAGGGAAATAATTCAATTGTATTATTTACTCATTTCCACTGGAATTGTATTGCGATGATCATTTAGTGAAGTCTCATGTGTCTGAATCAATGACAAACTAATTGGAAAAACCAACAAAATAATATGTGGCAGCGTTTATAATATGTAAGAATAACAGTGGAACAGACATTCGACATTTTATTTTGAGGAATTTATGTGCGATAAACTATGATGTATATATTGGCAGACATGCCTTAATCATATCTGTCACACTGTCAAACCTTTTCCTGCTTTGTTGTCATTACCTGTGGTGCTTTGATATGATTTGTGAAAAACATATAGAAAGGCAAAGGCAGCAGGCGTTTCATTTAAACCCGCACTATTTATATATATTTGGCAGATAAGTTGACAGCAAGCCGTTGGCTCTGACTTCAATGTTTATTTGACGCTTTAGAGAGTTCTTGAAACAGTCGAGCATCAGAGATGTGGCGGCTGCAGCTGCAACACAAACTGAAAGGATTTCATCACTTGTCTTCGTACTTTATCTCTACTTTTATACCCATATGTAACATTTACAGGCACTACATAAACATTTAATAATTTGTCGGGAACACAATTTGAAGTAGACGTAAGAAGGGAATGGTTTTAGGCATTTAAAAATGTTTTTAGCACCTTAAAACTACATTCATAATGTACAGTATTGGTCAGGTATGACTTCTAAGGGATAACTACCATGAAGACATGTTTTATACTACATACAACTGTGATTTTACTTTATTGTCATGTCATTATAAACCAATAGTATTTGTAATGGTACAGCATTTGACAAATTCAACACTTATATTTGCTTACAACTACATAATAGTGTGCCATAAACCATTAATTAGGCGTTTATATACTTTATATGAATCCTAAATAGGGAGGGATAAAGTAAAGTGTTACCAAATATCAAATAAGACCCAAAATGCACTCAGTCACCAAAGTCCTCAACATATTACAACATTACAATTTTAAAGTGCAACTTAAAGTGTTCTCAGCATTGCTGTAAATGATAACTGGTCATTTGTCCCGCAGGTTTGCATGTGGAATCCACCCTTTAATTAACAATGCAAAGGAAAAAAAAAAAAAAAAAGGAGGCAGACAAGACTTCCTTTCCATTGTGTTCCTTTATTACCATATTTGTGGAGATAACTTAATCAGGAAGCAAAAAATATACCAGACAATAAAGTACTAAAAATCTGAGATAGAAACAACCCCCCAACACAAACAACCCCCCCTCCCCGTCCTCCTCCTCCCACTGTCGTCCTCCGTGGGTCTATGTGGCGTATCGCTTCGTCCACTGTTTGGCTGTTCGGTCATGTTCCGCTCTGTTAGTCGTGTACTGGGTGGCGATGCTTCCCACCAGGGGGTCGGCTGAAGGAAAAAATAGGTTTCAAGTTAAGTTTGTTTGCACATAGAATTAATGACACGCAGACAAACGAGAGAAAGAAGACACTAAAGGGTTTATAAAAATGTCTCATGACGTTTACATGTTGTTTCGTTGAATTAACACGTGGCTCTTATCATTGGCCACTTCCATTTATTTATTTATTTCTAAAAACAAGAAATTATTTAAGGTGCATTGCAAAAAACGAATGAAGATTTCGGCCCGTTAGGGCAGAATGTTTTTATTTTAGAACTTTTAGAACCCATTCTACTACCTCAACTTACCTGTTTCAAAAAAACGTTTAATAATTTCCATCAGGAAATGAAAATTTGTATTTTTTGTACATTATAGAGTAAAATCTTTGTACACGAGCAGAATCAGAGGAGTCCATTCCTGTCGCAATGTTTTAATAAAGCAGCACTCAGAAGTCAAAACAAATGACGAGTGTCGTCTGCGACACTAAATTAACTTTAGTCTGTGGCTTAAAGTTGCGGGTAAAATGCAAAAACTCCCCATTTGCTTTCATTCTTACAGGCAAAGCAGATTCATTAAGTCGAATAAGAGGTCCAGATGACGCCGAGTTTCCTGTCAAGGTGGCAGCACTGACAACATTTTCCCAGCACTTACACAAAAGAGTTTCAGATTCTTGTTGTAAAACCATGGAAAAGCTATTTAGTAGCATTTAATGAGCTTAAAAAGGGATTCAAATTACATTCTGAAAATGCATCTGTGCCTGAACATTAAGACAGTTTCCTAAATCTCTTGTCTCTCCTTATGAACATACACTTGATGTGACAAGCTGCGAGATGTAGAGCGGAAATAGACGAGATTTGAAGAAAGCCAGTGAGACAAAAAATGAAGAAGAAAAAAAAAACTATTTTTCTAACATGCCCGCCACTATGAGACTTATGTTAGCTGCTTGTTGCAGCATGCTGAACACATACAATCTAACTGTAAACTTGTACAGTTCAACTCAGACACTCAACAAGTCATCGGCCTGCTGTTTCGTAACATCTCTGGTTCAGCAGTTCGGTCACTGGGACTGTGCTCTCACTACTGAGCCTTCACGGACACGCTCTGAGTCTTACCTGGGTTACAGTCTGTGAGCAGGGAGCAGATGGACAGCAGCACCTTGGAGATGGTGAGGGCGGGGCTCCAGTTGTCCTTCAGGATGTCCAGGCAGATCACCCCCTGACTGTTGATGTTGCAGTGATAGATCCTCGTACGAAAAGTTACCTGCAGATACACAAACAGTGGCGTTCAGTCAGGGTGTGAAAACATTTTTCCATTATTGTGCATCCACAGATTTGACCACTACAAATACACTAAAAACAGTCAATGATCCTAAAAAATAAAATAAGTCAGATGGGTAATGTTACATATTGTTGCAGTATGAAGTACTTAGCAGTCATTTTTTTTATGAAGATATGTTTATTTACAAGCTTTACATAGTAATTCTCCTACACACTTTCTTCACACTAAGTCACCTTTTAACTGAAAAAAGGATTTTATTAATGTAGAAAAGGACAAATTGTTATAATATATTGTTTATAAATGTTGCATTAAGACCCAAGTCAAGTATGGAGTGCAGTTCAATCATGCAGAAGCTCTAAACTTAGACTGTCAGTATCAAACCTGCAGTCACTGCTTCACTAAACAGTTCTGTGTTTCTCTGCAGCACATGAAAGCCCTCTGGTGGTTGAAAACAGGTACTTTCTAAGTGCCAGGAAACCCCATCTTGACAGGAACTCTCTGTGCTGGGACTTCTGCTTTACAGAAACACTACAAAGAACTTCTCAATAAAAAAGGTATCAGTACATTGACCAGCTGTAAAAGCATGAGATTTATTTACAATAAAAATGTTTTAAAAAAGAAGTATATTTTAGAACAAGCGAGTGCAGAGCTGCAGTACATGTAGCGTAAAGTGCAGAATGTTTCACATGCAGCTTTGATTCTCAGACCAAAGTGGTTTGCATGGGTATTTTTAGATCTTGGTTCACCTTTGCCTTTCTAACTTCACAAGGCTATTTCCTGCTGATGTTTACATAGTAAACCAAACTTTCCATTCTCACAGACACGCATGCACGTCTATCCATAATGGGTTATTTTTTTCACCATTTCACTAATCGTATTTTAGGCGAAAGTCCCTATTTTTATGACCGTTTTGTTTATCCAAATTTAAACGAGCCTTAGTAAAACAAACAAAACAAATGTTTTTGCATTTTTATTGCCATTATATTGATTTTTTTATTTCAATTTTACAGTTTAGCTTAATTGGTCCAAATAATTCCATGGGGACAAACAAATGAACTCTCATTGGATCCATATTATACAGATAAAGCAGCAAAGAGGAAGCTCTTATTATGAAGGAGACAATCACAGACATCAACTATACTGATGTCTGATAAGTGACTTTATGTGGCATCTCCTACATACCTGCAGTGGATACAACTGTTCAAAAGAGAACCGATGCTTAAAAGTATCATTAAGACTTTGGTCGAACAGAACGAGAGTTTTTCCAAAAATCAGGGTCGACAACATAGTTAGGATTCCTCTCAAGAATGTACATCTGTGTATAAACTGCAAGAGAGCAGGTTTTCAAGAAAATCATGGATTATTGATGCGACTACCACAGGCTGCTTGTGTATGTGTTGTTGAGTTGCTACAGGACTGGAGAAGCTGCTCGGTTAAAAAAAAGAAAAAAAGACAGTAAGCACTTTGTTTCTGCTCCAGCACGTGAGATAAGAGCACGATCTATAGCCAACAGTCAATGATCCATCTGACGGAGTTAAAATTTACTAAAAAAAGAACATAGTGCTTTATTACTTTGTTTTTTTAAACGTCTGGTGATATTCTACATTTTCCTGTTCCTGTTTCCTACCAGTAAAACTCATAACAAAAATAAATAAATAAATAAATTAACAATGAATTGTTATTCCTCTGTGCCATAGAGCTTCAATGTTTGCAAACATTATTAAAAACTGATCATTAAGCCACACATTTTTTATTACCACACATACGGCTTAAAATAGGGGGGGGGGGGGGGGGGGAAAAAAAAAGGTAAACATGTGAAAAACAGAACAGAACAGTTCACTCAAAACCCAACACAACAGCATGGATGTTACTACTAACTGAGAATGAATCGCATCTCATTTGCTACTTAACCTACATTATGAGGCAGGCTACTCCTCCCAAAACACATGTCCCTCATTTTCATTCCTATTCGGGGCCAATAAACACGTTTAAAATAAATAATTCATATCATGTTTTGAGTAGAGTATCCCTTTTTATTATTTTGTAATAACGTTATTTAATACCATCACTGCTAAGACGTCGCCACCTCTAAGTCACCAAAAACTACAGTGCCCAGCTGCTTAAGGAAATTATTTAGCCATTTTTTTAAATTATTTTAATAATAGTATACATACATTTAACTTTAAAACATTTTTTAAAATTTAAATGTACGTCTACATTAGAAAAGTCTTAACAAATGAGATGACACAAATATAACATAACACCAGATTGATCCTTTAAGAAAAACTTCTAAAACTAACTCTAATGTGTAAAACATCTGTGACAGCAGAAAACCCCCCATGTCAGATCTCCACTTGCATATAGAGTATAATGAGTCAGCTTTTTCTAGTTTACTGATGTCAGGTTAAAAGGATTTCTGTGTCATATAGTTCCTTTTGAATAGTAATCTCTGGCATCAACATGAGAAGTGCAGCTTTAAAAAGACACGTATTAAAGTGATCAGGTTTTGCATCATGTCTCGTTGTTTTAGAAGGATACTACGGTTGGTGCCTGTACACTACCAGACATGTAGTAGTAATATCAGTACCTTGGGGGGTTTGAAGGGGTAGTCAGGTGTGAAGGCGATGTCCAGGAAGAAGACGCCTCCCTCGTACACGGAGCCCGGTGGTCCCAGGATGGTCGACCTCCACTCATAGATGTTGTCTCCTTTTGGGCCAGCACTGCAGGCACAACAAACAAAAACACTCTTACAGCTGTGCAATCCCTTTGAATGTTTTTGAAGCACTGGGTAATTCAACATCCACACACACACACACACACACACACGTAATATTTTCCAGTACTAAAAACTAGAAACTCATCTTAAATGTCAATTTAAAATGTAATGCATTTTTGTTTTCCAAAAACACGGATTAAGATTAATCTGCTACTGCACACCCATGATTCATATTTGAAAATGTAAAGAATCAATGTTTATTCTTATCATTCTTGGTCAACAGTATTTACTGTTCTACATCACACCGTCTCATCAGTAATGCAGAGGAAGAAAAACAACGCGAGGGAAAAACAAATACCACTCCAAAAGTTAATCTCACAATAAATGAAACATTATAAATAAATAAATAAATAAATAAAGCCAAAAGGAAAAAGAGACACCCACACCCACGCACTGAGGAAGACGGTTAATGTCAATGTAGATTACAGGCTTCTGTTGCTTCAAACAGATGCAACTGGATCTACATCAATGGCGTAATCAATGCAGTGTGTACTACAGTATTAAAGTCACACATTCATTCATGTACTGTGTGTATAACCTGATGACAACTAACAACTGAAGCTTACTGGCAGCATACTGGAGTATGTGGGCGTTGCATTTTCTTTCTTCAGTAAGGAGTTGAACTAAAGCAGACTATAAATGCCACTCTCCAGTCAAGATCTGCTCGACGTGTAGGATTAAAAAAGGGGAATTACACCAAAATTACAACATTCATTCTGCAGGAGTACATGCTGTATGAAACACTAAAAAGATGACTAAAAAAGATCAAGGGAAAAAGCGCCACTGGAAATCTTGTAACCGTACAGCCTTTGATGGATGAATGCAAATATATTGTGTGCAAATGTCATGCGTCGTGTTTGTGCCCCTAATTAATAATTACATTTTGTAAGTAAACTGCACTAACAAATATATTTCTGCAAAGTCACTTTCACAGATTAATTTATATGTGGAGGGATGAAAGTTTCATTTCCCTCGTGCATCATTCAGAAGATGCCTCCGTTCGAAGCAACTCCCCAGTGATGCATCTCTGCATCATGATCTGTAATCTGTATTGATTTTGCCTGAAAGCAGCCGGGCCTTTATCCCTCTTACATGCAGAACATGTGGTCTTGAACCCCCTGGGGTCACGAGTACAAGACATAATAGTATTGATCTAAACCTGGTGGTGTGGGAGGCTGATGTTGTGCTCTGCTGTGCTTTAGAGATCAACGTCAACATGGACATTTGGCAGAGTTTCCGTGCCAGCTACAGTATAGAAAACCGATCCAGAGAGCACAGCTTGGACTAATTAACTGGCCGTTCATAAGATATAACTGAAAATGTGATGGATGACAACTTCCACCAAATGAAAGACTTACAAGTGGTTGATTTTAATGATATGAACACATTCCCACTCAGCCTCAAACACCATTTTACTCTTAGCTGCATTCATGATAAGCTCTTTAATGATAATGATATCATACAAGATATATGTTGCTTGAGCTACATCAGATACAGTTATGAAAAACTGCTGCAAAGAAGCCTTTTCCATAAATCAAAGCAGTGTGGTGAATAGTTTCAACACAGCTGGGCAGCAGTTATGTCTGCACTATGAAATGTATTGAGGATGGAAACTTTCAGTCAAACTTGAACTTCAAGAGTTTTCCAGAGTGGCAGCAGCAGGACTCATTTCAATACAACTTCAGATGAAAACTCCCTCAAAGAGATAGTAACCCAGAGGAAGTGTTTTTATTTAATGAGAGCAATTCATCACACACACACGCGCGCGCACACACACACGCGCACACACACACACGCGTCTGACTGCAGCTTCTGCAATGTGACAATTTGATGCTTTTCTCCGTTTTCTATCATTGCAAACTGAATAAATTTTGGTTTTGAACTGCTGGTCAGACAAAACAAGAAATTTAACAACGTCACTTTTGGTTCTGGGAAATTATAATGAGATTCCTTTTTCCAAAGTATTTTCTCTTAAAATAATCTGCGGATGAATCAATAATGAAAATAATTGTTAGTTGCAGCCCTAATAAATCAACAAATAAATATTTTTTAAAATTGACAATACTGAGGACCATCAACAGTGTTGCTGGGACTCAACAACTACCATCTCTGTTGATTTAAATCTGTAGAATAAATAAGTTCTAACTCTTTGATACAAAGCCAGGGAGGAATAAAGAACTCACCGGACTGCAGTTTAATTATTAAAACATTAAAATGCAGATGTGCTACCTTTCTCTTCTATAACAACTTAAGCTGAATGCATTTTCACATTATGAACATTTAAGTAATTACCAAAGACATTATCATATAATACGAGGTACTCAATTTAACATGGCTTTTAATCCATCATGTGATGGGGCAGGTTGTGTTTTAAGCTGTCACACTTCATTGTTGTAATTA
This sequence comes from Bovichtus diacanthus, assembly GCA_943590825.1. Classification (NCBI taxonomy): domain Eukaryota; kingdom Metazoa; phylum Chordata; class Actinopteri; order Perciformes; family Bovichtidae; genus Bovichtus; species Bovichtus diacanthus. The sequence continues at coordinate 13,902,950 of CALSBV010010223.1, forward strand.
GGTAGTCCATTATGAATTTGCCTAAATGGCAGAAGCCTGTTGCTGAAACCTGAAACTGCTGTTGTCCTTCAGCTGCAGTCATCCGTCATTAATCCAGAATTCAAGCCGTTAATTTAACCAAGAACATATCATGCTGTAGTCATGATACAGTCAGAAACAAATCCCCTTCTGAATGTCACTCAAAGCTTCATTGAATATTATCAGGATTTAAGTGGTAAAGTAAAACATTTGAAAAAGTCTGAAGAAAATGTGGCAGCAGAAACAACAGAAATTCTAAATAGAAACAGACTTTTTTTTAAGGCCGTTGCTGCGAATGCAAAGCGTTTTTCTTCCAGTTAGGAACACATATCCAGACTGTTTATTTTTGGGATGGTCTGTGGCCTGAGGTGGCTTGTTTGATCTACTGAGCCATGATGGGAGAGATTCCTCCGTTTTTTCTTTTCTCCTTTCACAGAGAGGTCAGAAGTCAGGCTCTGCTGCAGAACAGCAGCCTGGAGCTAAGAAGGTTTCAGTGATTTGCTTCAGGACACTGCAGGAGGGAGGACGCCTGCTGCGATGGGAGCTTGAACCCAGACGGTCTGGTTTTAAAAGGATAATCTTTCAAATCACAACACTAAAGTAAAGTGAGCTGCAGTCACACCCAAGTCATCATGCTAAATACCAGATCATTTTTTGGCTGCAACTAGCTGTTATTTTAATTTTTCGGATTAATCTGCAGATTACTTTCCTTTTGCCTGTAAAATGTCAGAAAACAGGGAAAAAAGTCCATCACAATTTCCACAAACCCAAAGTGCCCTATTCAAATGGCTTGTGTTGCCCAGCCAACAGTGCAAAACCAATAAACTATTCAGTTTATTACCAAATAAAATGAAGAAGAGCAGCAACCACGGTACCACTGCATTCACACTTTACTTACCTACTTAACCATCCACTTAATTGTAGTGTTCACGTGTGTTTTTATTGTATCCTTTTTTACCTTTCTGCTGTAACCATGTAAATTTCCCCGCTGTGGCACTAATAAAGGATTTCTGATTCTGAAATGGGCTTACTTGAGGAGCTGGAACCACCAAATGCAAGTTTGACATTTTTGTTATCAAAATAGTTGCAGGTCAAGTTTCTGCCAATTGACTAATTGATTTATGGTACTGTAGGCTTTGTAAGTCCTGCGAAAGGTGTTTCGTAGTGGCTGTCATTACAAAATTGAACACAATTTAATATATCTTGGGAGGACAGCATAATTAAAATGTGCACAAGCCCAAAATAGATTTCCTATAAGAACAATTATAATTAAGAAATAATGTGTAGTGATGAATGATCCTGAACAGTAAGAAGAGAATAGCGGGGTTGGGATGAGTACTTCGTATCGGAGTTTAGGTATTACTACGATTCGTATTGCGAGAGAAATAGTGGGATCAGTGTGTACACCAGTGGACAGACAACTAACAGACTTTAAAGCAAAGAATGAAACCCACCTGCAGTTTGGCGGAGGGTCCAGTGTAATATCAGCCAGCTCTTTCTGAATCCTGCACACATAAGGAATTAAAAATTTTTTTTTTTTTTTTTAAATCAGTCATTGGCAAAACATCGTCCCTCCAAAACAACATGATCATTAAAAAGATGCCATAAGATGTCCTTCCACCATGAGAAATATAAAATAATGGAACTTATCATCCATCTCTGATCTTCAGAGCACAATTATGAAATGTGATTTACATTTTGGATTACAATTAACGTTATATCAGTTTGTTAGTAATGTAATCTCTGCGGTTGGTTTCTTGTGTAAATGCAGAGCAACATTGATTGTGAATGTAAGCGATAATAAAACCGAGAGTGAGAGGTTTGGTTTGTCGTTTTTTTTTTTTCCCAGGGGAGAAAAAAAGGGAAGTTACTCAGATCTTGTCAAACACATATCTTGTGACTGTATACATTATGACCGGTGGAAGCTACCGTTTCAGGAGAAATTGGTATTCCTAGTGTTCCTCTTTATGATGGATTTCTTCCTCTATGACAGCTGAACGATGATGCAAGGTGGAAGTACTAGAAAACACTGCGTGTTCCTCTGAAATGTACAGTTGATGCTTCTGCATTTTTCTGCAATCCAAATTCATTGTAGCTGCGCTGGAAGAATCTCAATACATACTAATGTTAAGTTATGAAAGCAAGAAAACAGCTAAATGAGACCAGTTTAGTCTTATTGTTAAAAGCGGTCTTTTGTCATTTCTCTTTCTTCCAAAGAGAAATCCCAAAATACTACCAGAAAGAAATCACATTAAAGCAAAAAATATTAGGAGAAATAACTGACTGATTTGAGTCACGATCAAATGTAATAACTTATTATTAATATACAACCCGGGGGTTTATTTTTACCTTTTGGCGCTGGTGGAAAGCAGTTTGGAGGTCTTGCTCATGCTGGCTTTGCTCTCCCGTTTCTTTTTGCAAAACGTGTCCCTCTGTCTGGTTTGGCTGGAGGAAGGCGGCGATGAAGAAGAGCTTGTGCTGGCACGGGAATCCTCATCCGACATACCGGTTTGGATTGGAGAAGAGCCGGAACCTTAAAAAAGGGAGCAAAAACACAAAACAACCAAACACGCCAACAAGTTAACACTACGGCTGCAAGAAGGTGGAGCAGTTTCAGAATGACTACTAACCAAAGCAGATGTCAATATGCCCGCCGAGTGGCCACAATAGCTGACAGGTTTCATAATACTCAAACCACTTTCACCTTTTTTGAAACATTCATTTGCATGTTTTCATAAGCAACTGCTAGTAGAGTAGACGTACTGACACGACTACCACATTTTCTTGTGATTCAAGTGTTTTGATGGAGATAATTATTATTAGGAACTTGAGAAAACTGTGTTGACATTAAATTTATATATAGTCACTATTTATAACCAGCATGTTGTGTATTCATGCACAACATGCTGGTTACCTGCCACAGCAGCAGGTAGAGTAGAACTAGAAAACTTCTCTGTACTAAACTACCACATTAAACAGACTCAGATGAGTGTTTTGATGAAGATGATTATTGGGAACAATAAAAGTGTATTTAAAGTAATTATTTATACATTTCCTTGGAAATTATACTCATGCAGAGTGTGAGTGTGTGTGTGTGCATGTGTGTGTGTGTGCGCGTTAAACGAAGCTGTTAGCTCCTTTTATTTGTCACATTTAACGTTAGCTAACGTTTCCGTGACGGTGAACGAACTGCAGTTAGCCGACGAGCTAGCGAAGTGCACAGTTCACACCCGCACGCTTCAAGTTAACCATTTCACACCCGTAAACTCAAGACTAACAGTAATTCAATTGTAATTAATGTAGATGTTCAGTTTCTTTTATGATGGTGGTGACCCTCACACAAACACAGCTACCTGCAGACGGTTGACCCCCACCCCCTAAACTCCAACTGGCAACGAACACTCAGGCCCTCCGACTTCGGGGATAAGACTACTTCTTGGAACGGCGTGGGGGAACGCTGCTTGCTAAGCATCCTTTACAAGTGAACGGACAACCGGGTAACCGTGATAACAATGTACACATCGGTTGTCCTGATGGTTAAACATAACGTCGTGGCGGTGTATATTGAACCAGAGCGTTCGAATATGTATTTATAGGCTAGAAATATGACAACGAAACATTAACGCGTCAGACAGCAGCCAGGAACAACTCCACTCCAGCACATAGCCGGAGCCCCTTTTCCGTGCAACCAACTAACCACGACCGTGTTGTTTCTTTTCAGCCGACAAACTGACCTTCGACTTCTCTTGGAAACACACACATGCATCAGACCGATACGTTCACTTTGACCACTCGGTAAAACATCGGCCTAAAATCATGTATTTTGCTCGCTAATTAAACTTACCCAGTCTATTGTGTCTGGACCTCCGCCACAGTCTAGGCTGGCTGGTGCCTGTCGCCCTCTGCGGAACGGAAGTAGCCTACCGCGGCTGCAGTGGGCTGTACGGCCCCGGTCCTACTCTGGAAACAAGACAGCCTACATCATATGAGTTTTATACATATAAACCCAGCTGTAAATGTAATTTAATTGATTTAATGTCATTTTTTGTATCTCAACATTTTGCTCCAGCACATGTTTGCAACAGGAGGTCGAACTTGTGAACTTTGAGTTACATTAACTTCAATATTCAATAAAGAGGATTTACCTGATTCAATTCTAAATAACCAACGTATAATAAACAAATGAATATATGTTACAGACAGCAACTCTACATGTGACAGAAAAACATAAACGCATTTATTTATTAGGTGACAATTAGAATCTGGCCACAAAGTCAATGCCAGTTTTTGAGTGTTTTTCATAACTTAAATAAGATGCTCTGGAAAGTATGATGTGTTGTTTACAATATTCAGGAAACTAATCTCATAAAACTTCAGGAATGACTCACTGGCCACAGAAACTGAAAAACCACTTAAACTGACCACGTCTGACATATGACTAACAAGGTATTATTGTACCAGTGGGTTGAAAATATTCATTGCATGCTGCAGCCACGGAGCACACTTTCAAGGGGATAATGTGGATTGTTTGTATTTCTGTAATGAAGGGCATCCATTCTCTGCACTTTCTGCATCCATCATGTGAAACCAATTTTTCAAAACCTTATTTTAACTGCATCTGGTGCAATTACTAATATATGACATATTAAGAGATTTGTAAGGTGGCAGTTAAATGAGGCGCGAATAAATTTATGTCTACTGTTACCTGCTGGTGGATGTGTGCGTTTAAAAGGTTAATAGGGTAATCTTAAATTGTGAACACTGCTGTGTCAATATTTTGACGTTGGCATGTGCTCCTCTTTAACCCCTTTTAAGTCCTGAATTACACATTTCCCATTTCCTTTCTATTAAGTTACAGAAAGAAGAAACCTTTTCACACCTCATCTGTCTGCTTCAACACTTCGTTGAGGCCGTATAATGCATACGCTGAGTGAAACCCAAGATGCATGATTCACGGTGGAGTTCAGTTTGAGGATTTATGCTCCAATATTCTCGAGCACCAAGGCCACAAGGAGCGAAGAACAACTAGACATAGTTTTAAGAATCCAGCAAATGCTACTTAATTCTGACACATTTTATTACTGCAACACTGCAACACATGAACCTAATCCTTTCCTTTATTATATATATATGTATATAAATATATATAGCGTTGTTATTGCTGCAGCCATTAATGCAGGCGTGGAGGCAGAACAGAGTCTGCCTTTCTGATTAGTTTGTTCTATTTTTGGTCTTCAGCTTTGATGCCACTGCCCCAGCATTTTACTTGCAACAACAGACTGGTAAAAGATCTGCAACATCTTGTTGCACACATTATAGGACCTGAGTTTCCTCAGGAAGTAGAGTCTGCTCCGTCCTATTCCCGTGAACAGCCTCTGTGTTACATTTTCAGTCCAGTCTGCTGTCAAGGTGAACACCAAGGCACCTGTGCGTGTCCAACCCTCCCCCTTATCTAACAGCCGTCCTTGTTCTCCTGAAGTCTACGAACATTTCCTTGGTTTCGCTCACGTTCAGTAGTAGGTCGCTCCCTCTGCACCAATGTAATGTAATCCACCTTTGATACACCCAACTACTACAGAGTCATCCGAGAATTTGTGCACACGACAGGACTCTGAGTCGCACTGAAAGTGTGAGGTGTATAAAGAGGCAACAGGAAGTTCCCCTGCGATGCTTCTGTGCTGCTCACCACTGTGTCAGACATGCAGTTCTGTGGTCTTTCTGTCTGTCAGGCAGTCAGTAATCCAGTTGATGGACGAGGCGTCTAACTTCATCCTGTGACGCATCTCAATGCTACCTTCTCTCCCTTAAACCCGGCATTTTCGCTTAAACCTTACAATTCAAAACACTTCTGCATAAATAGTACCCGCATAAAAAAAACCTAATTCTCATTCAAGCACTTTACTCTTACCTTGTGAAATACTGAGTATCCTTGATTCTCTCCACAAAAATATACGCTTTCCAAAATAACCCACTGATTTTAACAAAATTCGCATGGCATTTTATGAAACAAAGACAAAGTGTTACATACATTATACTATATCTACATCTATATTTATATATATTCATATTTTTCCTTAGTTTCCCAACTGAAACTAGAACAACCTTGCTATTCAAAAGAATGACACCTTGGTTTGACAATAAAGTTTGCTTTGTTTAGATAGTGATCCATTTAAAAACACAAATATGATCCATATGTGTGATATATGTATATGAGGTACAATTCAGATTCAAATCAACATATTTAGTCTTACAGGACAGTGTCAGAGTCGTATCACAAGGTTGTTGTGTTTTGGTAGCTGCCCTGACATGCGTGTGTGTGTGTGTGTGTGTGTGTGTGTGTGTGTGAAAGGTGAGCTCATGCTGTTTGGGTCATGTAACTTGGATCTGTAAAAATGTTATCCGTCTCATTTAAACGGTCTTCTTGTGTGTTTGAAAGGTTTTTGGTGGCTGTATGTAATTTGTCTTTTTACGAGGCGTGAGTGGCGTTGACCTATCAATAAAGAGGGGGTGGCGTTTTAAACAGGCAGATATGTACTTATCTATACTTTCATTCTGGATAGTATGTCTTCTACTTCTACAAGCTCACACTGCAAGAGCTGCCTTTTATTTCCGGGAAAACAGTTGGAGGAGCATCTAGTTGCAACGGTGAGTTACTGTATAATACTATTTTACGTTTTCTGTTAGGTGGTTCTTTTTGAAATCGTAGCACGTAAAACACCAGTTGTCTGTTGTGTAGATTTGTTTGATGGACAGCAACTAGAGAAAGCTAGAAGTCTCTACTGCTACAAGGAGAACAACGGTAAGAGGGATTTCTTCTTCTGATCTAACACGAACGCTGGGGAAAAAAAAGGTTTGTTTTATTCTAAGTACTTTTTGGTGAAGGAGGATAAAAGGTTGGTGAGAATAATACCAGAACAATCGTCAAAATAATACACACACATCACAACAGGCAGATGGCAGTAAGTCTAATTAACATCTTACATGTTTTTATTTGTACATGTGGTCCGATCACGATTCGAGAATAATCCTCTCGTGTCTTTCTTGTTACATTTTTCAGCAGAAAAACCTCACATTCTCAAATTCTGTGTTAAAAAACCCTGCGAGCCGCAGCCGTGAAGGAGAACCTCCTGCAAAACTCAGAGAAAGTAATCCAACATTTCATTATTTATGTGTATAGTAACAAAGAAAACAAGTTTCATTCCAATCGTATTGGTTTTTATGTGTTCTTTACAGAGTCAACTCGTGAAATTGAGCGGGTTCATTTACTCCCACGGTTGTGGTCAGAAGAACAGCGTTGGGATGAAAATGACTTTATAGCAGAAGATCCAGAAGACTCTGAGAGACCGAGACTACTGATACCGGAGTGGAAACATCACCAGACAGAAGCTGTGCAGAGCGACGAGGAGGAGTCGGATTGCGATACCTATTTTGCTGGACTTCAAGAAGAGGCTGCACAGCGGATGATAACCGAGAAAGACTGGAATGATTTTGGGGCTGGAGTGGAGTTGTTTAAAGAGATGGCGTGACATCATTCTGTCGGGAACCGGTATAAAGGAGAACAGCGATTCAGAAGATATGGCAGATGGGAGGTTAGTGAAGAGAGGTCGGCAAAATCCTTTGACTTTTTTTGCAATATGGATTATTGTTGTTTTGTTTTGCCTGTTAACCAATGCTTTAATGTTTTGTATGATTTGATGAAATGTCAATGTAACTTTATTGTTTACTCTATGAAGTTTAAGGGGAAATTTCACCCTTTTTCTCTATAATCCAGTGTAGAAGGTTGGATATATTTTACTTTTCGTTGATATTGTGGAGCCCATAGAGACTTTGACGACAGAGATTCTTTCGATCTTTTAGGATTTCAATGACAATTTAAAGTTACGCTGAGATGGAATCTCAGTATCATCCTTGCAGGCCCCAGACTCAATTTGGCTCTTAAGAAATATTGTCCTTTTGTCAGTCTCTCCTCACCATTTAGTCATCACAGACAACAGGTTGTTTAATCTGAATCAAAGCAGTGGACCACAAGCTGCCGGCATGGCTAAAAAAAAACAAAAAAAACAGAATAACCAATTTAAATATATATATAAAAGCTATTTAATTACAAGAGTACTTTAGTTAGTTAATTCCCATCATTTTATCTGATTTCTTTATCCTTTAAACATGCCCTCAAAATTGGTACCAAGCTCAGCTTTCATTTAAAATGTCAATATTATTTTACACATTTCTATTCTAGATTCATGTATCTTGGCTTTTGCAGTACTTGCTTTTATTAAAATTTTTCTTCTTCGTGTTTATCGTTGTGCACCAAAACACCAAGGCAAATTCATTGCATGTAAAAACCTACTTGGCAATAAACCCGATTCTGAACAAAAGACATCAAGATCTGGATCATTGCCAAAACACAATCACAGAATCTCATGGATCAAACGTTTTTGAGGCATCCTGCAGACCGAGAGACTAACACATGAAAAACATCACGCCTCGTTGATAAACGTAATAAAAAAAGCTACAAAATTCGCCAGGAGTCATAACGAGCCGTACCCAACTAATCTGATAAGAACTTTATTATATTTGAGCTGATGCTTCAGACTGTAAAGTTTTACAATCAGGCGTGTGTGAGACTTTAAAGCAGTCCTGAGCTGTGACTGAGGGAGTGGAAGATCAGCGAAGGTGTAAATATTTGAGGCTATAGTCAAACACAAATCCCAGACAGAGCCGAGTGTTTTCTCACAAGCCAACCACAGTGTGTTTTATTGGGTGCTTCAGTAATACAAGTGCACAACAAACCACTCTGCAATTGCAGAGGTGGCGGGTAGCCAGTAAATATACAAGTCCTGCCTCTTTCACAGGCAGACCTATACTTTTGTGGTCTGCCTCAAAAGCCTTTGAAAAAATACATACAGTACAAACAAAATCAGAGGAAGTTAAAAAGCATGAAGGATCCATTGATGCAAACCTTCCTGTTCCATGCAGGTAACATATCAATGACAAATACAAAACAAAAACAAAAACAAGAAAAACAAAGTAAAAGCATATATTCTGCATGTTTGTTCCAGGTGCCACTAAGAAAATGAGAATACATACTGTATAGCTGGAGGACAAATGCGTATGATATTTATAATATTCTGTGTTTTTTTTTTTGTTTTTTTTCTCCAATACAATACCTCCAACATTCAGATATTGGAAAATAAAAATCCCAATCTACTCTTTGTATAAAAAAAGAAGCTTTCAAGTCAACAAGGAACAAAAGGACATTTTTTTGTCTTGTTTGATATTTTTTTTTTTTTTTGATTTTTTTTTTTTTTTAAACACAGAAAAAGGTAGATAAAATGTTGGGGTGGAGGAGGAAGAGGAGGAGGGTGATAGGAGGGCAGGTATACCGTTGCACTTAGTGAGTGTGCTTTGACAGACTAAGGGTGAGAGAGAGAGGTAGAGAGAGGTACAGTGAGGGGTGAGGGAGGTAAACGAGGGGATGGTTGGTAGTTTATGTGGCGTATCTCTTCGTCCATTGTTTGGCTATTCTGTCATGCTCCGTTCTGTTGGTCAGGTACTGTGTGGCGATGCTTCCCACCAGAGGGTCGGCTGGAAGGTACAAACAGAGAGAGAGAATATTTAAATCATTAAGTATGATCAATCGCCTCGGCTGAGCAGGAGTCATAAACTGTGCATCTACTGTAAACGGAGAAAGGTTTTCCAAACATCTCTGTCCAGTTTATGTAAACATTTGTGCGAGGGACGATGAGTTATATCACAAAAATTATCACATTTTCTATTGGATCTATTGAAACATGCCAAGAAGCAGCGCCTCTGGTTGTATATACAAATCTAATTATTTAGCCAACATAATTTGTAGATGACAAACATTCATCAACACCCTCAAATTATTGTAGTGCATTTCAAAGCCTCGCAATATTTTTATTAAAAAGGCCCAATCACCTAATCTTATTTGATCATCACCTAATTGTTTACTACCTCTGAGAGTTTCTTTAAATTGTGCAGTTATCATTTGCAAATTCAAGCATTTAAGAATATAATTTTTAGTAAAGTCTACTCGTTATATCAGAATATTGGCCAAAATTGACATGCGATTCCTTACATTTTCCCCTCCACAATAACCATGATTCATATAAATGCAATTTGATTTCATTCCAGATGATTAAGCCATCTACCAGACTCGTGTAGTTTCCAAACTGTAAAGAGTTTTGCCTGGGGGACAGATGCAGCATTACTTTTATTATAGTGTGGTGACCTTCAAGTAGACTTGATTACACCGTCTCAAATTCAGCAATATCAATAACCAGTTAATCATATTAAAAGCCAAGACAATCCCCTACAGGAGCGGCAAAGACTGTAGTGAGAGCTGGGGAAAGGCGGTAAAATGACAATTAAACCACCATCTTGCAAGTTAATTCCCTGTACTATACCATTATGCTCACATACATCATATTGAACTCAACATTTGCTTAATGTAAGACGCCACAAAATGGTCATTTTACATCTTTAATGTAGGTGGACCTCTGACCCAATTATTCTTTCACCAGGTCCCGAGTTTTCTTGCTTTTTACACTCATTTTCCAGCCTGCACACTATTGTGTTCTCAAGCCAAAAAAGTAAATGACAGATCATCAGTATTGTTCTTTAAAACATTTTTTATAGTATTTTACATGATAACATTAGTGTTTCCTTGTGGTTCTCCTCTGTCAGCTGCTCACTTGCTCTTTCTCTGCTGTGAAAATGTGGTTTTATTATTTACAACTTGAGGCCAGCGCCCAGGCCAAAGATCTGTCAGTGTTTCGACGGCTCTGAGAAACAATGATGGTTTGAATTGGTCCTGGCTTACGGTACTTAACACGCAGTTAATAGTCTGGAAACACGATTTTTGACTGCGTGAAATTTGGCCTGGAGTAAAAATAAACATTACACAGAACAACTCGGTTACGTCTTACTGGAGGTGGATAAATAGACTCTAAATGTCTCATAATAAAAACGTCAAATGGCCAGGCGGTACGATGCAGAGCTTACCTGGGTTACAGTCTGTGAGCAGGGAGCAGATGGACAGCAGCACCTTGGAGATGGTGAGGGCGGGGCTCCAGTTGTCCTTCAGGATGTCCAGGCAGATCACCCCCTGACTGTTGATGTTGCAGTGATAGATCCTCGTACGAAAAGTCACCTGCAGACACACAAATACTACAGTTTAGAAGCTTAGAAACATAATGTTCTTATTTCTGCCAAATACAAATAAAATAGGACTTGGTAACAGGGACTCTGGTGGTGTGAAGAAATGTCAAAACCCTATTAAAAGATGTGAATCTATAACGTTGTTTACTCAGCCTTAAAAGAAGAACGAATACTGCACTGGATGAATAATATAAATATCATTTTTAAATGACAAAAAAAAAAATAAGTAATTGTGAATACATCACAATTTCCCATAGCAACGGTTGTTAGAATTGCTTGTTTTTCCCCAACAAACTGTTCAAAACCCCACAAAATATTCAGTCCCAGAAGACTAAGAAAAAGTGAGACGCTGGAACAAGTGATTTTTGCTTGACTTCATTTATTGCTAATAAAAAGTGGTTGCAGTTTAATTTAAGTTGATCGCATAATCGTTTTTTTAAGCTCAAGTTTATACCTCGAAGAGCACGTAGCACATATTAGATTAAGAGCGGAGTTTCACTGAGAGAAAGGTGCATTTTCAACAGCAGTAGAGATTTGGCTTCAACCAATTTTCCTTTCCATTTTGTTGGGGAAAACACCACAATTAATTGTCCATCCATTTTTCCTAATACAATATTTTGGTGGCTTGTGAATTAGTTACTGTACAGGTTTGGTAATTTCCTGATATTCTTTTTATAGAGCAACTAAAATGGTCTTTAATTAATTCCATAATAACAGTGAGAACCAGTCCTCTACAGATGTATAGCAGCGTTCCTGTTACACTTTTTATGACCACAGAGAGCAGAGACCTGCAGAGAAAAGAAATGTCTCCAGAAAATGAGTTTTCAGACCATAAAGAAAGACAATTTGCCGTGTTTTCTGCCAGGTTGAAGATCTAGTTATAACTGGGAGTAATAACAGGTGAGACGTGGAGGACAGATAAAGGCTGCTTTGGGCCTTTCACCTCCTTTTTCTCTTTTATGCAAATGAACACTGATGTATCAGCATCAGCACCAGTGTAATGGGACGGCTCGATTGCTCCACCGAGGGCCATTTAACTCCACATGTCACTGTTGCTGGATGTGCATGTTGCCATAAATACAAAGTATATATAGAATTAATATTCTATTACATTCAGTGAAACATATTATTTAGATCTGGGCGTGTCTATGATTTAACATCATTTTCTCCATCCAATGTCCAGCAACATATCCAGATCTCATGATACTTTAATAAATTAGACCAACAGAGGGCAGCATGGTGTGAAATCAAAACAACAGCTTTGTTTTCAATTTGAATATTTGACCTCAGTGTTACACCCAAGTGTAAATTAAATCCTTTGCTCGTCACAGTTAACAGCCTCCCCAACGTACACGGCTCCAAAACAGTGACCCATAACATGTAGACCAATGTTACCTTGATTTATGCCGAAACTGTGCTCACCTCAAAACACCCTCAACCACCAGCCCACCACCGTTTATGTTGTCTGTCTCGGCTCAGATTTGAGCTTGACGTGCGTTTGGCTCTGACACTTGACACCACCGTGTGCCCCCGCTGCTCCAATCACCAACATCTGGCCCTGCTGACCCTGACCCTCCAGAGGAAACCTCTAATGAGCCTTGGCATTCCCCAAAAAAAAAAAAAAAAAAAAAAAAAAAAAGAAATCACACTGGGGCAAGACGTTATAAATAACCAACCCCTCCACCCCCACCGCCTCTGCAGACACAGAGCTCCTCTCCTGGCCTGCGTTCAGAAGCAGAAACACATCCACCTGGCGAACATGTCAGCTCTTGTTTCCCTTTTAGAGTCTTGAGATTTTTAGTCAGATTCTGGGTCCAAAACTCCCAAGCCTGGGGTCTGGCTGCATTCAGTAACTGAGCTTCACTGGAGCGTTTCTATAGTGAGGGAGTGTATAGCAGCTACAGGCCGAAGGGTTTAGTGTGTGAGTGTGTGAGTGTGAGTGTGTGTGTGTGTGTGTGCGCGCAGTTTGGCTGCAGATCACAGTGTGTCGGAGGGGTAGGAGGTATTGGAGGGGGCGGAAACACTCAAGTCTCTCTGGCAACAAAAAAGCTGGGCCGGAGCCTGTGGATTTGTTTGAGTCTGCTGTCAAACACAGAGCTGGTGGTTACACAGCACAAAGAGCGAGAAAGTGGGAGAGAAGAGGGCGAGCGAGCATGGGGAGGGGTGTCCATAACAGAGAAGAAAATGAAGGCCAAGTGAAAGGGTAATAGGGTGCACGGCAAACTAAAAAGGGAGATCGGCGCTGACAGTCTGCGACGGGTTCAATAATGACATCCACTCAACATCCTTGAAGTACTCGGCAGACAAGATCACGACACAAAAAGACGCTGAGCATTGATCAGGTTTTGAGCTCAAATCAAGACGATTTCTTTGTTAAAAGAAAGTGTAGAAAAGGTCAAACCCAGCTGTAAAGAGGGTTAAAAAGCCGCAGTGTTGTTCCTGAACACCTACAATGACAGTAGTGTGATTCAATGTCCTCTACGATCTTACTTTCCCACATCATGCTGCTGTCAACATGCATAAAAGTCACCCTACATCAGTCCGTGAATTAATCTTTCTTGTCTGCTTATACTACACATTGGAGAATCCCAATCCCCGGGCCGTGGAGTTCACTAGTGCTGGGCCGTGAAACATTTGCTACCAGCCTGTGATGAAACAACAGGATTTTGGCAAGTAAAAAGCTGCATCATAATTACACAACTTTGTTGACTATTCTGTGGGTATTACTATGAGCATGGCGCAATCCGTCTACGCTGCATTTTTCTCATCACTCCCTGTCACACCCGCAACAACAACATACGGATTTTAAACTAAAGTAGGCCATCAGTACATGAGGTAACCGGTCTCCACCCTTCAGGTTTCAGTAGTGCACGGAATCTTTGTGAGGACACCGTCTTTCATTTAGAAATCATTAAGAAACAAATAAAGTAAACTTTTATCCTCGTTTGTTCTCGCTCTCTCTGTCTCCCTCTCTCTCCTGCCATTTTCTAACTCGTATCAAGGCTTATTTGTGTGTTGGCAGGATAATTAGAGAGATGCCTAGACCAAAACATTCATGATTTGTGAACAGGTGTGTGAACTCTATGTCATAACTTGCAAACTGTTGATTTATTGCCAAAAAAAAAAAAACGCTCCGTGGCTGGAGCCTAATCCATCAAACACAAGGCATGAGGAAGGGTAAACCCTGGACAGGTTTCCAGTCTGTCACAAGGCTACTAGAAATAAAAAAATAATAATAATCTGTTATCTGATAACCCTAATATTCATGCACTGTCCACATCAGAAGAATGTGAACCATCTTGTAGTTTCAGCAAACCATCCCCAAAAGCAACTCAAAAGTTAAAGCAGTTATAATCTATATTTTTGTATCATAAATGGCTCACACGTCTACTTGTATGTGAAAGAGGTCACTCCTGGGCCCACAGACTCAGAGTCTTCTAGCCCAGTGTTATGGTTCACTCTCAATGATCTCATCAGCGCTGTCGTCATCCACAGCCGGCAGCTGTCATAGCGAGAAAGCTCTGATAAACTCACAGTACGCTACCTGTCCAGCATCAGACGGCACACGGACAAAGTAAGCTCCTCTCTGGTGAACATAGTGGAGCATTTAGCAACTACAAAAAAATTAATTCTCAGGAGAAAATTTTATTAAATTTTATTTATTTTTTTTTTTAATTCAGGAGATAGTGAATATTGGGACTATTTCCTCAGGTATCCAGATGATACTACAGTAATGTTGCTCTACATCTGCTGGTAATGACACATGACCATATGTAACTGCAAATTATTCGGCACAGAAAATATAAAACATAAAAAAGGGACTATGTGCCTGTGATGGAAAAATAAAGTCTTTTCCATGATGATTAAATGACCCGGATATATTCTCAGCACGCTTCCAGGCTCTGTGCAGGAGGTTGATACTTGGTCAGCTCCTCAAACATCAACATATTTTAACAGCTATGTCTACTTGGCTGCTGACCTTGGGGGGTTTGAATGGGTAGTCTGGCGTGAAGGCGATGTCCAGGAAGAAGACGCCTCCCTCGTACACGGAGCCCGGGGGTCCCAGGATGGTCGACCTCCACTCATAGATGTTGTCTCCTTTGGGGCCAGCGCTAGAAAATTGAAACAAAAGATGAGTTAATATGTTAATCAGCACAGCGCATTGGACTCGACAGCCTGGTGTTCAAACTGCCAGCGGGCTGACAGAGATTTGGGGGAAAGAGCAGCTCGGGCGCTAAATGCTGGCTTCAGACAAGTTAATGATGGAGATTTGGGGAATGCCGAAGCCGTGGAGGTTTGACGGTTTTTAGTTCAAGGCTATTTTAGTAGGATTTAGATTATCTTTCAAACTTGTGATTAGATGACTGCATTACCTGCTATTGGGAGTCGAGTTACTGAAGCACACACAACAGTGAACCAGTTTAAACATGTAACCAAGTGTTCAGAAAAAACAAAGATTGAAAGAAAGAATTTTAAACAAGAAGAAAAGAGTTATTTTAAAAAAGGCCAAACAGCTAAACATTTTTTACTATTTCACATTGAAGCCAGTTCTCATTTATGAGATGAGTATTTATGCTGAAGTGGAGGCTGAAGGTCACATCTGTTGTATAGGCCCAGTAATTAATGCCATTTCCATATTAAGAGCTCCCTCCCCCACTGTTGTTTGTGGTAAGACCCTGAGCTGGCACAGAGCCAAGAAGAGACAGGGACAATGTCCAGATCACAAAGCCCGGGACAATGAACAATCCCTACGATTTCATGTAATTACCAGGGATGGTGTTTAACGACAACCTTTAGCTTGCTGGCAGATGTGCTTACAAATGTGTGTATGCAAACTGCCACACACACACACACACACACACACACACACACACACACACACACACACA
>CALSBV010010223.1:13919047-14002174 GCA_943590825.1 Bovichtus diacanthus
ACACACACACACACACACACACACACACACACACACACACACACACACAGAGTTGTATTACCGTTCACTTTTATTCAGACCAACAATCTCAGATGGAGATTTGCTGTGTAATAACCTCAAACGGTAAAGTGTTAAAAAAAAAAGCAGCATCTGGCTCTGAGCATGCCCTTGAAAAACAGATAATTCTCCATAAATAGAATTAAGACTTTAGACATTTCCTTCCTCCTTCAGTATCAGCACATGCAAATTTCCACTAATCTACTTTGCCACTCTTCCACACTGCCCCTCTCTTAAGCCTTCTTTAATTAGCCAATTATGATTACTTCTTCTCTGGGGAATTACCTCACCAATCTAGACTTGTTGTTTCAGACACAAAGAAAATCTTTTTTGTAAGAGTGAAAATAAAATGACCAAAGCGAAGAATGTAACGGGACCATGCAGAGTATTGTTGGTGCGCGGGTACGTGCACGGAGTACTCGTCTTTGTAAACCTAACATTTAAACTGGTACTGCAGTAATCGATATCTTCCACCATACGAATTGGAGGGTGCTTGCTGTACAAGCTGTCAAACAAGGTGTTAAAGAACATGTTCACGTTAAACATTTTCACAGCAATGTTTTCATTTGTTTTGGCTGGCACAAACGATGCTACATTTACATGACCAGGTTGCGTTTCTCTTCCAAAACAAACTGTGTTGCATTTTGGTCAGACAGAGAATGCTCTCTGACCCAACTACGGGAAATGACCTCAAAATGCAAGGATTTATAGGCACACAGAGACAGATGTCGACGTCTGATAGAGTGTGGGCGAACCGCAGTACAAACTGGTGGTCATATTCAGCTGTTTCTACGTTCCTCTGTTGTGTTATTTAATAGAAGTTAAATTAGAGCAGAGGGATTCAATATTTCCACCATGCCTTGGCTGGAATTGGATGAGTTTTGACACAAGATGTCAGGTTGCCAAAATACATTTCTGTTCAATAAATGACCTATTTGAAGAGCTTCTGCTGACTGAAGAAATTCTAATTCAAATAGTCATAGGAGCTCTTTGACAAACTAATTAATCTGTCCAACTGTATTATTATTTATTGTCCCTCTGCATATGAAAGCAAATGGATCTCTTTAGATCCAAAGAGCCAGAGATGTGACTCCTTTTCATGTAATTACCAATACCCAAGTCTGAAAAATGAGAATGAAAAAAAAAAATCAAAAAAATGAACGCTCCATTTCTGGTGTTTACTTTGCCTTTGTCATGACCAAAGATAAAATAGTTGCTGCTGTGGTAACTTTCCGGGCTTGTAAAATCCCGTCTCTATAAAGCTGCTGTGCATTCGATACGCCTTCAGATTCATAGATCTATTACCTAAACTGGACTTCCTGGATTATATTTCATGTCTCACCTGTACCTAAAGCAACACCCCCCCCCCATCACATTGTCTGTCTGAATGCCCTCAAAAGGAGGGGGCGACCTTAAAGCGTCAGTATGCTTCAAGCAGACAAACACACTCACTGCTTGCAGCGATTGGCCAGGCGTGCAGATGTGATGCGTGTAGGCAAAGATTAAACTTCTCTCCCAAGCTCCCTTCCCCCAATTCTTCAGCACATTGATTCTGGCACCTTTTGGACCTGTTAAATAGCGCAACTCTATGAATGCCTTCGACGAAAGAATGTCTAAAAGTCTGCATTGTTATCCCCATATTTGAATTAGTCGCGATTCTCACCTGTCTTTGTCAGACGCCTTTTCACCTCGTCTTTGAGTGTTGCTCTTCAGAACAGGTATAAACACTTCAGATGTGGTCGGACGACATGTTGTACAAGGTAGTTCATTTCAAACATGTCCTGTTTGGCTTGTAATTAGCCAGTGTGGTCCTGACTGATTGAAATATCAACTGAACTTGTTGTGGTCACTCTCCTAAACATTACTTCCTGTATTTCCTGCTGTTGCCAGAACCATATACACATCTTATTTTCCTAACTAAGCAATCTCCCCTCTGCGTTTACACTTCTGTGCCACACACACACACTGCAAGGTAACACTTCCATTACTGCTACACTATTCAAATGCTTCCCCGACACCACATTGAAAGAGAGAGTAAACTATTCCATTTCCATACATCTCCCAATAGAAGCAGATGCCAACTTTCTATTGAGGCTGATGAGTATGTATCCGTGATAATAACTTAGACATGATGGGAAGATAGAGATGAGCTGGCATGGCAGAGGCCCTCGCTCAGCAGCGAGATTGCTGTAGGGGATCTGACAACCACACAAGGGCTGTGGATAAAGGCTAAGTCAATAGCTGAATGTGCATGCCACCGCTGGCTGTTGCTTGGAGACCTCCTCCCCCCACGGGCTCGGGCGTTCCTGTGGTGCTTTGTTGCAGCTGGTTGAGGGCCAGCTTATTCAGGATCTGACAGTCTCTTGCTTGGCTATTAGTTTTAGGAGAGGTGAGCAGTGTGGATACTGCTCGAGTTGAGTCAATCCGCACATTTGCAGCGTCAGTGAGTGATTGCACGAGATCCCATTCGCCAGGCTTTAATTAATGCACGCTTAATGACAGGAGTTAAATAGCTGATGATTCCTTAACCCTGGTTAATAGCTATGCAGAATTTTATGCTCGGCAACTGACATTCAATTCACAGTAATAATTGGGTAATCAGGGCATTATATGAATTTTAATTCTGCAAGAGCAACTTTAAACAGACACTTCTTTAGGGTTCTGTCTCATCATGCACGGCTGCAAAGTCTTCATTGGTGGAAAAATCAGCATCATTCAATCAATGTAAAGTCAATGAAGGTGTAAAGAAAAACAAACCCAGGATAATCTAACACAAAGCCCTGAAACTGAGAGCGACAGTCAGATAAATGTTCTGTGTCACTCCCGTCTTTATTCCCCCTCTCTACGGAAAAACAATCTTCTCTTCAAGCAGACAGATGTGTTCAGCACAAATACATGACGTTAACTGGTGTAACAGTGCTGCTTATGGGCTTTGTTGGAGGCTGCAATAATACTAACCTCTGTGTAAGTAACACTGCATCTGCAGTGCACTGTCAGCCAAATGTCTTGATTCAGTGAGTATTTGGGTCATTTGTTTCAAGGGTCTGGGATACATTAGGGCGCGGGTGTCCGTGAGAGTCTTGCCACGGCCCTGTCCTCAGAGATTACACTCATGTAGGAACCCAGTTTGACAGCTGGGCTGCTTCCTTTGCAACAGAGCACCAAAATAGTGTCTAACCACAGATTCACACTGCTCTCTTTCTCTGAGGTATTTTCCTTACAGTTAATCTTGTGATTATTTCTTGTTTTTAATCCAAACAACAGTTCAGATCTTCCACTAAAAATGTAGAATCAACACTAGCTAGTACAGCCACTATGATTCAGTCATAGAGTGTTGTTTGTGGAACCTGTGAAGGAGTGAGTAATTACATCCCGCACTGACCTTGCTCAGTGCTTCACCTCAACAAAGACTCATCAGTGCACACAAGGCTGAGAAAGATTGGACACCTTGAAACCCAGAGACAGCACTGAGACAGTTTTCAGAGAAGGAGGATTAAAGAAAACTATTTATTCTTCTTCAACTATAAAAAGGAACACTCTACCACGGACCTACTTTGTCATTTTTACCTTTCATTCTCAATTCCTGAAAACTATCCAAAACTGTGCTGCATATTCACAGACAGCAGTAATAATTTCCATATATATTGAATGACCTTTCCTCCCCACGATACAGTGCAGTGTGTGAGACCAGGGTGCCCATTTAATCATCCACATTGCCTCATTTCATAGACAGGCCAATCTGCAGATTGGTGCCAATGCAAAAGATAACCTTTATCTTGCGGCATGAGAGCAGTGCTAATCTCCGCAAAAATCGCTAACCTATCTCGTCACCCAGAGCCAATTCCCACAGACATCAGGGCTCGGGTTAAGTTGATGAAAGAGGTGTAGTCATGAGATAGGTCTGTGCCACTCACTGGGGAATTCATAGGGAAAATGTATCTACTCTTATCATATTTAAAAAGGAAGAAAAGAAAAAAAAAAAAAGATATCCAAACTTATTTTGTTGTGGGAATTTAGCCAACACAGCAGATTACAATAACAAACTAGAATACACTTAAGTTCCTACATCAAAGACATAACTGAACGCAACCACAATAAAAGAATGCAAGAGTCAAAACCACAGTTTTAGGGAAACAGCATGAACAAACGGTCTTGTTTACCTAAAATGAGTGTACGTGGTCGTAACGGAGTTAACTTTCATTTAGACAAACAATATACAGCGAGTTGCCTGTCCGCTGTCAAAGAGGCCGCTCTAAAGAGTACACTGGTAAGACTTCAAAAACTAGTGTCGTTCGTGCCAGACCGTAGGCAGCGGCAACAGTCACAGTAGGCTCCATCGTCCACAACTCAAGTATATGGAGATGTTCATTTAAAAAAAACTCACTTTCCAGTTATGTTAAACTAACCGTGCAACTCACAGGCATGTGAGAAGTTCTGGTGTTGTGGGTAATCAGTAAAAGGCAATCACAAAGTCAAACCTCTTTTCCTAGAAAACTGGCAAGAAGAAACCTTCACACCTTAAAGAAATGTTTTTTGCAAACTTTTGCAGCCGACGGCAATATTGATTTTCATGTTTGGGTGAATTTAGTTGCTATGACAAAGATCTCAAAAAAAGACTGCTGTGACAGATGCACCTAGATGTAAGAAATACATTTAGAATAGATCTGTAGAGCAGTTTGTCAGCAGTGTGTAACATAAAAAGGCACAAGTGATTAAAGTTTGATTAAAAATGAAAGCAAAAGTATCTACCAAGACAAGTGTTAAAAACAACAATGTGACCAGTGCGAATGCTTAGTAATATTTCTGTGAAAGTATGACAAAGGGCCGTAAGAGTGGTATGAAAAGTACAAAAACTGGTCCCTGTAGGAATCTATTGTAACCAGCATGAATCCAAGCTGAACACAGCTGCTCTGTGAAAGGAGAAACTACACACATTTTACAGCCACCTTTCAAGTCTAAAGAGGGTGTTTGATACTCTGAGATTAAGTTACATTTAAAAAGAACAGATAGATGGAATATCACTTAAAGATAACAAAAAAAGGTGAGAAAACTAAGTCCTGCAAACATGGTACTGGTGAAAACACTAAACACAGCGATACAGCGTGTTCCCAGAGCAGCCTGTCACACAGCGCGCTGTTTACGGGAGCAGGTAAAGAGCTGTCCGAGCCAAAAACTGCACCATGGGGTGGATAAATAAAACAGGAGTACACCAGTAATTGAATGTGAATCAGTATGTTTTGGAGCTGGTGAATACCGCCATGCACAAATAAAGCCATTATCTGCATTATTCGCCATTCCAGTTCGTTCCCCACGGGCACTTTTTATCCTAATGGCACAGTCATTCAGTTAAGATCTTCTTTTCTGTCAGTGTGGCTGCTGCGGTTATCAGAAGAGGAACTTTAATGAAGCAATCTTCTTTCCCTCGGACCGTGAAAGAGCCCCAAGACCAATTACTGTGCAGCTCAACGGCCGAGGTGACACCTCCTTCCTCTGTTCCCTTTTCTTTATTGTCTCAAATGACATGGTTTGTTTTTTTTTTTTTTTTAATCAAGCCTTTTATTGTTCATGTGTACAATGAGTACTGCAATTACTGACCGGACGGTTTATCCAGCATTTGGGGAAATGGTTGAGTGGGTGGTTGCGTGTTTTTCGAGTTGAAGGGAATAGCACAATTTTGTTCTCACAGTAGGGCAACCTCACATGCTGGGCTGAATCAATCTAAACAGCAGTCAGCATTGAACTGAGGAAGTACAGTTCTAAAAGGAGACGTTTGAAGAACTGGCATTTCACTAAGGAAGTTTGTCCTCGCTGAGGTTTAAAGTCACATTAACAAATCCGTAAATAAAGCAGGGGATCGGTTTATTTTCCTTAGCCTTCCTTTTCTAATTCAGCAAGATGCTTCAGAGGTACAACAGAGCATTTGGTGCGGTAAGCATTTTTCTTCTCCGCATCTGAGCTGCTACATGCAGCCAGCATCTGATGCAGTGCAAATGTTTGCCTCTGGCTAAAAATGAATAATGCAGAGCATATATCATTTCCACAACACAGGCTTTGCATAAAGAAAACAGCACAACATCATGAGTCATAAAAATGTCACTTAACCAACAAAGCATTGCAGTGCAGCGTGAAATACACAACAACTAATAGTAAAAAAAAAAAAAAAAGCAAAAAAAAAGAACCTCCATGCGCTGCAAAAAATGAGGACCTTGTGACCCTAAAATCAAAGCCTTGCAATTTGGCAGAAAATAGAAACATTTGATGAGATTAATCGCAATTGATGTAGCTTTTTCCAAAATAATTTCTGCAAGAACCTAAAAGCATAAAGTGTGTGTGGGGGTCTTGTCAAGGGGTAATTATAAACATTAGCTTTGCTTGAATAAAACAAGGTAGAATTTGTGCTGACATGCAAATTGGTGTGCAGTCCAGGGATTCACAGGAACACTGCTGCAGGAAAGGAAACTGCCGAAAAAACAGATTTGCCTTCGAGACAAAAACTGCAGCCTCCTGCAATTTATAGACTAAATTAGTCAAGAGTATGATGCTAATATTTTTAATTTCACAGCCCTACACCAAAGTCTATTCAGCCATAATTAGAGATTCTCTTCAGCCTGCTTCCACAAAAGTACTCTGGGCAGCCATTTGGCCCCGTGGCCAAGGGAATGGACTTATTACCAAAAGGTCAGTGATCAGAACAAGCTGAGCTGCCAGATCTGCTGTGGAGCCTGATCCTCCGTTGGTCTATTCCCTCGACAGCATATTGGCCCTCGGGTTTGCAGGTAGAGAAATGTAACGAGACTTTGAAGCTGCGGGTTAAACAAAATCAGCTCAGAGAGAAAAAAGGGCATTGCTTTGGGATTTCATTCACTGGTTATATTCATTTAATCATTTCCATGTTAAGAGTGTTAACATTTCGTCCCCCAGACCGCGAATGTGATTCAGACACTTTAAAACCGTCTTGGCAGGAGCTGTGATTTGTGACTTCAGGGGGAAATCTATCAGGTTGGAGATCTCACAGGGCGATAGGATCTCATGCAAATTGTTTACTTGAGAGTTACTGTATTTCTTTAATTGCCAAAAGATTCTTCTGTTTGCTTTCGTGTCAGATTACCATTTAGTCAATCCCAACGACTAAACTGCTTCTGTGAAACTGGCGGTGTAATGGCAACACTCCACCACGGAATGTCCACACGCCGCGCTCCATGCTCGGCTTCCCCGCAAACCCATTAATAACATTGTGGACAAATGTTTGCCAGTAAAACTACCTCACAAATGAGGACATTGAGAATTCAATGACACATGAATCAAGGCAGGCCGTGTTCGCTGTCAGACAAGTGCCGCAGTGGAAAACATTAAGTATAAATTAAACTGAGGCCGGTGTGAGAGGAAGAACGCATGTTCCCGCCGTTCTATAGGAGCACATTTATTTATTTTCCACTCAACTTTCTGTGAGGAGAAAAACGACGACGGCAGATTGGTTTGCTCAGGAAGGAAATTATTTTCAGCAGATGTTTCAAAAAAAAAAAAAAAAAAAAAGGTGCACAAGGAGAATGGTGGCCGTAACAGAATCAGCAGAACCCAGTCTGGCACTCTCCATCTGTTTGCTAAAACATCCCTCTGCTCCTGTACCAGCTATAAGACATCTTTATTTATCTTTAGGTAAGATGTTCTTCTTCCAGAGAGCATTTTTCTTCCTGTCTTATGGTTATTTTCTAGGGCACTTTTATTTATATAAGACACGACAGATTTACTGCGAGTGTTATAAAAATCTCAGTACTTCAAACTGTTTATTTACTGCATTTTAAATGGCTGCAAAACTAAGGGCCCTTAGTTTTTCTCTCCCTCTGATTTATAACCAACCCACCTTTCACTTGTTCAAAGTTGTAGTTTTATGGAAGCAAAGAAAAGTAAGTAAGAATATGAATCTTCTAAGCAACATACTTGATTGTGACTACGGAACATTTGGTGTTACTTTGAGATTGATGGTTAGAGACGCAACAATTAGACAGAACACTCAGAATTATGAATGAAAACGTTCCCTTTTTTCTGACATTTTATGTACTAAATGATTATTTGATCAAACGATAAAGGAAAAGCGCTAGTTGAAGCCCTATTTTAGGGTGATTATTTTTAATGTTCTAAATCAAATGCTATTTGAAATCTGACCTCAAGCATTCAGTTTACTTTGGTAACTACTTGCTTTTTAAAACCCTCATAGACTTAAATTTTTTCAATATACATGACAACTCAAAAGACAAAATGTGAGGTCAATTTTATAAAACCTTGTTTCAATATATTATTTTCTCACAAGTATTTAAAACAACTTTGAAGGTCGATTTTACCCCAACTCACTCATTAGTCTCTGACCCAGCCTTGTGCCAAAGCAAATGTTTGATATGCTTGAACACAAACATCGGCAAGAAGCCCCCTTTTTATTTATTCTGCTTGGTGAACAAAGCGATTCGGATTCTGAAGCGGTGCCATCATGAAGGTTCTTCGCTTGTGCAGTCGATGGACAAGACCTTCCCTGAAAAAGGTTAGGAACATGCCGGCGTCAGATACAGATGGGTGCCTATAATTCATCAATATTTATAAAGGCTGCGATTATGGAACAAGGAATAGATTAGGACTGATTTATCCAAGGTGAAATGTAGCTGTCATCTAAAAGCATTTGCTTGTTTTCCTCGCTTGAGCACATTGCAAAAGATCCTACCCAGAATAATCCATGCACAATACAGTGATCGGCTCGAACGCCCAGGAGGTTTTCCTGCAGTTTGCCCCCCCCCCCCCTGCCTCCGGTCTTCATCCCTCCGCCCCCTCATGAATATTGATAACCCCCCCGCTGTGCTTAATGGTAACGCTGTGAAAAATGATGCTGGGTGTGTCACTTGCACATAATCCCCCGGGGGCATGGCACAAACTAATATGCAGCCATCACAGACATGAAGATGATCCCATCAGCGAGAAGAGAATTAGAGGTCGGACCCTACAATGAAAGGAGCCTCATTTCTTGGTGAGACTCGATGATGATGGAGATACATCATGTCAAGGCTTTAAGCCAGCAAGCATACGATGCAGTGACCAGCTGTGTGTGCGTTTGCCTGAAAAGGCCGTTCCCTGCAGCTTGCATGATGTCATCAGGGAGTGACAGCTCAGTTTTGGGCATCATGGGGGCATTACATCACACCAGGAAAATTCAGGGACCAAAGAAGGCTATTTGTTCCAAAGGCCAGCCATATATTACAGCCGCACTAGGGATGAATGACATTTGAGGTCAGCTGATGCTCTCACCAAGAGACCAACAATACAAAGAATTAACAGTTTGCTAAACCAATTCCCAAAACAGTGATTGTTCAATTATAGTTTAGCAACCGTAAATAGGCCCGTCAAGCTCTGGATTTTGCGATATGCCGAAACAGTGCGAAACTCCAGATGTTAAGAGTTTGGAGGGTGGTGTCAATTTTGTTTTTGTCCTCCAAACCAAAAATATTTTTATCCTCTGATAAAACACACCTGCCCGACAGCCACGATTATTTTTGGTATACCGAAAAGGAAAAGGGGTAAAAACTAAACAAAGTTAAGTGCGGACACTTTTATTTTATATCCAGTAAGGTAACAAAAACAAGCACACCCGACAACGCGATGCAGGGAGAAGAGAAAAGAGTTTGCCTGTCACTTAAAGTGCGGCAGGCAGTGAACTATGGATTTCACATGACAATATTCACAACTTGGATACAATTTTTTTTAAATCAAAAACCGATGTTGATTCTTGGCGCACCCTTAACAGACTAAAGTAATTGGATAATCGTGGAGCGGACACACTTCATGACCGCTTCAAATTAGGGAGTCGCCACTTTTTTCTGTGCTTCTCCATTATCATGCCAGTAAATCTGAATGAATTAAGACTTTGGCGCTCATGGTTTCCGTTAAATTAACTGAACGATTGAATTGTCTAGAATCTAACCGGTCTAACGATGTGTCGCATACTGACAAAACGTTTAACCATTTATTTGTGTACACAAACTGGGCAGCTTAGAACTAGCTCAAGCAGGTCGTCGGCGACACCATGGGCTTTTGGAGGTTTTATACAGCCAATGAACTTTAAAAATTTGACCCGGCCTCTACTTGAGACCTACTTGTCTTAACGTGTAACCACACTGGCCGAGAAAAAAAAGGGACTTAAAAGGGTCGAGGTGGGGCTTGGCTTTTAATTGAAGTTTTGCGGTACAGGTCTATGCTGTTTAACTGTTCTCAGTGTGTAATGTCCGCACAACTACAGGAGCTATTCTGTAATTAAGTTTTGTAAATGACTTTCATGCCGTATCAACTCTCCCTCAACCTCATCTCCTTCCACTTCAGTTAGTGGTTTCTTACATTTCCCAGAATGATTTATGACAACCTGACAGGAGGGGGGAGGAGGGGGTGAACTTGTTACTCAAACGCACCACGGGTTGTGGTTGTGTTGCATTTATTTGAGCTGCCTCGAGATGAGAAAGAGATGGTATCTCTTTCTTTCACTTCTGCAATGGATTATTCAGCTGCGATTGCTGAACGTCAGCGAACAATGAGAGCTTTATAAAAATAAATCTTTGAATCCAGATGGGTTGACACCAAAACCTGACATGTACTATTATGTTTTGGGCAGCTGAATATTGTCCTGCCATCACTCCATTCTGATGTAATGAAAGTATCTGTTTGGCCATCGGTGAGGAGAAGAGAAACACATCAAACAGCACAGTGGTCCAGAACCGCAAGGTACTAAACCAGCAGCTGTTACTTTAAAAAAAAACAACAACTTCAAAATGTCTTTGCTGAAATGTTGGCATTGGTGGATCAACATTACAAGGAAGGAATAGTAACAAGTCACAGCAGTCGCAGCACCGCAATAACAAATGCAGCTAAAACAATCCTTGTGATGCAGCGTGGCAATGCAAATGCGCAAGATGGAAGTGATAAGTATGGAAATATGAACTGAGAAGCAGAAAGGAGTATTTTTATGACAGGAGCATATCGGTCGTGGGAGATGGAATGTGATTCATGCGGGACTGTGAGATAAAGCAGAATGATTCTTTCAGTTTAAGAATCCCCACCATTGTTCCTTGTAGTGTTGGACAGATTCAGCTAAAGCTCAAACTCAACTATTTTCATAATCGTTTTAAGTCATTTAATCTAGCAAAATGCCAAACATTCACTGGTTCCAGATTCTCAAATGTTCTGCTTTTCTGTGTTTCATAGGATTGTATTTAATAGCTTTGGGTGCTGGACTGTTGGTCGGGCGAAACAAGCATTTTCAAGACGTCACTTTGGGCTACAGGAAATTGTGAAAATAAATGTTCGCTGTGGGCCTAATGATTGAAAAGCAGAATTTTCTATTTAAAAAAAAAAAAGGTGAACAGAAAAAGCATTTTCAAAGTATTCACAGTTTTGGATTACATCAGTCAACTTAAAAACCTGTTGCTTTGCTTATATAGGACGACAACATGAATTATAATTTTGAGCACAGTGGAAATACAGGAACGCTGATGGGCCTGTTATGTTTCTTGTTTAGCGCATCTAATCCACTTTTATTCCAAGTAAGATTATTACAATACGTGTGCAATTTGCAGGGCAGGAAAACACTATTCATGTCAGATCTTGCTTCATTTGTATCAATATATGTAAAAGCACAAGCTGCCTGTACAATATACTTGAAGTGTATGACAGTGAGAATAATTGCCATGTCAAATCCTCTTGGGCCTCAACGTGCTCCCGATCGTTTGATGCATGACAACTGCCAAGGTGACAAGCGAGCTGTCACCATGCCGAGAGTGAGATAAAGCTCGGAGACGAATTTAAATACTTGCTCGCGTTTTCCAAATAGTGACAAAGCACTAAAAGTATGACAGTTTTCAGTCGCACAGTATGGAAATTGATTTTTAAGCAATAATATCACAGACTCTTCACAGCCACAGAAAGCAATGAAACATCAGTTAGTGTGTGATTTATCAACACAGACAGCTTATTGTAACAACAGTTTGTGATATTAAACGCAGCTAAGGGTTAACACAGTAACCTTAGATGGATGCTAGAAGAAAAAGACGTGGGCGTTTTATTAGACTTATCAAATGGGCTCCTCCTGCCACAGATGTTTCCCTAAATTAGATCCTAAACACTTCCAAGGCGTTGAAAGATAAAATTCTGGCTCTCAGCACACATTTACACTGAAAGACACGAAGCAGGGATCTCCATTTTGCAGTAAAAAATGCACACACAGCCCTGAAGGCGATACTGAAGAGATTGTACATGATACGAAGGAGACTGCAGATTTTAACTAATGTGATGAGGACGGCGGATTCTCTCTGACCAGGACAAAGTGGCGAGGGAGTGAGGGGGGGCTCCTCAGCAGAGATACAGATGAGATGACATACATTCACTGCCCCCCCCCCCCCCCCCCCCTGGCCTCCCTCTCCTGAGCGCAGCGTTTGTTGAATGTGCCGAAGTGAATCTCTTTAACACAACTCTCTGTCTGCCTCCTGAAGGAGACCAACAGTCTGTGACTTCATTTTGTCGCAGGGAAAGAAATGAATAACCTTTCAGGCTAACCTGGCCGGGAGCGGGGAGCGTGTGGCATACAAATGACGACACTAGCTCCACCGCGCGCACTCATTCATGCGAGAATGTAAATGCTGCTGTGATCGTTTGCATGGGAAATTTTATTTTGATTCATCTGACCCCCCCCCCCCCCCCTTTTTTTTCTTTTTTCTTTCTCCCTGTCATTGTTAACAGAGGGATAATCTATTTGGGTGCATCACAGAAGACACAATATTAGATTTTGGTATCATTTTGGAGTGTACAGAAAGGGAACACACACACGCACACACACACGCACACGCACACAAAAGGATTATCTTGAAGAAGCTTAATTGTTTCCCAGGCAACTAGTACCCCACTAAGACGATGACTGTGAAATTTCCGCTAGCGATTATTTTACTTTCAAATGACTTACTCGTGTCCTCCAGCTAAATCCTCCATGTGAGCCAACCTAGTTTTTTTTTTTTTTTTTTGGGGGGGGGGGGGGGGGGGGGGGGATTTGAAATAGATTAGAGTCCTCGAGGAAAACAACATCTCTTTTAGCCTCCAGTACAATAACAAAACTGGGCTGCGAGCTGAAATGAAAAGGTTAGATCAATGTTTATCGTTAGCGATGGTGGGGCTCTGATGAGACCCAGCAGGGGCGATTAATTCATGCAATAAACAAGGCCGTCTAGGGTGAAGTAATTCCAAATCGCCAGATGAGTCATACAAAGCCGTTTTCCTTAATCATTTTAAGCAGGTGCCTGAACGAATCCGAATCCAAAAAAAGGGTCAGAAAACACCAGCTTCTCCCACAAGTGTCCTCAGTCTTGCGAGGACAGGCCTCCATTTGCTTTCTTAATTTGCAGTGGAGCGCCAAGTAATTATGGTGCTGTAATAAACAGCATCCCAATCAATGACAGTTGTTACTTTTTTAAGTTAATACATTTCTGGCTACTGCGCTACATCCCAAAAAAGGCATGCCTTTGTAATGTCAAGAGAAACTGAGACACATGTGGTATGCCACTCGCTCCAACCATATCTCTTCTTCAAAAGGGCTGAGAGCCGCAGCAGTAGCGAACAATAAGCATTGTCTGTGGTAAATCCCCAGCAGACCGAGGAGGGAACCGCACGAGAATCGAAGCAGGTTTTAAAGTCACACAGATTCTCATTTTCCACCATTTCAGTGCAACCATAATACTGCGATATAAAAAGGCTGCCCATTCAACAGAGGTTGCAGCGAGCATTATGCAGCAACAACGCCAGACTAGGCTACAGTCTCTCTAATTCACCTGAGATTACCATCTCAAACAAAAACACAAACAAAAGCATTATGGGAACGGAGACAAAAGCAAGTGCATTGCAGCGCAGCCTTTCCTTTTCAAGAGACAAGAAGCCTTGAAAGAAGCACGCTTCTGCCGTCTACATCCATTACAGCTCAAACATCTGTACATACAGGCTTATGAGTCATTAGACAAATGCTTTGAAAAGATAACATCGTCTTACCTGCAGTTTGGAGGTGGGTCTAGTGTTATTTCTGCAAGCTCTTTCTGAATCCTGGAAGAAAAGGATTTTATTGTTAAAAGGATAATAAAAAGCTGAATGATCGGACAATTCTGTAGAGCATGAAGTCAGTGCTTCGCGCTTGTGATGAGGTAAATGTTCCTTTTAACGCAACCTTACACCATGTGGATCTACGGCGGTTCACCACACAGTATCAAACACTGACAGAGCGGCTGAGAGCATCTCAATATATCCAAACATCACCATGTAGATTGTAAATGACTTAATTTGCTGTCCATATCAAGGGCATACATTAAAAAAAGCAAGTTTATCATTCTAGGATCAAAACAATTTCAAATATATATAAAGTTTTTTTTTTTTTTCTCCGCCGTCTTTCTCATTTTAGTCATTAGTCTGTGGTGCACAAACAAAATCAAAAAGGAAACATCAAGCATGAGCATGAACGAGACTGCTTTGAGAATTTCAGATAACCGTGCAAAATTATGATTCACACTGTGAAGAGCAACCGAGTGCAACCGCTGCAGCTAAGCTCACGTTAATATAAACACAGTACTTCAGACAACAGAGAAGCCTCTCCATATTACAGACCCTTGTTGTGCTGAAGGCCCTCATAGAAACTGCTTTTAAGTGAAGCATCGATGTACAATAGGGAGATGTTCTCAAAATCGGTCGCTGTTATAAAAAGACTCAGTGGCCTCAGCCAACCCTTTGCTCAACTGGTTGCATAATCATTTGCCAGGGTTTTTTTTGGGAATAAGTGCTAAGACTGGTGGAGGAAAGTGTTGGTGGTGGTGTTGGCGGTGTAGGAGAGACAAAAGTGCTGTGGAGCTTGAGGCAAGTCTATTCAAACAAATAGGCTGGATGGGGAATATCTCTTTCGAATGACAGCAATGACAGTAGAGTGCCGCACTGTGCGAGTTACCTCCTTTCTGTGGGTTTAGTGTCACACTGAATAGCATAGATGTTTGAAATGACAATGCCTGTGGGACTAGTCTTTTTATATAACTTCACACCCTCGGGGCACAAGGGGAGAGGCCTTTGGTTTAACAAACAACCCCTGTGTGAAAGCTGGTTTTCAGGGCCAGCTTCTTCTTTTTTTTTTTTCTTACCTCTTGGCACTAGTTGAAAGTTTAGCAGCGGTTTTACTCGAGATCTTGGTCTCCTTCTTTTTGGGCTGTGCTTGCTCTCGCTCCTGTTCAGGTGGTACCGATTCCCTTTGTTCAATATCTGAGCTTCCCCCGCTGGTGCTGGGGCTGTCGTCCGGTCTCTGCACTTCGCTGGACATCGTGGGCCCTGGAAAGTAATGTCACACCATAACCTGTAAGCACGGCAAGGCACGTTTCCACTCAAGAGGATATAATGTCAAAGCTCTTGCCGTTGCCATCTCAGCAAACTGGGTAGATTGGAGGGAAGCCATAGTAAAATGGGTTTAATTTAATCAACGTACAGCTGGACGTGGATGAGCAGAGCAGGGATATGCAATAGAAGTGTGAGCTTATGAAAAGACATTTGTCAAAGCCTACGGTGCTTTGAATTGCAGATGTATGGGTCCCTTGTTAAAAAGAATATAATAAGCCTTTCGCCTAATGATCTACTGGGGGTTATATATTACAGGCTAATTGTTTGGAAGGCTTAATGCGAGTAGCTTTACTGGCCTAGATATATAAAACAGACCTTTGTCTCATGGTTCTCCCTTTTCTTTAAAACACATCCTGGCAATTAGTGAGGTTTTGGGTCAACGATATGCCCAAACGCATGGATCAAATATCTCCATTGTATGATTCAGAGTAACACACGTCTCGTCGGTGACAGATCTTCAGATCAGAAAAGACACTTGAAAATGAAGAGACCATCCGTGAAGACGAGCATTGTCCCGGTTACTTCATGCCCCCCTTTACAGACGACAAAGACGCGGCTAAATAAGATATATCGTTACTTGAAATGTCATATAAAACCAGACAGATATAAGCTATGTGATGGGGAAGAAGTTAATCAAAAACGATGAAGTGAAGTGGAGGACAGCTCGCCTTCCCCGGGGGGCGTTTCACGGTAATGATAGGGACATCAACGGCTAAAATGTACCCGGTTCAATAGCCGTTTGAGACGCCAGGGTCGATGCGGAGACATTATACTCCACAAAAATAACACTAGACTAGTTAAGATGCGTGTTATGAGCAGACGCCACTTCAATTGTTCGTGTCAAACCGGGCAGGTCAACATTAGTGGGGATGAAACACACAATAGGGGTCGACCGGGGGTGTGAAACCGAGTCGTCCTACAAAAGCGACCATAAACATTATTGGGAGCTAGCTAACGTTACAAGGCCGGGGGGAGGAGGCGGAAAGCAGGCTGCGTTACATTACCGCTGGGGGGTATCTTTATTTTTATTTTTATTTTTTTAAACAAGGGGAAAGCTTAACAGGCCTCGGTGTTTTAAAGTCAATGAAAAATACGCATAGAAGAAGGCGTTTCTGCCAGACTCGTCCGAAGCAGCCGACGGCGGGGCTGATGGAGGACTGTCAGCGGGAGGGCCAGCGGAGCAGCGGGGGGGAATGTGCGGATCCTGGCCGTTTCTGGAGTGTCCACATTGTGCGTTGAAGAGCAGTGACCCTGCCTCGGCACAAAGGGAGGCTCGTCCCACACATCCACCACCACCACCACCCCCCTCTTTTCCTCCTCCTCCTTCTTCTTCTTCTTAGCTGGAAAACGACACTTTTCACGGGACATTTACTTACTTTTCGCGTATCTACGAGGGGCGGCTAAATGTGTGTGCTGATATTACCTGGCGGTTGGCCGTCGATGCTGCAATTCCGCGTGGTAATCCCAAGGTACCGAAAAAAGTATATCCTCACACGGCCGTCTGCTCGCTCCCGTGTCCTAGCTATTTAACTGGAGGTAGCAGCAGCAGAAAAGCGATTACAGAAAACTGAGGCAGCCCCGGACCGCCTCCATGCGCGCTCCCGGCCTGCGCGCACTGCTCGTGCACGTGCGCTGCATTGGTAAGAGAGGTAGCCTGCGCGAGACCATGGTGTAAAGGCTGATTCATTAATTGAAAATACTAAAAATGAAAGATGCCGTTTGGCACTGTTACATCTACTGTACATTGTTTATAAAATGTATGTATGTCTCCTCCTGTGTAGACACAAACTATGGGACCCATGTGCAGAAAATGATGACCCTTTGCATGTTCTTCACCTCCCTAAATACAATACACAAAGCATAGGGGTACTACGGGCCCACCTCCAATGTCCACCAATATGCATACACAGAGTTTAGTACCTAAAATGTAAGACAGCCAATCAGAATTGAGGCATTTCCGTAAAAGCGCCGGTGAAATCTGCACACTTGGGCCCAGTTCCAATGTCCCCTGTTACGCACTCACAGACTTTGACGCACGCTAACTCTGTGAGGGCCCGGGGCTGTCCCACTGTGAAACCAGCAAGTGTTTGAGTGCTCTGCTTAACTTTTTGAGGTCTTTATGCACATTTTCCATTAAGTCTTTTGACTTTGCTGAAGGGAATAACCCACAAAGCATAGTGTTGTGACATTAGAACTGCGGTGAGAGTAAGCGAAAGCAAGAAGAAAGTTTCCTGGTAAGTATACACACACATCCCCAACCTTATGGAAGTATGATGGTGACTTAAAAATGTGTCTATTTAGCTTAGAAAAAGGGAGCAAACAACAAACACTCACACAGCAACTACTACTACTACTCTTCAACTACTTTTTCTTTCATGATTAGTATGAACATTGGAGAAAAGTGCAGCTGTGCCCATTAGAGTTACATGTTTGCACACCTCCTCAAACTGGTAAATGACAGTGTCAGTATTTCCTTAAAAAAAGGAACTGAAACCTCTTCATTCATTGAGGTGATTTTTTTTCATTCTTTTGACAGGATGTGGAGAGCTGAATTTTCCTATATAGTGCCAGTGAAAGGCTGCAATTATCAGCCTCATAGTTGTCATGAGAAGCACAGACATCAACTAAAAAGGCAACATAAAGGTGAAGTAATGTCACTTTCCAATTATACAACATTCTGTACACATTTAATTTAATGATACACTGGAGGCTTGGCAGTGGCTGACATTTATAAAGTGGTATGTGATATTTTCACTGCACTCCATTAATCCACATTATCCCAAAATGCTTGCAGCACTGAAATAACATTTTTTTTTTTAACTAGAGGCTGGTGGGTTGAACTTGCTCAAACCAAGAAATAGCTCTAACTAGAGGAAAAAGTCAACGCATGAATTAAATACTTTGTTCAACGATTCTCTTAGTTCAAACAACACTGTGCTGCCGCAGCACATTCATAGACTATTTAAAGTAAATGTAATCTCGCTCGCTTTGAAACTGTGCAAACTCTCAGCCGAGCACCCACAAAGCACTAAAACACTTCTTCTGTCTCTAACACCAGTTCACATCCACTCTTTGTTCAGACCACGTTTCAGTCCACGCTGGGTTCATGTCAAATATCAGCCAAGTAAAAAAAGAAACGGAGAACGGATCTAGTTTGCAGCCATAGCTCTCGCCATTATCTGACTTTTAATAGCATTGAATCAACTGTATAGTGATGTTTATGTAATTACACTCTTCTGTCATCTAATGTCAGTTCAAACACACCTCCACACATCAATTCACTGGAGAATTACTGGACTTACAGTACATCTCTTATTGATATATAACATTACAGCTTTGGGGCATAATGTTAACTAGCGGTCAAAGCCAAATGTGACCTAATTAAAATCTGTTTGTTTTACGCACAAGAAAATAGACCGTAGCCAGGTTTTATTCCATTTGAATAATACATATTATAATAAATACTCTTGCTTTTTCCAGTTTGTGTCAGGTAACACAGGAGCTGCTGCATTTTTGATGAAGACTGTTTGCAGTTGTGTATATTTCTACTGGTCCCGTTGCCAAACATGAGTCATTTGAAATACAGTTAATGAACATTAAAAATATATATATA
Organism: Bovichtus diacanthus; assembly: GCA_943590825.1. Lineage (NCBI taxonomy): Eukaryota > Metazoa > Chordata > Actinopteri > Perciformes > Bovichtidae > Bovichtus > Bovichtus diacanthus. The sequence goes on from CALSBV010010223.1 coordinate 13,938,150, forward strand.
GACTTTGTTTCAGGCATATGATCCTGAATGACATATGACGCAAGTTATTTGGTCAAAGTCTCAAGCAAGTCCGAGTAATTTTTCCTCGGGCAATTCACAGGTTATGTGAAGTAAAGCCAGCCCCGCCCCTCTCATATTAATACTTAAACTGAAAACATAACATGAAAACAGACTGTTACTTTGAGTTAAGTCTCTGTCAATTCAAGTTGCAAGTCATCAAAACAGTCAAGTCGATTCGAGTCCAAGTCACCATGACTCAAGCCCACATCTCCACCTCATGTACAGGATGATGTCAGCTCAGTGCAGATTTACATGCGTGCTGTTTCCTAAAAATTACGTTTGTACACGACGGATTTTCAACAGCGGATATGTTTTGAAAGAAACGTAAGTAGAAAACGTTGTTTTTTTTTTAACATATCTGTCAAGTCTCAAAATGTCCTGACAGAACATATATGCAAAATGTCTTACAATATGTTATCCCCTCGTAGCAACTGCAGCTTTATTTAATAGTTAAATGTTATGTCTGTTTAAAGTTTAGGGGGAAATTGTGCTTTTTTTGGCTAAAGAAAAGTCAGTCGAAGCACCATATTTAACTAAAACCACGATCTTTGGTTTATTTTTACGGAGACACCATATGAACGTCTACATTTAAGAGTCACTGTAAACCAAAATAGACTTTTGTTTGAACCAGAAAGTGTAAAATAATAACAACAATCACTTCAGTGCCATGTTCTGTGTATCTACCATTTTAATTTATTTTTCTGATATAGTACCCTGAATTTATACTGTAATGGTGTTTACTTGTTGTCTTGTATTTGTCTTTGACGCTTAGTTCTTGCTGCAGAAATGACCCAAATTCCCCATAGGGATTGTTAAAGTTTCATCTCATCTAATCCAGCACATTTGTTTCAACTTTTTACATTCCCGCTGGCCTGTTTTACATATAGTTGTTGTTGTTTCACATATGAGAAGTCCTCAGTGGAGGGTCTACAAGCTGTGTCGTGCCTTTTACCGGCATTTGATGGCCCTCATTATGTTTAATACAAAACAGCTAAAACAAGATAACTGCAACCATATGACTGCCACTTCTGACTATCTTCCTTATAAGGGGCCTGTTCTGTGCTGACAAAGGGGAATGAAAAGCTTTTAAACTGTTCTGAAATGATGTAGTTTATATTTTGTACCGTTTTTTTTTTGTTGACACAAAATGATGAATGAAAAATAAGCAGTAAAATATAAGCAATCTAATATAATGACACTTTTTTTTTAATGAGATCATGAGATGATTACATATCAAATACCATTTCCTCGCATTTCTGTGGATCTTTGATGTGTTAATGAAACTGTATACGTTTGAGGTACTTCTACTTTATTTAAGTATTTCCATTTCATGCCACTTCAAACTCCTACCTCACTACAATTCAGAGAGAAATATTGATATTCTTTCACTGCTTAAGTTAGTGACATTAAATATTTTTAGGTTTACATAGGAGTTCATAAGAAATGATGTAAAATAGTTAAAAATGACTCCACTTTGACCAACTACAATAGTAAAAGCTACTTACACATGCATCAGTAATAATAATCCATTAATATAATATAAAGAATATAATATAATATGATATGATAGTATAACGCTATAAAAGGAGTCATTTACATTTGAGCTAATACTACTTTTATTTAGTTATTTGGTTGTATTTAGTTTCCTCTTATTTTGCTACTTTTACTTAAATGAAGGATGAGAATAGTCCCTCCACCACTGGTTAACGAGATATAAAGTTACCGCTGCCCGCTGTTACTCAAATTGTCCCATACCAAAGCATTTTCCTGCACAATTGTTGTAACTCTCTCTGAAGGCCCACACTGTAAATGTAAGACATGGGTTGCTGAGAGCTAAAGCCTTTATTGTCTGGATTAATAACCCTGCAGTCAGAGGTAATGGCTTACTGGAAGCACTGTTCTTTTCTTCTGCCTTCTCAGGAGTCAATCCTCTGAGATCTGTAGGGACGCCTGAGGGGAAGCTCAGTCGTAAACTAATAGGAATAAATTGTTCAATAACTGGCTCCAACCCAGCACTCGATGTGAAACTTACTCCTCCTGCGTGACGTTCCAGTTAATTACAGTTGTGCATATTTTGGGCAGGATTTCCTCAGATAAAAAAACATTTATAAATAACGACTATCCAATATGGTTCACAGTCTCGCCTCCTTGTGGGATGATTGTTTGAGGATCAATAAAGCACATACAGGCTCAGCGAGTGTGTGAAGCTACTCTGTGCTATTTTTGTGTTGTTTACATAGAGTTTTAATGGACCGAGGATGTTTATTTTTGTGATGAAATTTATAGCCTGAGGATTTGCCACCAGGTCTGACAGAATGTCTTGTTTTTACAAGTGTACTTTGAGCCTGTAAAAGATGTGTTTCCATTTGTAATGTCTAAACAAGGTATCATTTATAACTATATATATATATATATATGTTAATGTTCTGTATTACATGTTAGGTCAAATTCAACATAATACTGATAATGTTGATACAGCTTTTCCAGACTGTGCTGAAAATGGTGCATGAGTCATTACATTTCATTTCTTTTTACACAGTGAATGACACTTTAAAGTGAATTACAATGAGCAGAACACTTATGTAGAATAGTCAAAAGTAGCCAGAAAACTGATTTCAGCAATATTCACTACCTACCCCAGAATAATGAAAGTGCTATACTTCGCCAATAAAAGCCAAGCAGATTTTTAGACAAGAAAACAGCAGAGAAAATTATAAACTGTGGTTAAAGAGAGGTTCAAAAGTAACATAAATAGTTTCTTTCAGAGTTCTCAAGTCTTGAGACTCCTTCACAAGTTTGAAGCAGTTTGCTCACTGGGTCAAAGTCTCTTCTTGTCTCTGGGCTGTTTGTCACTACAGATCTATTGATCTAGTGCAATAAATACATGTATTCTCACGAGTGGTGACTGCGGGAGGTGGCACATTAGCTTAGAAAAGCTTTTCTAGTAGTAGGAAAAAATCGAATAAAACCTGCATTTCATTTAGCTAAACTGTGACTTCTCTCTCGATCATGAACTTGACTCATTTTGCTTGACCCATGAACATGCCTCACAAGGGAGGCCCGGGGCAGACATTTGCTGGGAGGCCCCACCGACCCCCTGTTTGTGGTAATTTGGCTAAACACATATTCGTACATTTCGACACAGGGAAATAGGACAAGTAGGAATGCAGGATTCGCTTTAAGACCCATTCGAGTTGATACTATGATTTAGTGGTGCATATTCCCAAACAAATTGGCAATTCATCAAAACCAACTGACACACAATGAATGTGGGGCCTTTGGGGTCTGGAGCCTGAGGGGAAGTTACTCACGTTGCTGATAATTTAGCCCTACTCTTAAAGCTTTACTGCATCTTTCATCCCCATTTCTCTCATTAGACATTACAAATACATCTGTCAGAGGCTGGGAAATGTTACGTAATATTTGAATAAATATTTCTGTAAATAGATAAACATTTATGCATAGCATGTTCTCCTCACTGTAAGAAAACATCGCACATAATATTATGCACAGTCTGTATTTAGATGTTCTTATCCTTTAATGACGCTGTATTACACTTACTGTTAATTGTAGAGCTGCAGCATTGCATTACATGGAACCTTTTAGATGTCTACTGCATCATTGTAATTACATTTCCCTGTAATTCAGACTAACATATTTGGTGTTCTGGGCTCTAAACTGAAATGAACAATTATGCTCTGGGTTTGAGCAATCCTTGTCTGCGCAACATGAGTTTGTAATAACGGACCCACACAATGGTTTGTTGGGTTAAAGAAGATTAACTGCAACACTGAGAGCACACTAAGTTATGAAACGCAAAGCTCTCACTATTAATTAAACAAGACGAAGAGTCTCGAGCCATGCTGAGAGACTGCACGTCGGCACAGTGGTGCTTTGAGCATAAATCCTAACTTCTGAATGCTAACCTGCTCACACATATAATGACCATAAACCAAACTATTGGACAGACATAATATTTTTGAATCTGATGATGGCTTTTGATTAAAAAGGTCAATGGATCAAAGTTGTTACAGTTCATCCTCTGGAGACCATAAATGCCTGCATGAAATGCCACAGCAATCCATCCAAAAGTTGTTGAGGTTTTCAATACAAAGCCAAAATGTCAACCTCACCGTGGCAATACAGGAAAGGTCAAGGGATCACCAAGGTTATTAGGATACATTGTATGGGGAACAATGTCTGCTCGAAATGTAATGGAAATCCATCCGACGGTTGTCGTGATATTTCAGTCTAGACACAAGCGGTGGGCTGAAAAATTTAATTTCTTAAAATCAAAAGTGTACAACATGTAATCCGATCGGGTCTGAGGCACAAGTGTTTATACCTTTGAAGTTGCCATCATAGCCTCCTCCTGGCTGCATCACTGTGCCTCCCCGTTGTCTCTTCAAGAACCCCGTGTCCTTTGTGTGTCTTTGTAGTCAATATATTGGACAAACGGGGATAAGCAGGGACACACCTTCAGACAGTCTCTCCTTGGTGTTGCACTCGGTCGTACAATCATCGCGTAAAGGAGATCAGTGTACTTCAAACAAAGTGCTTATTGGATCATCAACCCCCCCCCCCCCCCCCCCTTCAGACAATTTTTTAATAACTTTCCGAGATCGACAATCCGATAATCACAGCCACTTCACGCACTGATTGGCCAGGTGTTGGGAGGTGCGAAAGTAGGCAGGATTTGAACTTCTCTCTCAAGCTGTCTTCTTCCTTCTTGACAGAAGTACTTCTGCCACTTGTTGTGTTTACAATAAAAGTATTTCTTTGCCTTCAAGTGGTCGTTCAGAACACTTTCGCCTTCAGATTTCTTTTAGGGGACAAATTGTACAAACTCTTTATATGTTTTGAAGCAAACTGAGCCCTTTAGTCAGTTAGCAGAGTATCCATAAATACAATGTTTTTGAGTGGCCTTTTGGCCTTTAAGTGATATCTAATTTACAACCGAATATTTGTACAACCACACCACTGAGATATGTATCTTCCCTGCAATATTACACAACCCGTCTATACATACGGATCAGAAAAGACCTCTTCTGCAAAGCGGCCTTCCAGCGACATGTTATCTCTGAGTGGTACATGTTTCCTGTGTGACACTGCTGCTTTCTCTCCGTGCGGTCATTGTGTTGACTGCTCTTTTCGACGATAAAGGAATTTTCAACCATGAGCTCAAAATAAATAAATTGATAAATTGTAGATAGAATAAAAGGTTCTGCTCCTACCGCTGCCTTTGAAGCTCACCCAAGTTGGCAGGTATAGCGCCCAGTGTCAGTTCGGATCTGGCTGAGTGTGTAACACGCCACCCTCATTCTAATGAAGGTCTTTTGGATTACCCTCCACAGTCATTAGATCAGCATAATAAAGGGACTCTGGCCAGTGTAAGAGGAGGAGGAGGTGGGGCGAGGGTCGGCCACTCAGTGTGATAGACAGCGACCTATAAGGCCTACACGTGAATGGGGGACGCTTCAGTGAATTCACTTCCTCAGTTTGTCCCTGGCAGGCCTCAAGGTCACGTCTGCTCTCTGCTGAGGAGGCTTTTGTGATGGAAATCCTGTGGATAAAGTTTAACCCCTAGAACAATCCAAAATGTGGTCCTCCATGTTCGCAGAGCCCCCTCCCCATCACCCCAGCTCCAATCCAGAAGCAATAGGGCTGTGAGTCCTGTGGCAGATCCTTGTCATGGGACCTGCCTGCAGATTGGATGGATAAGTGTTAAGTATGCATGAGTGGGCTGACATTGTATTCTTTAGATTGGACACAGATGTTGCGGGGAAAGAGACGGGGGGTGGAAGGGAGAAACAGAGAATGAAATCCATCTGTAATAATGAGCATGAATGATCAATTCATGTGCAATTGACTTTTGAGCTGATATTAAGCCAACAATAAGACAAAACAAGCATGTAATTTGAGATGAGATGAAATATTCTTGGTGCCAGGATGACTCACTTAGAGTACAACATGGGAACTTGGAAACAGTCTAAAATCAGGCTCATACTGTCCCGCAGTGGTACATACAAAGAGCGTTTTTGAAATCTTGGGACCACCCAGCCTTAAGTTCCCCAGGAAGGGCAGAGTTAAATATCGCTACTCCCCAATCTCCTCTGAGCTCAGCTTGTTTTATACTTGCAGGAAGAGTACGATCAGTGTAGACACTATATATATACCTCTGTACACATTCAAAACATACTCACTATTCACATAAAAGTAAATATGTTCCACGTCAGCTGTCTGACTGTAATGTTTTTCATGCCAAGAGCACGATTCATCTGTTCTGCTGTACTGCTGATTCACCGTGATCTCATCGTCTGTTCTGCACTTCAGCGTGCAATCAGATCTCCAGGCTGTGATCTGTAAACCTGACTGTTACTGTTTAATGGCACATTTAAAAACTGAGGATGTGATCTGCTTTAGGAGCAGGCGGAAGAAAACGAGACTGCGGCTCTGTGAGGTTGTACTGTAAATGCTAATGTCAGCATGCTTACATGCTCACAATGACAATCCTAAAGAGTTTACACATCAAACTCTCTCCCTAGGTCTTGGAGAGTACTATATGGGAAAAAAAGTATAAAGCCTTTTGTGGCTCCAAAGGGAGTTGTGTGAAGTCCATGAATGGCCTCAGGTGATGTCACTCGAGTCAGCGTTGGTTACTGCTCATCTCTGCTTGAGGCTAAAAGCTCAAGGCTTTTTTATTGGCCGCTACCAGCATAACATACCTGCATCTCCAACTGAGGTGTTGGCGGTCAAGTTGCATCATGGGTAATGCAGGTGCCAGATTTTGACACGGGAGAGTAATATGTAGAATAAAAAAGATGTGCTATCTCTGCTTCTGCTGCGATGATTTTGATCCTTTTTTGAAAACAGTCCATCGTGAGTCAGACGATGTTATAGAAGTGCAATGCTAAATCGACGGCGTACTCTTTTAACATGGTGACGTTTAGATGTTTATACCATTTTAGTTAAGCGTGTTATTATGCTAACAGTTGGTTATTAGCACTAAACACAAAGCACAGCTGAGGCTTGTGAGAATGTCATCGTTTTGCAGGTTTTTTTGTCACAAACACAAAGTAGTGGAGAAATTCAAACTTTGATCCGATGATGGTGCAAGAGGAAAAGATGATGGATCAACAAAGTGGTTACATTTCAACCTGAGGGAAACATAGATATCTGTCTCAAATTTGAACAGCAATTCATCCAAAGATTTCACTCAAACCACAACTGTACCTCAAAGTGGTGCGACAGGAAAAGTCAGGGGATCCTTAAAATGGGAAGGATTCAGCCTCAACATGAATGCCTGTACTCAATTTCAATTCATCCAATATTTGTTATATATTTGTATTAGGCCAAAGTAGTGGACCGACCCACATTGACATCCCTAGAAAAATAAAAGTATAAAACAGTTGTCAGTTGCATATGACTGGTGCAATTGTGGCTCAGAGTGACAATAAGGCAATATAATAACTCACACACCCTAACTTTAAATTAGATTCACATTTTTTAATGGCGTGAATGATGAAACAAATCTCCCCCAAAAGCAAAATTGCATAACACTAAATAAGAAGCATCTGCATCAGTTTAATGAGCGTGCGTCTGTGTGCATCTGAGCAAATGTGTGTTTGCGTTGATGTGTGTGAGTCTGCTTTACTACCTTGTAAATGACAAATCGGTAGTGCTGTGTTTTTGGCAACTTGCCAATCCTTTTGTAACTCAATTGGGATACTCTTTACTCTCCCTCTCTCTGCACCCTGATCTCTCTCTCTCTCTGTGTGTGTGTGTGTGTGTGTGTGTGTGTGTGTGTGTGTGTGTGTGTGTGTGTCACTTCCTGCCTTTGAACACAAGGTGGGGCTGTGAGACCTGCGCTAATCACGAGACATTCCTTTCTCATGAGTCTCTGGATACTTTTTTTCCTCTCCGGTGATGATGGTGCTGCTGTCATCTTATTGTCACGAAGGTGGAGTGAAGAAGGTGTGACTGTGGTAGGATATATTGTGTGAGTGTGTGAGTGTGTGTGTGTGTGTGTGTGTGTGTGTGTATTCCTCGGGGGTCTTGTTTTTGGCATCGCTTGAGTCTGGGAGACATTGATTAGGAAGGGACTGCCGCTCTGTGACGAGAAAAACCACAGCATGCCAAGGTCACTCAAACCCATCATCTCTCTATTCAAAATAGGACGGGCTCCGCAGCGAAGCATGGGGAGGACGGGCTGCTTAAAAGATTCCCTCACAGACCCTTAAGCATGGAAAAATGAACTCTCGGCCCAGAATCGTTTAATGCTCAATGATCCTTCAAGCCTTTAAATTGTTTTACCAGGTGTAATCTCCCTCCTGAAATGTCACAGAAAAGGCATTTGGTCCTCAGGGACTTTTATAGCTTTTCTTTGATAGTATTGAGTCCTTAAACACAGGTATACGTTGGTAGGAAAGTGGCTTTTGGCTGGAAGAGAAGAGAGATTACACTTCTCAGGTAATGGCCAAGGCAAACAAAATCAAGCCTTGTTTGACTTTAAGCAGCAACTCCACTTTTCATCCCCAATTCTGACATTTCTGGTCCCAGAATGAACATAAATGTTGATTAGTCCCTTTAAAATAAAATCATCAAACTTGGAGAGTTGAGCTTTTTCCAACCTTATCCAAGGGTGCATCAGAGCTCTTTATAGCTGTCTTGTTCTATTTCAGGGTCCATCATGTGAAACTTACTTTTCAAGTGGATCTGGATACATTCCAACTGGCTCTGAGTCAGAGCTGAAGACTTTGCTGCAGTGCAAGATGATAAAATATTTCCTTTATTGGAATGAAGTGTGTTGCCATTATTGCAGCCTAGACACATGTTTTCTGTTGTTGTTTTTTGACTTTTCTTCTTTTCCCTGCAGCTCTGTTGGCAGAGTAAATGTTGCGTCTTCTGTGTTTCTTCACCTTTATGCACCTAGAGAGGTTTATGGAGCATGAATGCTGTTTTTTCATGTGCTCAACACACAAGCACAACTGGGAGTTCCCCAACACTGGCGGCCAGTCTGTATCTCTGCTGGAGCAGCTGGGTGTTGGATTCAAACCAGCAACCTTGTCCTCTGTGTCCCAGTCCAGCAAAAAACATCTGTTGTGTCACGTCACTGTAATCTAGTCTCATATTCAACCATCTAAATGGATTTTACTTCAAATAAGTCGTTTAAAAACTCAGTGAAAAAATACTTTTCATACGGGTGCTCTTAAAATAGTTATGCACATTTCCTGTGCTGTCATCTGAAGTTTGGCTTTTGGTGTTCCCACTATTCTAACCCATCTGATTTAACCATTACTGTCGCTGTCAAACTGCTCTCTACTGCTTTCAGCTGTCATTTCACTGCTTCCTTGACACACTCCACTTCTCCGCAGCCTGTTTTCTCCAGAGCCGGTCCCAAAATGTGACTCAGCTCAAAGCGATGTCCAGTCCGCTCCATAGGAATCCTCCAGTTCACATTCGTGCAGGTAGCTTCAGTCAGAGGTCTCCTCTTACCCCCCCCCCCCCCCAAAAAAAACACCTTCATCAGTGTCTTGAATAGAACTAAATTATCTTTAGTTTACTGCATTAAAGGTGCCCTGTGGAGTTTTCTCGTAAACAAATGGAGCAGATTAGGAGACAAAGGAAACATTGTAAATAAAATGTAAATCTATTTTTTAAATTGCGTCTCTCTCTAGTCAAGTGTTTGTGTGATGTTATGTGCTGTGCCGAGGCTTCAGCGCGCGTGTCGAGTGATCAAGGACATTTTCTGTGAAGCGCGTATCGAGGCCTTGGTTCAGATCGGTTAAACCACTGCCACGTTCCAGCTTTAGAACACTAAATATTACCCCTGCTGCCATTTAGTACATGACAATAATGGCAGTATCATTATATGATGACACAATGATTGCCCAAATAATTGATTTACACATACTGGATGCATTACTCACGAGACAATTTCAGTTTTATTGTACAGTTGTTATACAATCCTAATATATTTACTAGAAAATAGATACTATATTGCTATAAATGGATTACATGGATATATTTTTTCTTTTCATTGTTTCACAGTTATTTTCAAGCCTTTCCTGGCGCTTAATACAGTGTATCAAAGATCACATGGTTGGGAGATGATATCTGCCTGTTTCACACTCTTTCACCAACAGCAAATTTGCTGGAAAGCGTCAGTGCTTCATGAAGCTTCATGTCGCCATCACTAGCTTTTGACAACTAATACTATAAACCAGGGTTCTCAAACTTTTTCAGACCAATCACCACTTAACCAATAAAAAACACTCACGGACCACCTAACTCCCCAAATATCCAAAAACAATAGACCTGCTTACCACTCCAGCAGTATATTACACATTACAGGCTAATATTGAGCTTTATGTGACCTTCTCTACATCACTCGTTCACACATTAAATCAACAATACAAATACAACTACGGATTCTACAAGCATTTCATTCATATGCGAGAAATATTTCATGAAATATGTTTTCACATTCAAGCTTTTTCATGAAAATTAAGTTTTTTTTTCATGAAAATTAAGGTTTTTTTCATATCCAAGCTTTTTTCATTAAAAAAATTTGTATTTTTTCTCATCCAAGCTTTTTTCATGAAAATTAAGGTTTTTTTCATATCCAAGCTCTTTTCATGAAAATTAAGATTTTTTTTTAAATGCATTTTTTTTCCATGAAAAATAAGTATTTTTTCACATCAAAGCTTTTTTCATGAATATTAAGTTGTTTTTTTTCTTAAAGCTTTTTCCGTGAAAATTAAGTATTTTGACATCCAAGCTTTCCTTCAAGAAAAAAAATAGTATTTTTTCACATTCAAACTTTTTTCAAGAAAATTGTGTTTTCTTTTACATTAAATCTAAATTACACGAAAGCGACAGCCAGAGTCTGTATGGCATCACCAGTGTGCTCGTGAAAACAATGCACCGCAAAATGACTCGTGGTCCAAAACGCCTCAGGGTACTTTGATTATGTCATTACTGTGCTCTTAACTGTTAACATGTCTTGACATTTGTAGCGGTGCATATTCTGACCATAAAGAGAAAAAAAAAAAAAGGAAAGTGTTTCATAAAAGAGAACAAGCTTCTTGGATGAGGACTGGGGTTGTTGGAGTGTAAACTTCCCCAGTTTACACCCCAACAACAGAGCAGATATACACAGAATTAGACTCGAAAAAAAAGACACTACCTTATTAAGACAAAGTACACAGTAACGCTTACATTAAACACGTGTACGTATGCACACATATACACCTGAATGAACGTGCATATCCATATAAACGTGTTATATTCTGCGTTGCTGTCCGAAAACAAACCCTACTTGCGGTCCTCTTCTGAACTCTTTAACCTAGTCTCTCAGGATGGAGCTGCCATTAGAGTTGTTATAACTATATTGTTAGAGTTGTATAATTTGGAACTGTTGGACACTTGCAGAAACTTCACTGATGTTTCAGGAAGTTTCTACAAGTATGTGGAATAAAGGAGCCGCATAAACAAAACAACACACATTTCTTTGACTTGTTCAACAAAAACCAAACTCAAATAACTGATTAAGATGCAGACTGTGAGTGCTGCAGTGTTATTTGTGACACAGCATGGTGCTTTGCCTAAAGCAGCTTTATCCATTATGAAATCCACCCTTGGTATATATTCCACCTCTTCAATAGAGTCAGCCCTGCGGTCGGGGCTAAAATCAGGACCCAACGAGCGTTGTGAGTGTGTCGAGTGTAGAAGTGTATAACTCTTCATTGCTGGGAAACCAATTTTTAGGCTGTTGTTTTTTTTTCCCCCCTTATGGGACACACGGTGTGCCCAGCTTGGCTGCAGCGAGGCTACAATCAATCAGCGGCTATTCAAACACAATCAACCATGTTGTGCCACGGAGCCACACAAACCTCTTCTCCCATTACCGACACAATCACATCTGATTGCTCGTCATGTGTGTGTTGGTCAGTTTCCAGAAGGTTACCAAACTCGCGAGCCTGGTTTCTAGTCGTTCAGAGTGAGATCTGATGCATTCAAGTAGAACACATTTTAGCTATAGTTCACTTGTGCATTTGCTTTTATCATAATCATAGGTGATTCTTTCTTTACTGTGACTCACATATGTTTCTCTTTATCCGCCATTTATTTATTTATTTCTCCCTATTTACACTTTGGCAGCGCAGGTGCTTTTACAGGCCAATAATAAAATCTGCAACTGTGACTGTAATTGAAAGCGAGAGAGACGAATCGCTGCTGCTATTTCTACTTATTTATTCATACTCCACACAAACACACGGGGCCCTTGTTAATACCCAGAAACTGATTCCAGACGTCCTATCTGTCTCCCTCTCTGTTCCCCACAGAAACATATTAATAAACTGTTTTATTTGCTGTTCCTTTTTTTTTTTTTTAAAGCAAATACACTGTAGCCTTATCATTTGCATCATCCTCGCAGCCTTAACAACACGGCCTAAATAAGCAGGATAAAGTATTTAGGAAATGCTTGCAGTGTGGGTTGTTTTTCTTCTCGGCAGGAGGAGATTAATGGTTTGTTTGCATTTCTTGCATGCTGTTCATCGTTGTGCTGTCCCAAGCAACACACGGCTGTATACATACGGGACATATAAAGGAAGATAAATGTGGCAGGAGGGGCGGGGGGACTCTTCCTGGGGGAGTGCTGCACGGATAGGAAACGGTGCAAGAGGAATTTACTATTAACTGATAAGATTTTCAGTAGTTTATGTGTTTGTTTTCTTTCTGTGTGTTTAGCTTCTGACCTCTGGACAGTAGTGGAGACTTCTTCATTAACAAACGGTGAGGTTGTAGTAGGTGACAGAGGTGCACCAAGGCAGAAGCAAAGTAAGCGGCCGCTTAAAGGAATAGCGTAAAACAGTATACACTGTAGATAGTACTCCCCTCCCTGGGGCCTACTGCGGCGGCAGAAAGAGTTTTCTATTGAATGGCGGTAAGGAGAGCGGAGCACCCGGGAAAATGAAAGGAAATCAGTGCACGCAGAGGCAGAACGAAAGACAGCAAGGAGGAATCTGCAAATGCTTTGTTCAGCAGTAGTTTGGCGAAATTCGACGAGTCGGGTTTTACATGAGCCCACGAATGGATACTCGAAAGACACTCGGATAATGCTGCACAGGAGTTTTCTGAGAGTTTTTCAGACTCTTTTTCAGATTTTTTTGCATGATATGCTTTACATTTTTTCAGGTGCTATGCCTGTGGATAGAAAACTTTAGACCACAGAGACCCAAGAGATTGTTTATGGGTAAAACTATTGTTTTAAGGGGCAAGTATAGTCCATCAGACCTACCTGTCTGGTGGTTGAATATCTTCAGAAACACACCTTTCCAACATCAGATTGGAGACTTTACTAAACCAACGATCCGCCACTGATGCCCACTTCACGTTTGTGATTGGTCAGCCGCAGTGTGGAGATGAGAAAGCAGCCAATATTTGAACTTTTCTCTCTTTTCATTCATTCATTCTTGAGAAAACTATTCCTGGGGAAAGACTCTGGAAAATGTGCGTCATTATCCACGTGTTTAAACGACATCGCTATCGCTCCACGTTCGAGAGTAGTTTGGAACAACTATAAACTTTTATAAACACCTTTCATTTCCAAAGTGTTCGGAGAGCACGTGTAAGAACTAGTTCTGATTGAGCATACCCCCGGCCCTTGGGGCCCCTCACACCAGGAGGGCCCTCACATTAACTGAAAATATGAAGTCAGTGCTTGATTGAACCCATGAATCCCAAAATGTCGGGAGCTTTGAAGACATGATGAAGAAGGTATGAAATGTATGAAATTATAACTGCTGACAAAGTTGATGGATACCATGCCAAATCTGGAGCAAGCGGTGTTCGGTGTTTGGAGTCAGTGCCAGCAGCAGGCAAAGACACGTTTTAGATTAAAACAAATAACATATTGTGGGTGCTACCAAACCTGGGGATTTACGGGCTAATGAAGATGAATTATAAACACATTTTTGCGATGCTTTGGGGGATGTTTTTCTTAATTATGAGATTTTCTGTTATAACAAATAAATGTGGGGGGCATTATGCAAGACTTTAGGGTGCTATAAACAAACATATAATGCATATAACATGCATTCTGGGAAGCTGGGAGAGGCAATGAACATTTTTTTTTATTGTTATAACAAAACTTTGGAGATGCTATCCCACAGTTTTGAGTTTGTGTTCAACTCGTGCTTTAGGACCTACAATGGCTTGTTCCGGGCCTGACACGAGCTGTTTCAGCATCTTTGAAAATGATGATATTTTTATGGCTAAGCAAGATGTTTGGCAGGAGAAAATGTGGAATATGTTTGTTTATTCATCATGAAAGCTGGTGGGTTCGCACATTAATCCCTTGAGGACAGATTGACGTCAGCCTTTGAAGTCCGACAACATGATCATAATCCCCTTTTGAACTCAAACATAATTGGTATCAGTCGTTGAAAGGCGGCGATGAATGAGAAAATGACTGAAAAACAGGTCTTGGTGTTGCTTTACATGTTAATTATTCGGCTTATCTGTGTAATGAAACAGCAGCCGGCTGAATAAATGTGTTTGGAAAAGTGAAAGGTTTCATTCCTGCAATCTAAAATCTATCAACATTTCAAAAGGAAATAATTATTTCATCATCAAAACATAATTTAATTGGACGCAAAGGTCTGAAGAAGACGATAAATTGTCATTCATAAACTGCTTTATATTCAAGCGGAAAAACAGTCAGAGCTTGTTTTAGAATGGTTGATGTGAAAGTTTGTGATACAACTTGGTGATACAATCAGGTGCAATGAATGCTTCTCAGTCTGTATTGTTATCAAGTCGTAGCAGTATTATCTGCATAACAAACAATGCGCTGTTTCGCATTCACTGAGAAGGAAAGTGTCTTTCTGTCAGGACGGTGGATTCAGATGCGTTTCATCATCATCATCATCTCCATCAGCAGCAGAAGCAGCTTGTAATCCAGTCAGTTACAGATATTTAAATGTTGGAGCTGCTCAGTAAAACAATCTCTTCTACTGTAATGCAAGAGGAGGAGCTGGAAGTTAAGATATAACGCTTTCCATATTTCATCTGGACTCTATTTTCCTCTTTTCCCATCATATTGATCGATTCTGATCACAATCAGAATCCTTGTTTGATTCCATTACCGTCTTAATTTAATGCTTTAAAAAACGTTTTTTTTTTTTCTTTCTTTTGCATTTCGAATCTTAACCGAAGCTGTGCTTTTTTGCTCTCTGCTATCAATTTGTTTCCTGGAAGCCCAGCAGGCATTGCTTAGCTTTTGCTGAGTTGTCATTAACAAACCCATTGGATGTTATTGGTGGGAGGAAATCCATGCAAACATAATTCATGACAGAGGAGAAGCTGTTTGCTCTATTTCAGCCACATCTATTTTTAATGATGTTGACTTTTCTGGGGGAGAAAAACAAACCAGGACACAGTGAGGACAGCGTGCAGTGCGGTGTTTGCCCTGTAGGTGACAGTAGTAGCATATTTAAAATGCAAACACGCACGCACACACACACACACACACACAAACACACACACACACTGTATAGTACGAGCATGTCTTATCTTGTGTTATTTTGACATTTTGTAAATGAGACATTCCAGTTTTAGTTAATTTACATCCATGTAAACACTTCTTTGATTAGCTCTTTTAGAGGTTAATTCTTTCGCAGAAACCTGAACTCACTTTTGTCACGACTTCAAACAGCTCAAGTCTCTCTGCGCCCTTTTGCTCTGACCTGCAACTCGAGACGTTTTTGTCAGAAAACGGCGTCACCACAAGAAAACAAATCAGCAGCTCTCCTCTTGTGTGGAAATAATATAGCATGGAAATCCATTTCAATCAAAGAAGGGGGCAATTCTTTCACAGTTGCACAGTTCCAATGAAGTCTTGTGAGACTTGAAGTGCTGAGGGGAGCAACAGAAACCCTGACTGCTGCTGCTCTCGCCAGAGTCAAGCTGTGTTTTTCCCACTTTGCCCACTAAAGGAAAACAATGGAATTGCTGACTTCCCCCTTGGGTTCAAAGCGATGACAAATAAAATTAGATTTCTACTTTGTACACTGTGTACGCACTCGGGCCTTTTTTTTTTTTTTTTTGACAGGTTCATTGGTTCAAAAATAAACAAACAAAAAAAAAAAGATAAAAAGAAAATCACATCTAAAGGTTTGCATTGAGTTAACTAGGATGCCTCGGTAACCGCTCCGAGGCAGTTTTCCGACATTTGGGACAGTAGTTTTCAGAGAGCGCGGAATTCAAGGGCAGATAATCTGATATAATTGATAGAAACCTTCAGCACAGAACAAGGTTTCCATCATGAAGCTGTAAGGTTGTATTAGCCTTAATTCACCCAGCCAAGGCTTTTGCTGAGCATGCATGTTGTTTTCCAGTGACGGCCTGCTTCACATTCATACAATTGCACACATTCTTAGCTGGAAGTGGCCTAGCTCCACCTCTGGCAGCTGGCTATTATTCGCCTCTCTCCACAGCATCAGCAGCGAAAAAATGGATTTCTGAAAGCAATTCAATCTTAAACTAAGAGACGTTGAAGATCCTTTGAAAAGCCACATACGTCACCCGTTCTAGTCTGATTTTCATTGGGCTGTCTTGGAAGTAGAAACCATCTCATAAAGTCATTTTATATGACTTGAAAGTACTCCGGACAAAGAGAGGAGGTCTAAGATTTGGCAAAAACCTCAGATGCCCTTAAAAGAAAGTCTCCCGTGGAAAGAATAAAGTGCCCTTGGCTGTGCAATAATGCTAATCATCACCTAAGCACACGCCCATTGATTCCAACTTATGTAAAATCCTTTGTGAACACATTCCCTGCTGCTGCGGACCAGAGAGTAGGTTTGGTTGAGTAGAAAACGTGCCGTAATAACCTTTTGTAAGGACATCCTCCATCCTCCTGGCTGGAGGCGTTATGGGCAGGGAGGGGGGGGGGGGGGTCTTCTGTGATTTAGGAGAATGTGACGAGGTGGTTGTGGTTAAATTAAGAGGGAGAGACTTGAGTGAATTGTATTATGGGAAGAGAGGATCAGCTGGCAGAGAAACCTGTTTGTTCTTTTCCTGAGGCAGAGAGACGAGGAGGTCCAGTGATAGTCTGACAAAGGAGCTCTCGGTGAATTTGTTCTGAGAGGAGCGGTAATAGTCAGATCACACAGCAAAGATTCAAATTTCTATATGTGTGTTCCTCTTTCAAATAGCTGCAGAAAGGCCACACAGAGTACCCTGCAGTGCACACGGCGCTTTATCGCCACTCGTGCTACAATAATGTGACTGTTGTCGCTTACGCCGCTCGGCATGTATTTGCAATGCTTTGTAATCCCCAGAGGAAGATAAGTAGCAGCGGAGTTTAGGTGGAGCCTTTTTGTGACAGAGCGTGCAGCGATGCCGAGATCTTCCTGCCCACGCAAGAATTGAAGTGGCTCGCAGATGCAGCACTGATGGTGAACACACATGCACACATAAACCTTTAGACACTCAGGGGCATACACATGCTCGCATACATATTCAGAGGCACACTTGCATAATACACACATCACTGCTGTCAGAGGGGAAACCTTGTACAGCCGAAATGTTTCATGGAGTAGAAACACAACTGCCTAGTTTTTAGCTTTTTCACCAGGGCCAGAGCATGAATCTTTTTGGGGGACTTCCGATAAACGTTGGATTCTGGGAGTCACATTTCTCTTATTCTGGTCGAGGTTAGCTGCCTATAGCTCGTGCACCAAGCTAATGTTCTGCAGTCTGTCCACTGAACACACAGAGACCAAGCGGATATCGACCCTCATCAGACTCCCGATAAGACAGTCACTGGTGCATTACTGGGTTAAGTAACTACATTGTAATTACTGACTTTCTGATTGTAATCTCCTATTCTACTCGTTACTGAAATAAGTAATCACATTACTATTATGCATTACTGCCCAACACTGTAAACAAGCCATTGTTGATGGTGTTTCTGGCCTCAAATAATGACTCAACAAAACGACAGTGTTGGTCTTTTGATCAAATGTCTGAGTGCATGATGATATAATAATGCAGTAAAGATAATAATTTATTTATATATCTTAGCAATGTTCCAAAGTGCTTAACAATGAGAAAATACAATAAAACAGTAATAATAAAATACAATAAAATACTATATAGACGAATACATTGAAATTAAAAATAATTCAAGCTGAGATAAAAGCATTTTATTTTTTTTTAAAGGAGAACGTCTTATTGCGTTCATTTATTTTATTGTTTTATTGCATGGAGAGCACTTAGTGAAAGCTTAATATAAAATAAAATGCAGAGTAAAAACAACACAAAACTAAGATGATTTCACTTCACTTACACTTCACACTGAACAGATGAACCTGCGGTAACAACAATAAAAATCCTGATGACATTTTATTGTATTCCACTCTGCTGTTATGTAGTTCACTAAAACAGTCCTGGACACTTTTCACAAGCCGAGACATAATTGAAATCCACTTTTTGTCAATTTCAGTACAATTCAAGAAACTCTCCAAAATAACAGCAATGAGGTTTTCTCCCAACAATGTAATGTTCACACATGCATGGCAACCCTCTTTGCATTCGTTGCCATTCAATTTGCTGAATTGCATTTGTTTTGGGGGTTTTGTTCATTTGAGGGGATAAAGTGCACGATAATGGACAACTGCGCTGATTTCCCCCCCACTTCCTCCAGCCTAAATTGCAGTGAAAAGCAAGAGTAGAATTGTAAAACACATTTATCTGTCTCAGACAACCGTCTCCACTCTGAATAATTAATGCCCCAGGCTTTATATGTTTTGCTGGTTTGTCCTTGGGGCGTGTTGACTTGGGGTATTGAGAGTCCAGGTTGCTGACGAGGCGGCCTGGAGATGCACGCCGCTATACATCAGACCCCCAGAGCAGCTTTACATGCAGAGGATGTTGACTGAGTGGACCAACAGCTATAAGTAATTGTATTAAAACTCACTGTAAGTACCAGTGAAGTGAAGCAGAGAGGAAAGTATTAAGTGTGTGAATGTGACAGTAAATAGGTAATCATATCTATGTGGTTACTTACAGTAACTGTACGTATTAAACCGTAAACATGCTTTCCCGATTTAACTTTCACAGGATACCAAAAAAGCAAGCAAGGGGATTCTTGATACAAGAGGAATAGATATTTTTTGTTCTTGCATTCTTTATTTTATAGGCCATATCATGTAAGGGTGGATACCATTTTTTCATAAATGAATATGGTCTGAAGTTTGTCCTCTCATTTGAATAACTAGTTGATATCATCTTAATAATGGTCTGATCTGGAACAAAAATGAGCTTCAGGCACAACGATTTGTCATTTTATTCATGTTTTGTGTCATTGTGAAAAAAATATTTTGTATCTAGGACGCCTCATGGAGCAGTAAGAGTAATATGTTTTGCCTACACTGGCCTGGTTTGACAACATCTATGACACTTACAATGTGGGTCAGTTACTGAGATCTGGGCTCATGGCAACATGACTGCAACACAGTTCAACTTGACAAGAAATATGTGTACTCAGACAGTCAAATAAAGTGTAGACAAATGCCAAGTTTAGCCATAGTGTTTAAACCAGTGGTTCCCAACATGAGGGTTGGAAACCTCCGAGGGGTCACAAGATAAGTCTCAGGGGTCACAATGTTTTAAAGTGATCTAAACTACTTATTTGGAGGTGAAAGCTCTTTTTAACATATACTGTAAGAGTAATGGCCAAAACTAGAAATACATAAACCAGGTCATAAAAAGAAGAATTTTCATTTAAAAGTAATTTGATAACTTTTGGCTCATTTTAGATGACCTACATTGTACATTCACTTCTTTCTTTTTTTACCCCTGTAATACCATTTCCTTAACTAAAAAAGTATCTTTATTCAAGTAACACTGTACATCCATTTGAGTCGAGCATCCAGCCTAAGCCGACTAAATCTTTATTGTATTTAGGTCTCACGAGCACTAATTACACTGTGCTCGCTGGAGCTACAATTCATCTGACTACACTAAGTGTGCAGTGACAGAGATACGCTATATATGTGGAACTAGTTCAATTCCTTTCAGATTGAGATTTGTGAATTTTTAGGTTTAAAGTGTGTCTGCCCCCCCCTCCCCCCTAAGGTCAAGTGGATGCAGGAACACGAGGAACACCACGTCTGAGTGCCTTATACAACACGGCCGGCTGAGATAATCCTGCAGAAGAGCAAACGCCGCCCTTCTGATTTTTATTTCTCACATTTCCTTCAATACAGCAAGTGGGATACAATAAATGTTAATCCTCTGCTGAGTCGCCAGCAGCTACAGCTCTCAATTTCCCTCCTTCACATTTTGATATGTGGAGAAAAGAACAGAGCAAGAAATGATTACGTGTAAGTGTGGATGAAGAGGATTGTAGTCGAATTAAAATGTGCTTTTTTTTGCACATCACAGATTCCACCAGCACTTTCAAATCCTTGAAAGAGTTTATTTAGTTTATCAAGGGACAAAGACTTCAGTTCATCTGGATTGTACTAAAGGAAAGAGCACTTTAAGCCGTATGAATGAGTTCATTAACTCAATAGAAAGTTTTAAGAATTTATTAATAATTCTTTTAATTTATGAAGCAAGAATACTAAAATAAATGACTGATTCTACCCACTGTTGGGTTGAATCAAGTAACGGCTGATTTTTCCAATGTTTATCACCATCTTTCCCAAACGTTAACACAGTGCTGTGAGTGGCATAATCTTAAAAGAGTTTAATGACGCTGTAGTTGCTGCAAGCGGATATTGTAGGGAAAACAAATGAAACGGTGGATGTTTTTCAGATACCTCGTATGAGCATTTTGCAACTTGGTTCATTATATATTGTTTCCTCAATATGTTAAATTAGAATTAAATTCAGGGGGGCATTATGTTTCTCTCAAAACATATTTGCTGTTGCAAATAAGTATAAATGTAATGTCTAGGAGACACGGCTGGACTTAACTATTACCAGGAGCTTTCCCAAATCTTAGTCTTGACAACTCTCTGTTGTAAAGTCATTCATTTTAAATAGAATTTTCTTTGGGAATTGGACTCTTGCTCAGTCAACACAAGCTATTTGATCCTTGAGCTCTGAGAAACGTTAAGATGTCTCGCGGACGTTTTTGATTTAATCACATTAAGTGATTAAGAGAGTGTGTTTAATTAAAATAGTCTATTTACAATTTGTGCCGCTTCAGAAGTCGACATGTTTCTGAGAAGTCTATTCTCAACTTCTAACACCCATTTCCCACTAAAATAACCTGCTTCATTTGATTAAACCTCCTCCTTCCTGTGCACTCTGCGCTCAACACCAAAATACCACACAAACAGACAAAGCAAATTTCAAGTTCATGAAAATACCAAATTGCTCTGATCGTTGGAAATAGAGCTCCACGTGTTGAGTGGATAACGAAACATTAACTATGGTTTATTTTCCATAACCTTTCCCTAATATTAACCATACTGCAGTTGACGCATGCAGGTTTTGAGGGAAGCAAATATTTAAAAGAAAAATTCGATTTCACAATGCTTTGTGAAGATGAAACATCAGTCTGTCACTTTATTTATGCAGAGAACACTATAATCAGCACTCGTCTTTAACTGCAGCCATCTATATATTTATATATATATATAAGTAGCGCTGCTCAGATTGAATTGAATTGTTATTTATGTAGCGCCTAATCATAACAGAAGTTATTTTAGGGCAATTTTCATATAGAGCCGGTCTAGACCATTTTTTATACATTTATTCAAAGTTTTGTTCATGAAACGGTCCCTCTTCATAACAACATCCTTACAATGTTTCCTCTTCTTTTCATTTTATGTAAATGTTAAAAGTGGGTCTGTTCTGCAGTTCATTCAAATGGGAAAGTTTTATAAGCATCACAGAGAATTATAAATATTTATATCTGCAATTGCCTTTCCATTCATTTTCTTTAGCTCTCTGTTAAAGTTCTTTGGTGCCACAATGACCCAGTTTCCCCCAAGGGAGTCAATTAAGTGAATCTTATTATAGTGTATTTTACCTAACATTGTTTGTACAGGTCTATGCAAATGAGTCCTCCCAAGAACATCCCATGAACTTGTCTGTCTGGAAATAATAGCTGACATCTCCCGCTCACAAGAATATTGACACAGTACTACTCCTTATAAACCTCCCTGGAAGATTTTGGTGTAGCAGGAAGGAAGAATAATTTGATGTCGCAGCGTTTGAACAATGGAAGAAATGAGAAAAAAAAAAATCTTTCTTCCTATCAAGTCATTTCAGTCTTTTAATAATTCGAGGTAGCTCCTGCTGATAGCCGGGAGCATTGATTATCATTCGCAGAAGTCGTCTGTGAACTAATCTGCACATGGGGCTCACTGATGATAATTGACCTGCAGGTCTCTGAGGTTTTTATGCTCTTTTAAGTGAAGCAGGAACGTAAGACAGCAGGGAGGAGACAGATCTGATGTGCAGGTGCTGCTGGACGACCGGCTCTCTGTCTAATCCACCTGCGCATCAGCTGGTGGATTTTCAAGAAAGAAACTTTTTGTACGCCCTTTTAGGTTTCATGATTTAGTTCAGTAAACACATGTTTTGTTTAAAGACGAAGAGAGAAGAAGATTGCGGGTGCACTCCATAATCCAAACACGTTGAGGTTGCTGTGAGAGGGGAAATCGCTGTCTCTTCTTCTTCTTCTTCTGCGGTGGATTTGTGTCTTTATGATTGTTGAATGTTGGTGCAAAATTGCGAAGGAGAAAAAGCCACTGGTCTTATATATGTGTACATAAATCAGACAGTTGACACCTGCTCTGCTATTTCACTCTGCTTTACTGAAACTTCTACACTGAATTACTTCACCCCAACTCAGATGAAATCCATAAAAATGGCTGTCCGTCGCACGTACTCGCCCAGTGACCCGTGGGGATTGAGCTTCTGAGGCCGGATGCACCCACACTATGGAACGCTCTGCCTGCACCCTTGCGGTCCGCTGGTTCTGTGGACTCTTTTAAAAGGAAGCTAAAGACGTACCTGTTTGCCGTTTGGGTAACCTGTATGCATGAGGTCAACATATTATGTATTTATTGTGTATTGTGTTTTCCCACTGTGTATTGTGTTTCTAGCTTTGCACTTTAAACATGCATATGTCTCTTTGTATGTCGCCCTTGTAAAGCACTTTGTGCCTAATGTCATATATATGGGATAACAAACTGCTGCCTCCTGGGTGAAAGTCCTGCGTTTGCTTGGCACATGTTGTTGTTGGTGCTGTCAGGTGGAAGAACACAGTCACTGTTGGCACCTTACTGATCCCCTGTGGACTGTACACAATTAAAGACAGCAAGCTATGACTGGAACGTGCAGTCTCTCTTTGACTTCCTAATCTGACACAATAACCATCTCGAAAAGACACAAATATCATGTAGTCTGCGTAAAACAAATGTCACAAATGTAGCTACAATAAGCATTCCTCTATTTTTCACATTGCACAATGACAAAATCCTGTAGAGAATGAAATGATGCGTTTTCCCTTCGTTTTTACAAATCTAAAAATCCCAAAATAAGTTTGACACAGTTTTTCGAAACCAATTTTAATATGATTTACAACACCGTATTGTTAAAAATGTGTTTGCCTCCTGGGTGTTGTTGTTTATTGAAGATTACTAGCTTACTATGATATGAGGTTTTCACTCTGTTTTCTCACTCATACAATCATATTAAAACGCTGCTTCCTGAGCCCCGACTTTCACCTCCACTACACAACAGCAGGCCAATCTATCCGCAGTCCTTTCCCTTGTTCGACCGGTCGCTCAGCAGGCGAGTGTTTACTGAGGCAATAGCATTTAAGTGCTTTACTCAAGGACAGCTGCATCGTCCTCTTGAGGGAAACACATTAATGTAACAATGATCTGACTGCCAAAATAACCAGCCTTATCTCCGCTACGTAGCTCAGCTAATGCACTGTCTCTTCCTACTGCACGCTGATTAAAACCTTAATGGTGTTTTTGTTGCGGGTCCAAACTTTTATCAGCCGGTGCCTTTCTTCTCAGGTATTTTATTGATGTAATATACAAAAGAGTTTTATTTCTGGAACATTATATACCCTATAAATATCCCTTTCTATAAAAAAGGAGTACCTGACATTCATCATTACTACACATTTTTTTTAGACTTCATGGCGCCGTTTAAGAGAAGGTTTGATTTTTTTTCTCTCCAAATAAAGAAGATTTAGAAACAGAAACGCTGGCATGCGGCTGATTTTTTTGTTTTCTTAAAGTTACAGAAACTCTTTAGACGATGGATCAATGGAAATTCAACTCTCAGCCCAATACTTGTCAACTCCTAAATGATGCTACGGAAAAAATCCACGTTAAATAACGGAAGAACATTTTGTGCAACAGAAAAACTACATCTATAAGGCTAATTTATTTATTTAAAAAAAAAAAAAAACTGGATTAAACCGTGAAGAAAAATATATAATAATTTGTAAAGCAACCACTTAAAGATAGGGTTAGTAATCTTGAGAAGTTAGCAAGAGTACGGTAGATTTTGAAAGTTTACAACCGGAAAAACCCAGCACAGTTTTGCCAACACCTTTTCAATGAATGTAGATATCAGCAAGCGCTCCAATAGACGCTAAATCTAATGAGGAAGTCGTCAATTTGGCAACACTGACAGCCTGTCTCTTCGGGCTGAACATGCTATTGTTAGTACTCACAGCTGTCAATCAGGCAGATTGCAGTAGACTCTGTTACCGGCTTATTGCAATTCTGTTTTTCTTCTTTTTTTATTATCAGAGAATTTCATTCATTAATTGTTGTTGGGATGTACGGAGAATTAAAGAAAATATAACAAAAAAAGTTTTTTAAATAACAATACCAATCCTAGGTTTAATTTGTCTGTTTGAGTTTTTGTCAGGATCCTCGCTTCCACTGAGGACATCGAGGTCATGACCCTCAGAAGATTTCTGTACATCTGGGGTGTTTATAATGACATCAGGAGGAGTTTGCATTCAATGATTTCACACAAATGACACATGTTGGATTTATAAAGACTCATTCTGATATAAGACAATATTTTACTTTTTATTTTTAAATAAATTAAAATAAATAAAAAAAATTCCAGCAGAATTATATATAGAACTGAAGCATAATAATAACAATAATAATAATAATGAAAATAATAATAATAATAATAATAATAATAATGTTTACAGAAAATATAAAAGAACAGTTCAATAAATGATTAAATAACGCAGAATTTAACGTCTTTGCAGCAGGAAACAAAAACACATGGAGAAATAACATCCAGGTGGAAATCCTTTTAAACTGATCTGCTAATTTGGTTTTATTTTCAGTTAAAACCTGTAAATCCAACATTAATTGACTCAATATAGACACAACACATATAAGGTGTGATGAGTGAGGGGCTTTATTTTAAGGCAGTGGTTCTCAGACTCACACTACTGCTGTTTTATCTTTCCTGCCAGGTGGTTAATGGAAATTAATTGCATTCACTTTGCATCTGGAGAGTAAAATAGCTTCTGATTAAACAGCTAAAATTAAATCCGGCAGAGCTCTGGGCAGTGACGACCCGGCAGGAAAACGTCTGCTTTTAGAAGGACGGCGTCGTGGCTTGGTGGCTATATTGCCAATATAAAGACTTCCAGTATGAGGTTCATCTTCCTTCTCGCTCAGCCAGACAGCCAGTATAATTAGATATTGATAGAAGGGCAGTAATTAATGATGAGTCTGCCAGCAACATTATCTTCACCGCAATTTCATCCACACGTCCTGCGCTGATTGGGCCGCTGTGTCACTGAGACACAGCCAATCATTTTTCAAGTTCTCTGACCTGAATCTGTTGTAATGGGACGCCGTCGAGCAGTGATGGAAACCAACAAAACTACCTGCACCTTCCGCGGTCAATAATTTCAAGATGGCGGCAGGCTCCAGGCCATACAGGATGGATTATATTTAATGATCAAAAGAGTTGATTTTGAACAATTTAACCTGAAATTTAAGCTTGCATGAATGGTTTTGTAACCTTTGGCAAGAAGACTCTGTTGTTACTGTATAAATGCAGAACAATGGGAAGAAAATGTAACTGATCAGCTCATTGTGCACCACTAAATAATACACGATAAACTAAACTTTGTGTGCTGGAACTCATATTTTTATTATCAAATAAAAAAAATCTTTTTTTTGTAATAACACTTTTTTATGAATAATCAATTTAACCTTGACAAAATCCAGCCTCTAATTAATTTGAATAAAAAGCCTTAATCTTTCTCTAGATCTGAACAGGTGCAAATGGGATTTTTTTTTATAATTACTGTTAATAACTGTTTTTTAAAAACAATCAAAATGAACACAGACAACTTTGAATTAAAACATTGTTTAAAAGTATTTTAAATTCACAAATGAAATGTTAAACACATTTGGTTGTCGTACATTTCCTGTGATACATTTCAGACATTTCATGTGCTACATATATATGTTAAAAGCAAGTGATTTTCAAATGTTCCACATGTGAAGTGTAAGACATCACATTTCACAGCAACAATTTTACGTGTGTGATAAACTTACATAAAAGCACTTAAATCCATTTGCTACTCTACTTTTGTTTATTTCTTGGAGACTTTTACAAGTGTGAGTCAAAACCACCAGACCCCTCTCTGTAAAAACACAGAGTCAAAGAGACGTCTATGTGTTTTAAGGTTTTTACAAGCTGTTAACAGCAGCTGATGGAGGTAATAGCACAACCCAAACGTTTTTGTTGATGGAAACATGAGACATTATTTTGTCTGTTTGGATTGTGTTAAACTTTTAGCTCAGGACTGATGATGATGTCACTGAAGAAATGAGTGAAGAGAGAGGGAGTAACTGTACATGTGCACCTCTATGAAGGAAAACTGTGTTCATGTTCATCTGTGTGACTATGGCTAGAAAAACTGCTTTTTGACTAGTTAGTATTCCAAGCCAATATATTCATAATGTCATTTTGACTCATATAATTTCTAATTAAAGATATGTGCAATTAATTTCTCACAAAAAATGTAGATTACAACTAGTCAACTTTTACCATTGACTTCTATTCAAACTCAATTACTGATATCTATAATTAAATTAAAGGTATATGTAAATCAGTTTTCACTGGTTGAAAGGTAATATCTACATGTGAAAATATACTTCTATCATGTCAAAATGTGTTTTTACGGATATCTTCAATTAATATTCGGACATGTCACAATGTCTTTTCCACCAGTGAAAACTAAATCGCTACTAGTCAGCCCGACTGATTAAAAGTTAAAAGGGCCTGCCGTAGTGTGACAGGCAGGAAGGTGAATCACAGGCGGGTTGTCCTCTCTGCCTGTAAGAAAGTGTGTGTGTGTTTGTGCGTGTGCGCGTGCGTGCGTGTGTGTGAGTGATGGCTGTGTGTCTGAGCCGAGGTTACGTGTGTGCACCGGTGCGTGTAATGAACGCCACCGTCAGCCCGACTCCCCGCTTCTCCTTCCCCAAATCCCTCCACACTGCATCCTGTACATGACCACTCCCATCAGCAACACGCACACACACACACACATGCACGCACGCTAGCTAGCTGTATACAGTATTTGCTCTTAATCACGATCACATCCACGGAGATCAGTTCCGGTTTCTCCGGTTTGAACCCAGAGCCATTTGAATAATGACTGGAGGCCGTTCACATAAAACACATTATAATGATAAATTGGATTTTAAGGACCTATCCAAGGACAGTGTACACTAAGAGAGGAAGGGATGGGAACAGATGTGGGACAGAGTGGAGATGTGGCGGCAAAGCCACATCTGCTGGAAGGGAAATGTGTGCAGAAATGTGGGATTCATATCAGCCTTTGAAATCTGAGCCGCTTTTAGGTGCAGAGAGGAGACGGTGTCCATAATCTGGTGGGTTTATATGAGAGGAAGTCAGCTTGCAGATTTGCGTGGCTGACATTGCTTTTTTCTGTTCTTTTTGTGGCTGCTTTCATGTCACATTATACAGATCATATAATAATATTTGACCAGCCTCATGTCAGCAATCACTCACAATCAAGGGCGTTTTTTCCATTATGTTTCAGTTCGACTTTGTATTCCTTTTCTAAGTATCAAACCTTCCACATCATCAACATCATTAGCATTTGAGTAAAGGGGGACTGCTCCACGGCCCATTATTCAGTCCAACGGGACATCTTTCGAACTATGGGGATTCCCCAATAATGGGCCATTGGACAAATGGCATGGAGCCGGACTAAACACCTTTGAGTAACTGTGGAATTTGCAGCTACACTGTGAATGACATCTTCCAGTTGTGCAGGGAGCTAAATTATTGCTTTACATTTTTTCAATTCTGCTTTAAAACAATACTGCCCAAATGTAGATTGGAAGAGGTATTGGTCGTTGTAATTGTTCCTCCTGTCAATACTGGCTGCACATTTTATGTATGAGATTGGGGGACAAAATCCACAGTCCTCACGATTTTTTTATATTAAGTGGGGATCTTCAAAATGTACTGTCTTTTTAGTCCAATATTTTCTTTTTCTTTCTCAGCTGCAGTAGAGGGATAGTAACACAAAGAGAGTAACTTTGTAAGGTACACTCTTGATTTGCCTTACTCTGACTCATATTATCTTTGGCTGTGCTTTGTAATTGAGTTTGCACAGAAATAGAAGTGTGGATTTTTCCAACATCGTTGATTGGAATTGCTTTAAGAAGGGATAAGAATAACTTTTCCTCTGCACATTGAAGTACACACAAGCGCACGGATGTTTGAATATAAAGAGACCAACACCTGAAACCAAGCTCCAGGTGAGAAATGCAGCGCACAAGGCAGAAGTTCTCCAAACGAATCATTAGTTATGAGGACAGCGTATGTCCAGCGGTGACCCGTCGCATGCTCGTGCTACTCATGCTTAGCTCTTCTCAATAATTGATTGGACACATCTCATGCTACTTCTAGAGAGACGTGTTGGTGAAATGTCAACATGTTTCCACCCAATTAGCCCGTTCTGCCGCGCATGAGCTCTTGTGAAGAGTTATAGGTATGAGTACGAGTGTACGAGGTGGCAAGCAAACCGTGTTCTCTGTGCCAGACAAACGCTCACAGAGGAGCATGACATCGGTATAAACCTGAATTGTGTAACATACCAGAATATAAACCCCACCACCTGAATATTTGGCTATCGTCTTTGTTGTTTAGTCTCTTGTTAGCGCACATGATGATTTAATCTCAAAGCCAAGAACACAACGTAAACACAATGCTTTAAATGAATCACTCCGCACACTGCAGGTATTCCAGGAAAAAGCTCGCCTGACGATTTCCCGGCGGCTCCGGCGTTAAACCAAGAAGTAGTTCATCAAAGCCTTCCTGTCTCTGAAGCATGACAACCTGGCCGTGACCAACATTAACCCATTCAGGGTAACACTGGCCATATGCACATGGATTCCATATGGGTCATTCTCTCAGGGTAGTGACTAGCTGAGGTGATGGAAAGCCCCGCTGTACCACCCCTGAAAACTCCTTCTCTCTCTGACCCGCTGTGACAAAGCCAGGCTGAGACATGAGGCCAAACCGCCAGTAATGCTCTCACTGTGGGTCAGCTCTAATTGTTCAGGTTGAAAAAATCTGGCATAGTGTTTCCGACTTGGAACAACACAAAGACAAAATGGTCCAAGAATAATTTTTTATAGCCTCTGGGCAAAAACCTGGGAAAGTGAGCCGAGTTACTGCAGGGTCTTTTTGTTTCGTGATGTTTTGTTCTTTTATTTTAAGGTGGTGAATTTTTTCCTAAAATGCAAAAGAGCTGATGTTGCAGATATGCTGATAATTAGCACATTTATTATTTTTATGCACGTCACTTTTTCTGGAGGGTATGGCATGTCAATGATGAATTATTGCATGGCAGTTTAAGCCTGCAGCGTGACTCGACTTTCATGGCTTCCACTTGTTTTCAAAGGCTGCCGCAAAGGCCAAAGGTCTCCACCATTCATCAGGAGATGCATGCCATCCAACAAAGTGCTGCATATGGGGGAAAAAATCTGCAAGCACGGCAAATCAAGAGCGAAGGAGGAGGAGGTACTCAAGCTGCAAACATGCTATATGATCTACAATCATGGTGCTGTCAGAAATCTGATGATCAAAACAGATAGGCTGCTGAGTGCTTTCCAACCAGCAGCCTTGGAAACATTCGTCTGTGTATGATGAGGGAAGGGAGGCATTTTCCTCGGGGGAAGGTACATCTGCCCCGATTAGTTTTTACCTCCATCATTCAAATTTCTTCTTCACTTTCATGCTCCATGTTCAGATCTGAGATCTGAGCTATGCTTCAAAACAAAGTTGATGTGTATTTTCCTACAAGGGGGTAAGAAAAAAAAAAACATATTGTTTTGACGTTTTATGCTAATAACGAAATCCCCGCAGTAGACTTTCCCAGGAAAAATTCAAAGCTCATTGGTTCTTTTTTCTTCTTCTTCAGTATTTCTAAATAAACAGATGATCTGCCGCTTATATATTCTGGGTCAATTTTGGATGAATTTGGCAAGTGCGGTTTTGTGTTTTGTTTACAAATTCACAGTCAGAGCATATTTAAGAAAGCTAGCTCATAAACTCGGTCGCTAAAAGAAAAACACATATCTGTACCATTGACTCTTGCAGACCACGCCTTTTGAGGAGCAGTTTATACTCTGACAGAGAAGATTAAATAAAAGTGGACCCTAGTGGACTAATCAGCTACAATAGCTTCCTCCATTTTGGACCGTCGGACTCAAAGGTCGCATCCTGGTGAGACTAGATCACAGAAAGGAGTGGAATCCAGTCACTAAAGACAAAAAACATGTTCTCCCAGTTACACAGAGTGGTCTTTTGTTCTTATGTAACAAGGTTTGCAGATATCTGCAGCTAACCCAACACAATGTCAGTGAGTAGAATCTCATTTGTTATGCTCAAAGCATCAGCAATGATATTTGTATAACTCAAAAGTAACGTGTCAATTACTAATCCATAGACCTCACTGTGTAGTTTCTACCGGGGCTGTTTCTTTGGTCGAGAACATTTCCCTGTATGAACTGACCCTTAATTAACATTTCTGCCTCCTAAGATTGCACACAAAGGTGAACGAGAGCAAAGAAGCCTGAAGTGAAAAAAGTAACAGAGAAAGTCGAAGTGATTTTTTGTTTTATAAGGAGGGAGAAGACATCAAAGACAAAACCATCTGTCCTGGTCGGTGGGCTTCTTTCCACAGCTTTTCCACTACGCCCTGATTGTTGCCATTGCTGTCAATTAGCTCAACATATGTCTCATGGAACATGACTAATGATGGCACGTTATGTAATCCTTATGAAGAACAGATCGTTGTCAGGGATTAGTCACGAGGCTTGTGATGGAGTCGCTGGGTCTCTGCCTCCCTCTGTCTCGGGGCACTGCCAGTATCAAAGAGAAATCTACTGAATCTAATGGATACTTGCTTCAGCTTGTGGGAAGTCTCCGAGTCTTTCATTGTTTTTTGTCTTGGTAAATGCCCGTTCAAAATCAAATTATTGTGCTATGAGTCATATCACCCATTTGGGGGAGTTACTGTTGCCTGATTGCTATCCCTCTTTGTGCAATAGAGTTGGGATTAATTTATTATAGCTGTAGTTTAATTAAATGTGTTTACATTTTCATTTTATTTGTGATTTAATCCTCGCAGACTGAGAAATTAAAACAAGTTTCCATGACAGGCTTGTTGGAAAATATATAAGCAGACATATAAAAGTTTTGCAGGGACAATATATTACAATTTGCTCTGGATGTGTGTACTTGTGCATCCGTCTCCGCAGCATAATGATTTCTTTATGTGTGTCAGTGCTTGCGGTGTGCTGACAGCTTGGGAATGTGCTGTCTGTTATGAGACACAGGCATTGCTCTTTCTTGTCAACATACTTTCTGAACAGGGCGCAAGGAGAGCGAACACTTTCTTGTCTTGTCATATTGAATAATGGCTCTCGTTTTTGGTTGATAATGCGGCTTCAAAATCTTTATAAATCACTGAGTTTTCACCTTTCAGTGGAGTCAAGTAGGTCTGCTTTATGTGAAACTGAGTTCCACGCTGTCGAGCTGAACTGATACACTCATAAAAATGATTTGTGGCCCTTCCTTGTACACTAGAAATATTTGTTAGCTCGATTAAATTTTCTAACAGCTAAACTGAACGACTTCTCCTGATTATCTCAATGATTAATCTTGCTGAAAAAGCAACACAGAGATCACTGTAGAATTTGAAGTTAACCCTGATGTTGTATTTAAAAAGCAAACAAGCTATAAGTTATAGCTCACATAGTTTTAATATCCCTGTGCACTCATTATGGGAACACATTGCATTAAACAATAAATAAATAAACAAATGTCATTGTAATAATGAGATCTATATCTCAGAATAGACATCAGCGTCTCGTGTGCAATAAAACATATTGTTTTTATGAGACAATGACGTTTTAATTATCTGCATTAAGTGATCGTTAAAGCAACATTATGTAACTATTTTGTCATAAAATAACAGCTTTATAATCCTTTTGATGCTTGCAGAACCGGAGCCGGATGAGTGGTCAACGGCGTCGGGTTCAGCAGCCTGTAGGGACTAGTAAGTAATATCAGCTGGCTTGCTATGTCTTGTGTTGTTGCGCTCGCTAGTTTTAGTAAGTTATATAAGTAATGTAATCATAACAAATGCACGTGTAATGTCACAGCTGTCCATATTCAGTATAGCGGTAGCGGTGTATAAGTAAATACACTCTGTAACCGTAGAGGCGCTAAATCGCAAAAACTATTCATTCTGATTTAGCTCTATTTTGGTCTCCACCACCTTCCAACCTAAATTGTCTGTCTGTCGGTGCTTTGACAGGTTGCATCCAGCAGGTTTATTGGAGTTTTTATGCTGTTTACAGCTGCCTGCTGCTGCTGTAAACGAGTTTGATACGAGCGGTGAGAATTAACCAATGTAAATGTGCCGTAAAACCAAAACAACGAGCTAAAACAGGCTAAGAAGGGTGATAATTCTCTGCAGCTTCGTCACTGGAACCTACAGCTTTTTTTTATTATTCTACATAGTAATTAGAATAGTGGAGCTTTGAGCTGTCCAGTCCAGCATATACACGTTTAGGTGATTGATGTACACCCTAATGTCGCCCTGCCTGTGTAGCTCATTACATCAAATATAAACTTCTCACCGTCATTCTTGCCCTAAATTACGACGTTACTCAGCTTAAACATCCGATGACGACGACCGTCTATCGAAACCCTGCCACCTCCCATTGACTCTGCCATTACTCAACCTTCAGATAAGGATCACTGGTCAGGATAAGCGCAGATAAAGGTGGAGAACGACATTATTCAACAGATTGAATAATTGAAGAACCTGCAGTCGATTTCTGGAAAAGAAGCGGAAGACTGTAGCGGTGACTATCCTCATCGGTGACACCGCCATGGGTCCCCACCCCCGACACAGACATCTGCCTCGTTGCAGTGCTCGTGCTGGGTGAAAGAGGACAGGTGTGGCGTCCATCATCCATGCAGAAAGGACAGAGGAACCTTTAAGTCAGCAGGATCCATTGTTGAATGAAGGTCAGTGGTAAGGTGGGAATGAAATAGGGCGACAACGGGGAGAGTGATAATAGCTCATCACGGCGGAGGTTTCTGATTCGCTGCCATATACTTCATCATGCCCTCTCAACGAGCACTCCACTTCTGCTTAAGACAAGGTCACACTGTTCAAATCTGGCAGCTCATAGTCTCCGAAAACTAATCTAAAGGTTGTGGTCTTTGAATTAGAACTCGCAGCAGGAGAGCAGAGGAGTCATCAGAGTTGACGGGAAATGTACACACCCATCCATCCACCCCCCAAAAAGAGCTCCAGACGCTGATTTTCCACCACGCTGCCTCAACGTCAAACTGCCGTGTTTCCAGTCATGTCTTAACAATATTTTCCTGTTTGTTCCCTGTATACCAAATAGGTGTATTCTCAATTCTTGCTCTGGTTTACAAACTACAACATTAACTGCACATTACAAATATAGTTTTGAGAGTCAATATTTGAGGGACAGAAATGGAGAAAAACATATTTATGTCTCACTACACTACATTTCAATCCATACTTTTGGCTTGATCCAACCACAGTCATTTAAAAAAACTGTTTTACTGTGTGTGACTAAGGCGACGTCTAATGATTATTTTCATTATTTTCAATTTACTGTCAGAAAATAGTGAAAATTCCCAGCATAATATTCCAGCCCAGAACCAATGTTATGTCCAACCAGTCCAAAATCCAAATATATTCAATTTACAATCGTATAAAAGGAACACATGCAGCAAATTGTCACATTTGAGAAGCTGGAACCAGCAAATGTTTGCCAATGAAAGTCAGAATTTGTTTTCCATCACATGGAAATAGAAATCTGTGTAAATCTGTACAGGAAGAAAACACTAAATGCACTAAATGCCCCCAGTTTGCCATTTAGGGTGTGTGATGAGGATTGCTCTATCTAATTGACTAAGTAGGGTAGAGAGCGTGGTTGCGGCATATAAAATATAGTGATGAGGGAAAATATCTGGTCACAGTGAATAACAATAAAGCTAATTGCAGGCCTTAGGGTGCACTCTGCCCTGAGTCCAAACATATAGGAACACAGAGGCGAGAAGAGGTTGCTTTAGATTTTTGGACCACTTCACATGAGATGCACTGATGGGCTCTCGCTCAGCAAGTTGGCAAAAATGTTGTCAGGCTCAGTGGTGAGATTTGTGCAGATACAATTACTGCAGTCCAAATATTACAAGCCAATATTGCAGTTTGGGAAACGCTTGGATAAACTGGATTGAATATTTGCCACATCACATTTGTCTTATTTTTTCTATCCGAGTCCTCTCAGTACTGCTAATTATCCACGCTGAAGAATGAAGACATCACTGTTTCCCCTACTTCAATTATGCATCTTTTATAATGATGTTCAAGAACCCTAACAGGGTTTTTCCCATGCTTTCGCTCGTTATTTGATTTGAAAAGTCTGCTGCAGGCTGCTCTGATTGTGTAGCTGCTGACATTTGTTTTTGTGCTGTGGTGCGTTCAGAGCTGTGGGAACCTCCAACCTCTTGACACTGATGATCAGCAGCCTTTTTTATTGGAAGAGAGGACTGAATTAATCCTTTTCATGTTGTTAAGTTATTGTTTGACTTCTGGGCTTGAATTTATTTCAAAGCTTGTAAATGGTGTTCAGTGGCCAAAACTGTAACTGATACTTGACCCGAGATGTATCTTTTGAATATAATACAATGAATTCCCTGGAGGCCTGTAAGGAATTTTTTTTATTTTATTTGTTGTAGAAAACAGTGTTGTATTGGATTTAAACAGTGACCAGTTTTTGTCATATGTTTATTGTATATTTTCTCCTAGGTCTATGTTTAAATTTCTTGTGCAATGTTTTTATTTTATAATATTTATAATGTTTATAATAGCTCTTTTTTTTTTCAATATTTGCCCTCATCTTTTCAGTTTAATTTCTCTTTCTGTGTCTATGTTCTGCACCAATACACCAAAGCATATTCCTTGTTTGTAAAAACCTACTTGGCAATAAACCGAATTCTACAAACACTCATGTTTCCACCAGAAAATAGACTCCTTCTATATCAATCCTCAATTTGAGCTCAAGGGCAGACACGTCAACCATCTTTTTAATTAAATTTCATAAAATTTATGACGTCAGTATGCTTCGGATTATTAAACTGTGTCTTGGCCTGCTCTAACACTTGTCTAACATCAGAACTGGAGGGGGGCATCCGACAAATTTTGTGATATTTAGTAATATTCCAAAACCAACAATACAATAAAAATGTCCACTTCGTGCAGCGAATGGGTGGACGTGCGCAGTTAAGAAGATAGGCAGGGTTTGAATCCAAGCTCTCCTTTTTTTCATTCTTCACTCAACAACTTCGGACACTTTTTTAGTGTTTAAAGACGGTTGTCTGTAAGTGTGCGCCAGAAATTCCATTTTCTAAGATCCTATAGGTCTCGCTCTTCTCACTGACGGCAGTGTCAGGGTGAATTCAAACAACAGAGGGAGGAGGACTCAAATACAGACAAACACACACGCAAGGCAAGCAGGAAAGATAAAAAGGAAATGTCCTGGAGGAAATAGCCAGGAACGGGCTTACGTGTTGGCAACAGGATGGCATTCCAAACATTCAAGAGGACACGTCTGTGTAGTAGGTCAGGGACAGGCAACAGGTCAAACATACTGAAAAGGTAACAGGGAAGAAGAGACGGGTGGCATCTGGCGGATGTATGGAGAACAGCAACGCATGGGCCTGGGGAAAGTGAGAAGTGGCAGGAGACGGCGAGACATTGCGAGACATTGTGACAGGCAGCCGTTTCACCCTCGATTTGAGTGTGGCCATTCGGAACTGGTACATCCTTTCTTTTGTACGTGGTCGTACAGCACTTAGTTTGTTTTAAACATACCCCGGCCTTTAGCCCTAAGAAAGGACGTGTTGTCACAGTTTCACTAACGAGTAGATACGGAGCACAAACAGTATGTGAGGGCGGTGTTGTAGTTTGTAGTCTGGTAGTGTGAGTTTGCATTTTTGATAGGGACGGATACAGTATAAGGAGACAAACTGCAAACAGCTATCCAATGCGACTATCACATTGTTTGTAGCGGATGCTAATTTGCAACACCAGTGAGGTAAAAAGAAGGTTAAACAAAAAAAAAAAACAGCAAAATGCAACAAAGCACGAGTTAAAAACGTAACATTTAAAAACTAAAAATTAGTAGGCTACAGGTTCGTTGCAGAATAAACCAGGATTTGGTGGCTTCCCTAAAAGTGGTGAAGTTTGCAGAAGATTTCAAGAGATCAGGTAGCGAGTTTCAAGACTTGTTTCACAGGAACAAGCAGTCTGAGCAAAATATGTTTTTGCAGAATGGAATCTTACAAATGCCGCTTGAGGCACATGACACACTACTAAAATAATGATTGCATCAGTGCATCACTATTTCTGCAAATTCACAAGGCAAAGTTAAACAGAAGTTCACGACGAGGAGAAGGTTTCCTGTGGAGACGGCTTTGCTGGATTAAAGGAGACTGCTGAGCTCTGCTAGTTGTAGTAAAATGTCTAAATGTCATCTTTGCAAGAAAAGAACCTCTCCAGGCATCGGAAAGTTTCAATGTGGCCTCTGGCTTAGCTACAGTGACTCCTGGACAAGTCCCTTTAGCAGTTCCCCTCCTCAAAACAACACCAAACTAGACAGGTAGTGATTCAAACCTGATCAAATCTGATGTTATAACAATTTGTATTCATTAAATGTGTGAGCTCCAACAGTTGGGAGCACTGGGACATAGAGTATTCATCAGATTCAGATCCAAATCTGAGAGTGACATCGTTCAGTCCAGGCCTATTACAGTCCCGTGTGATTTGACCCATTCACACGTTATGATCATCTCGACACAGTCCAGGTTGGCTGGAAATTGGTACATAAATCATTTACAGTGACCTTGTCTTGATCAACTAATAGCCTTAAGTGATTAACTCAAGTATGCTACAATTACATTTTCCTGCCTTTCTTTTTTTTCTTCGTGTGTGAAGGAGAAGCTGGATTGGACACAACTAAACACCACATGCTGAGCATAAAACCAAAGTCCTAGTTTACACACTCTGGCACACTTCCCAGGCAAAACACAGCATTTTTGCCACTAATGTTTTCTTTCTCCTGGTAGTTCTTTGAGCTCTTCATTTTCCAATTAATTCGGTCTTTCCTGATTAAAACATTCTTTCTTATTAAGAAGCAGAGGAGATAAGTGAACAACAACATATATTTTATCCCTGTAGAAAGCAATGTTCTTTTGCCTTTTCCAAAAAGCAACAACTTGATCCCAAATAATAATTAGTTTCATATTTTTGGATGAAGCGAATATCAAAGCCCTCCTGTTTCCTATCAAGACCAATTATTTTAATAGGAAATGACATCATCTGGGGTCCAAGGTGGGCCAGTAAAGCAACAGCACAATCCTCCATTGCCCGCTGGCACGCATTTGCAACAGCCACTCTATCCCCCTTTTTTTCTCTCAAACAGAAATTTCCTTGCGAGTCTGCACCAACAATGGCCAAAAAACGATTATTGTGGGACGCGCACAGACACAGCTGGATGGTTCGGGGGGGGGAGGGGGGAAGAAAACAAATGAGTAGAATTCCCCAGAAAGAAGCCTGTTATTAATAACAAAAGGGTGACGGGATGGCTTGAATCGCCTGAGCCTCGGAAAGCAGTGGGATCAAAGAAGAAATGAGGGATGACAAATAACCTGCAGCCTGAGTCTGCTGGAATTCAAGTAGTGAAATGATACGACCTGTGAGAGAGGAAGGAAAAGAAAAAAAAAAGAAAATATATATATAACATACACTAGAAAGGTAAATGGACAGAGAGATTTATTGAAAGGGATTTAAAACACATTTGTATTGTTTTTTACACCACATCGGCACCATGACGTTAAGAAAGATAAACTTTTTACTCAAAGAAATTACAATAAATGAATGGAAGTGTTGAACTGCACTGATTTAGATCAGGGCATTTCTCTTGCAGTTACAGCATCCACAGAAGTAATTGCTCACAAGTCTCTCATCCAGCTATTTTCCTCTGAATTTTAATGGCATCGCTGACATAGGACAACTGGGGCAGCCTATTTTTCAGTTTGAGTCTCTGTTATTATTCGCCCCGCTTCAATGTGTCACCAGTGTGCTGTCAATGGAGCTGTCACTTTGACAAGCTTGGGGCTTTAGTGAATAGAGTGCTGGTTAGAAACACAAGGAAATAGTGTCTCCCACACCCCCTCCACTCACCACCACCGACTTCATTTCCGAACATGTGATCTCTGCTGGCTTTGGGAAGCCAGACCCAGCATGATGCCCAGGGCATTTACACACTGTTAATCAAAAGCACAGTTGGTTATGTGTTTTATTATTTGTTTTTGTAGAGGATCGTTAAAAAAAAAAAAAAGAATTCTGCAATACCGTAAAGAATCCGGATAAAGACTGTACAAACTGTAAAAGAAAATATTTAATTCACATTCTTTGCAGAGATCTGTTATAGGGTTTTATGTTACCCGTTGTTACATCTCAGATATCTCAAATCTGGATCAAAGCTCTTCATTTGCAGACAGTGAAACAAAAAAAAAACATCTGAGCTAAATCAAAGAAACTGCCAGCGCTGTGACAAGCGATGGAAATCTTTCATCCTGTTTCACCGACTAGTCACAGTGTCTTCTAAAGCGGAAAGACACAAGATTTAATTCCAGCTTCATTGCTACCCGATCAACCCACTTTTTCATACTTTGGAAGGAGAATACAAGACGATTGAATTATTGGGATCAAACTGTGTATTTGTCTTGCTGAGTGGCATCATGTGTCGAACTGGGTTAAGTGGTTGGAATCTCCTATTTTAGGAGGAATGCTAAACTGTAGTCACGCTGCTTTCATGAGGTTGACAGGAAATTGAATTCACTTATCACTTTATTTTCCTTCTCAGTCATGAGGTTTTTTTATGGGCGAATACAGAAGTGACTGAAGACGCACTATTACTATGAATACAATTAGCATGTGCAGCCTTTGTTGTATACAAATCTGCAAAACATTCTAATACAATTAATGTGAAAAGAATATAAAGTCTCAACACAGATGGGATAATCCAAACATTAGATTCCTCTGTGAACTTGATAGGATGTGAAAATTACATGAAGTGGGACTGCAGTTTTTTTGGTGTTTATTTGCTAATAACTCTTTTTAGGCAACGGCTACTAAAGCTACTGTGCTAGAATCAACAGTCTGTAGCTTTTTGCATCTTTTAGCTGCTGGCTCACTGTTTTATCCTTTGTTTTAAAACCATTGATTTTTTTTCTAAAACTACTGATGGTCCCATTGAGATACAATATGGGCAGCAAAATAAAAGTACAAACAGAGACATTTCTCATCACAAAAAAATAGACATACCACACAACCCAATAACACACACAAAGCATACAGGATGTTTTGTGTGTGTTATTGTGTTGTGGTATGTTTATTCTTTCTTTTTTATTCCTTTTTCTTTTTTTATCAGAGGCTAAAAGAATCAAGTTGGTGGACCGAACCACAGTGAACATTGGGATAACATTCAACAGGTGTAAAGAAACAAGAGTCCAATGGGATTCTCAAATTGCTCTGAGTGTGCTTTTCGTCCAAGTATGAAATTGTTTGGCCAGAGAAACTCAATACATTTGTTTTAGAAGCCACTGTATGGCCTCTTGTGGTCAAAAATCAATGTGGAACCAAAAATGGAACCAGCCAAACACTGAAAACTGCCAGCAGAATTTTTTTTTCAGGAATGGGAAACCCCATCTCGACTCCTTGTCTCTGCCATATAATCCTCCCCTGTTGGGGAAACCTTCTAATATATTTCTAGGCATCATGTTTATTTGTTATGCTCCCAATCTTTAAATCCCTGCCACTGTTTCTTGTTGTTTCAGCATTAAACACTCCATGAAAATGGGGGGGAAACTGCGGTTATGTTACAAAAAACCATTAAGGAAACCAGAAACAGCAGTGACCAATTAAAAGCTGTAAAACATCACCAACAAACGATGGCTGGGCCGAAGGATGCCAGGGGTTTGCTGAGTGAATTGATGTGTGGATTTAGAGTCGTAACTGTGCTGAAGTCCTCTTACAAGCTCAGTGAACCACTTAAATGTATTCAATATGAGATGTTAGCCTGCGAACAAAAACAAATGAAAAAGGAGATGGATATGGACTTCATAGAAAAGCTCTAAGAATGTCAGTTCATCACTCTGGTCCAGACTGAAATATCTCAAAAACTATTGAATAGATTGTTATGAAAGTCGGTGCAGATGTACATGTTCTCCTGAGGAAT
Organism: Bovichtus diacanthus; assembly: GCA_943590825.1. Classification (NCBI taxonomy): domain Eukaryota; kingdom Metazoa; phylum Chordata; class Actinopteri; order Perciformes; family Bovichtidae; genus Bovichtus; species Bovichtus diacanthus. Next base: position 13,979,153 of record CALSBV010010223.1, read on the forward strand.
CCAATTGACTGTAATGATTTTCTGACCTTTTATCTAGCAACACCAGCAGTTCAAAGTTGTCAGAAATCCAGTAAAAATATCTCTACTTCGACTACATGGATTGGTACAAAACTTTGGCATTCATGGTGCATCAGGAGCAGCAACATCTCAACATGTACTTGATGGATTGGCACAAAATTTGGTATGACATTTATGTTCCCGAGACAATGTATCCTAATAACTTTGGTGATCCCCTGACCTTTCCTGTAGTGCAACCATAAGATAGTTTATTCAGCAACTATAAAGCCACAATATAAAGTCTGTTGTTTTTCAGTTTGACAAGATGGCACAGTTGGGTTAATATATTTTTATATTGTGTCCCTGTGGGGCTTTGAAGTGTATGCTTATAACTTAATCTTGAACAAGAAAAAAATAAGAACATTGCAATACATACTGCCAGTGGCAGACTCAGGCTGTCTGAGGGCCAGAGGCAGAAAAAAATAAAAAAAGGCACCAGCGCGCATAAAGTTCCCTAGTGTGTAGGTCTGCCTATGTGGCACTACTTCAGGTTTTTTTCACTGGAAGGACACCCTAGCATTTCTTTTAATTTATAATGAACGTGGCCCCCACCTTCTTTATCTCCATTCTGTAGTTGTAGATAGCATAAGTAATGCATTTGGATTATGTGGAATGCAGAGAGGCAGATTTGTGGTCATCCTGCAAGCGTGTTGTGATTCGTGGATGGATGACGCCACGGATCCAGACCACAAGACTTCTTCAAGCTGATGTCGTCAAAACAAGACAGCTGTTGTGGCGACCCGAGCACGCTCTCTGTAATGTCTTTATGCCTGAAGCGCTGAGGAGGATATGGGACCCCGAATCCCATCCCCCGAGTCATAAATAAATAAAAAACATATCCACATGTCTATAGACAACACAGCTTTTCATTTCACAACACTTATTTTCCTTTCACTTCTGTCCCTTGGTGTCGCTAGGGCACAATTCAATCAAAAAAAGAAAAAAAAAACAAAAAAAAAAACGCTCATATAATTCATTTTCTTTTAATTTGAATCACACCCTTCAGTCATTCTCAAGGGAAGCCATCTGTTCCCAAATTCGTTTATTTTTTTATTCTCTCTCCTCAGTTTTCTCTGTGTAACTGAAATGCTGAACAAAAGCCGTCTTGCTTTAGTTGCTCAACCCGCTGACACAAAAATTGCAGCAGAAAAATTAAGAAAAAAGCTTGAGGTTAAAGCTCACTCATCTTTCGTGGTCGAGGTTATGATGTTTTCATTTGCGCCGTTATGGGGGAGTTACGTATGTCCAATACATTTCAGTCACAAATCTTCTCTGTGAGACCCGTCTTTTTTTACGTCACACCATCCTTGCTGTCAGTACATAGTCTCAGAGCATTAGCTAACCTGGGCCAAATTGTTTCCATCTCCTGGAGCAAAGGGAATTGAGTCTCACAAGGCTCCACTGTAAATGAGGAAAATGTAATTCTAGAGGCCTTGTAATGGATTGGGCTGTCTACTTTTTTGTATTGTCTTTTCAACATCCACCTCAGCGGGCAATATAGCATCTCTACACCACGAGTCTCTGAAGCAATCCGGTGAAATGAGGCTGTTGTTGACCCCTTTTGTCCCATTCCTAAAAATCTGTGCCAGAAAGGCAGCAAACTCTGTAGGGCTCTAAAGCTGTACAAAGAAAATCCCTTTAATAAAAACGTTATCTCTGTGTCGCCGATGTTAAACACCATCCTCCATTAACACAGCAGTTCTCATTCATAATTAAACCATCATCATCTGATATTTATATTCACAAATTAATCAATTAAATGTTTAATTTACGCTAAATATATTGCATCATCAAATTGAGGCGAGTGCTTTCTGGCTTTGTCAAAATTGACTGTAACTTATTACAAAAATAATATTACAAAAAAGCCTAAATAGTTATAGAACCAGAGGTTTGCACAAAGAAAAGCATAGTGCATAGGGAGAGTGATTCTTTACAAATGCATGGGGAAGAAACAAATATTTATGAGCTATTTTACGCCTAATGCGACTCAGTGCACGTATAAGAACGAAGAACCTTCTGCAGAGGTTTAAAGATCAGGTTCGTGATTGGAGACACCAGTACCCGGACTGACTGGGAAAATGTGGTTAGGGGAAAATAAATTAATAATACTTCCCGCTCCCTCAACAAGCAGCGTCCTCATAAGAGCTCCATCAAAGCTGCTCAGTGAGCGACAAAAAGCAGACTGTGGCCGTGCTGGGAAACAGAGGAAGTGGGTTGAACGAGTAAAGAGGGCCGACACTGTGCTCAGCTGACGCTCAACCTGCTAAATTACCGGTCAAAACAAACTCGGAGAGATGTTCTCTGAGATTATGTTACACCTATCAGGAAAAATGTGATACAGCTCCCGGGGTGGAAGGTGGAATGCCTCTCCATCGAGTGGCATTATACCGAAAAATAGTGCTGATGTGAAACAGACCAGATCTCCTGTCAGTCCATGCCGGACGGCTGTTTTTCAGATTGTCTTTTAAAGATACGAAGAGTTTAAAATCTCTCAAGAGGTGAAACTTGTACACTGGCTTGCTGTGATGTAAAGAAAATGAATTGACAGCACCACTAAGTTTTCATTTAGATTATCGCAGATGTGGCTCTTTGGTTTCCCACAAGGCTTTGAAATCTGTATGCAAAAGAATATCTTTTTTTCCCTCATGATAAATGAACAAGCCTCCCAGTTGTCAGCTCTTATTTGTCAGGTGAGGGGTTACCAGGCCTCCTGTATGTAAAACCGGAGCACATTTGTGCCGTTGCGTGATTCATATACGATTTGAACTCATCTATTAGCTTCCTGATGACATATTCATCTGATAGAGCAGGAAGGATTCAACGGAAAAGCAGCGGCAGTGTTTAAACACATTAGCTCGCGCTTTTGTGATAACGACGCAGTCGCCTCTACAAGTCCCATCACATTCCTCTGCTTATATGTTTGCAGATATCCAAGTGGAGCGGTGCGCTGCGTGTTACCGTGTTTCTGCAGATAAGGCTTCAGGGAAATGCTGTGCTCATCACTTTACAGGAGGAGTGATATAAGATGGTGTCTGACAGTCGCCCTGCCGGCAAGTGCAGATCTTATTCAAAGCAACAAAAACAAAAAAAGAGGAAAAAAAAAAAGGGCCTTCTGGAAAATGGATCTTAAAAGAAAAGAAATAAATAAAAGTGTGGGTGCTGTGCCAGTGTCACCTCTTCTTTTTGTCTCACCTCGACGCTGGTGGCAGCCTCGCTCAAGCCGTCTGTGAATTCGACTTCGGGTTTTGTCCTTCAGTGAGTTTTTTGCCTCTCTTGTTCTTTCTTTCCACAGTTGTTCCGATGATGAGCACAAAGCAGCAGACGTCCTCTTTTCAGCCCAGTACTTTGTACTAATGATACGCCACAGACTTGAGGCCTCGTTGATAAGTCAGACACTGCAGCCTCCCCAAGATTCACAACAACAAAAAGTCTTTGTCTTTCACATACTTCCTCTAGTGGCCTTGTTCCCAGGCTGTCTAAAGTCTGCGTGATATGTTTGTCCTATTTAATTTGATTGTATTCTCTATCTATCTTGTTACCTGCAGCTGCAACCAAGTGAAAACTTGTTTCGATGTTTCGTAGGTAAAAAGGAGTCAAAGCCTCAAGGCTGAAAGCGACAAGACGTGTGGATGAAATGTGAAAGCTTTTTAGATTAAATTCTTTATCAGTTTGTTGGGAACCACATGAATGCATACCTAATAGGAAAATAACCACACTAATGGAAGAATCTTCAGAAGCTCTGCATGCAACAGCTGCTTCGTATGTATGGGTCTATTCATTTGTTGGAGTATTTTTCTCTTATTCCTGTGGATTCGTTTGCAATGGAAAGATGAGGACAGTATTTCCAGTACAGCTTCAAAAAACTGTTTTTGGATTCTACTCGCCTTTTGCTCCGTCCTAAAGGCGATTGAAATTGAAACGCAAAGGAAGTATGACAAAGCCATAACATGTTTTAATATGCCACTGATTTCTTTAGTATATTTTTTGAGAGACAATGCGGAGCAGTTTAACAGTTGCGCCTGTGTATTTTCCGCCTGGATGTGTGCACACTCGGTCGCCCTTCATTGAATAACTGAACATTTTAATGAACTTGCCGCTAATTTTTTTCTCACCTTCATTATGTTGCGGTTTCTTTGGTAATTTGCCTCTTGGGGCTGCCGTGGTTTTGTGCAGCAGAGTCGGCCTTGGCAGGCTGTGGTGTTGATGGAGCCAGCGGTGAACAACTTTCCCCTCGCTGGAGCTGATTGTGGTGAAAGCTTTGTAATGTTCCTCTTAGTTAACAATAATGAAATATCTAATCATCATTATGTTATTATTATAATCTTCCAGCCTCTCTTCAGACTCCCATCATACTATTCAGAGCTTACGATCTCTGAATACACAAGGTCGACTTTGTTCGCTTAACAAGATCCACATGGCACCAATTTTTGCTAATATCTTACTTAAGCCCTCTTGTTTGTTTTTTTTTGCTTTTCTGTAAATCCCTACATTATACATCATACGTAACGAGTGATGAAACCTTGTACTCACGTGGCAGCGCAGTCCTTTGTTGTATTTTCATTTCTTTGACTTTGCTTTATGTTTTCAATAAAAACTCTTAAAATGTTTAAACATATTCTAGCATGAATTACACAGCCACCCCCACAAACATGTACTAACAAATATATAAACTTGTTTTGACATGTTTGAGGGAAACAAAGCATGGCAGCAAAACAAAACAAGCTGCATTACTGTGGTTGTAATGCTACGGGCAACAAGGAAGGAAAATGAAGAACATACCTGCACCTCCATTTTCAGGATTATCACAAATATACACAGCAAATTGTACAAGTCTGGTAAGTTTGTTGCTGGGCGGCAGCAATGATTCTTTTCTCCATGGATGTTACAGCAAATGAACACAAGTTACGAGGCACACTGCAAATTATTAACTGGTGTGTGCTCTGGACCACTTTGCGTAAATAAGTGGGCATTTTGGATACATTTTGTGGCGCTGTGTTTTTGTTCATTCGTTTATCGAGGCCACCCGCTTTGAATGTTGTCAGCCTCGTACACACGGTATGGGTTGTTTACACCTCTTCAGAAGGCAGTTATCATCCATTCACATGTTTGATCACCGATACAAATACCAGAAGACGCCGCCAAACTCCAGTGGCAGTAGTAATTATGACAGAGCAAAGGAGTAAGTCAGGTGAGGTCGTACGAAGAGCGACAGAGTCGACATAGGGAGGAGGTTTGGCTAGATGCGTCAAACAAAGTCAGGACTTTTAACATGAAACCGAAACTCCAGACGTTGACTTATTTTTACTTACGTATGTAGCTCATTTTACTTAAAAAAATAAAATAAAATATGCTTATTTTAACACAAAACCATGATCTTTTTCTAAATTTAACCAAGTAGTTTTGTATCAATTCACAACGTCAACTATATGTTTGAATTATACTATTTGTTTCACTTTCACTTGTGGTGTAGGTAGGTGCAGTTTGCAGGGGATTGGATGAACCACCTGCCAATCAAACTCTTGCCAAAGGCAGGTCGGGACAAGAGCGAAAACATCTTTTCCATCGAGAAAACTCTTCAGCAGAGTTCTTTGATCTTCTTTCAATGTAGAAATACTCTCCAGTTATCATAAAACTGATAGCATTGACAGCATCTACGAAACCTCTTAGTGAGCCATTGTTGTTTTGAAGAAACAGTCGCTTCTCCGTGGCATTTCACACACACATGTCACACACACCTAAACCACGCCAGTAGCTCTTCACAGGAAGCACCCTGATTGGTCCGGTCACCGGCTGGCCGGACACAAATGGCAAAAGTTCTAAAAAGAACCTTGAAACACGACAAATACGTTTTTTACGCTTGGCTGAGGTGGAAAAGTTGGTGTGTCGATGCAAAATGCAACAAAGTGCAGTGGAAAAAGATTTTGTGAATAAATGATGACGAACATATAGTGTGTGACTTCAATGTCTACTCAAGCTCAAGACGAAAAAAATAGCAGCAGATTAAAACTCGCTCTACACAGATCTGATGTAACCTTCCTCACATTAATACATGACATAAAGCAGAAACGACACATTTCCATCGAGTTTTCAACATTGTTGTTCACCGTTTGAGGTTGGACTGGAGCTCTTTTATTCACATCAGGGGTGCCCAGTACGTCGGTAAGGTAGTGTGGGTAGTTCGCATGGCATTGAAAAAAAAAAACCATGTAATTAAAAGTTAGCCTATCATCCATCCTCACTATGGCATTTGCCACTTGATTGACGTACAGGTCAGCCAGTCTGAGATCTCATCTTTTCTAACACGTGGTTCACCACGCATGCGCGGTCAACCCCGCCAACTGCAAATCACCGCGAGCTGATTAGCTAGTTAGCCTTTCAATTTATACAATTCTGCTAAAGAAAGGGTATAAAAATGAGTGGGGAAGCTGGACCACGTAAGAAACCAAAAACTTACAACTTCCATCCAGAATGGGAGGAGGACTTTTTTTTCACCATGTCATATTCAAAGTGCGTTTGTCTGATCTGCAACTCTACGATCGCTATTTCGAAGAAGGGAAATGTGGAGCGGCACTTTCGGACAGTTCACAGAACGTACGACACTGACTTCCCTCCAAAAAGCGAGCTGAGAAAGAGAAAGGTGAAGGAACTGAAGTCCCGGTTGTCCGGAAAGCAGACATTTTTCACAAAGGTGACTTCAAAAGCGAAGGCAGCCACCGAAGCATCGTTCAGGGTGAGTCACGCCATCATTAAGCACAAGAAGTCCTTCCAAGATGGAGAGATGATAAAAGAGGCATTCGTTGAAGCCGCTGACTCGTTGTTTCGGGACTTTAAAAACAAACCGGAAATATTATCTTCAATCAAAGCTCCCCAGCTATCAATAAGTACAGTTACACGGCGCTGTGAAGTCATGGCCGAGGATTTGACACAGCAGCTTCAGAAGGACATCGCGGACTGCGATTGTTTCTCACTGCAATTGGACGACTCTACAGACGTAAGTGATACAGCTCAGTTGTGCATTTTTATTCGGATGGTGTTTACAGATATGACTGCAAAAGAGGAGATGTTAACAATACTGCCCATGAAAGAACACACGCGGGGAGATGACATTTTTCAGTCTTTCAAAAACTTCATCGAGAAGACCCAGCTCCCCCTGTGCAAATTGGTGTCAATCACTACGGACGGTGCGCCCGCAATGGTTGGCGGAGTTGGCGCCGCAATTGTGTCAGAGTTTGACAAACTCTTTCAAGACTTTGCTTTACTCGAGCCAGTCGCTACATTTATGTGCTACCCATTTCGGGAAGATGTTGAGGTTGATTCACTCGCATCAAAAATTGCAACGCTGTTTCACCTGAACTCGTCTGGAGTGGAGGATGAGATGTTGACCCAACAAGCTGACATTCAGCTGAAGGCCGGGGCTCATGGACAGTTCTGGAACTTACTCACAGAGGAAAAGTACCCAAACATTAGGAAATGTGCGACCTTCTTGACTGTATTATTCGGCTCCACTTATTTATGTGAGTCAGCCTTTTCCCCCATGAAGATTATTAAGTCAAAATACCGTTCCACCATGACTGATGATCATTTGGAAGTCTGCTTGAGGATGGCTACCAGCAGCTAGTGCCCGGACTATGCAACCCTGACTGATTCCATTCAGTGCCAGTCATCAGAGTAAGTTAATGACCAAAAATGTACTGAGTTGTATTGTGCCATACGGGTTCATGCAGTTATGCAAGGTACACCAACACAAGGTATACTCAGTATATATATTGTAGCGGCCGGGGGGGCGGGGCGTGGCCGCCATAATGTAGAGGCCTGAGGGATTATGGGGGTTTGTGGGGATGTTCGGGTTTTGGGGTTATTTGGACGATTTGTGATGTTCTGTTGCTGTTGATGTGTGCGCAGACTTGTCCGTAAGTAGTGTTGTTTAATTATGCGTGTTCATGTTTTGTGTGTTTTGCCACCATGGGTGAGAGTTATGTCCCGGAGGGGGGGGACCCCCGGTGTGTGGTGGTTAACGGGTGGTAGTTTCCTGGTAATAAAAGTTGTAACTGGGGTCTGTGGCACAGGACAACATAAAACGTACTCTCGTCTCTGACTCGTTGGTGTTCTCTATCCATTCGCTTCCCGTGGCATTCGCCACAATATAAATAAATAAATGTTTAGCATTTTTAATGTAGGTAGATCATTTTGACTTGGTCATTTTAAAAGTAGCTCCCAAGCTGAAAAAGTGTGGGCACCCCTGATTTACGTCATCTTGTTGCAACCTCTTCTTCTTCAATTTTTTGTGACTTATCTCGATGAACCTAATCCTAATAATCGCATAACAGTAGTGGGTGGAAACAAGGATGCGTTTGCATTTTCTTTTGCAGATTTCCTCAGAATTCGATTCAAATTTGCGATTCATTTGGATGGAAACCTAAAGAAAATCCTAAATTACACTTTCTATATGTGGACTTTCTATGTGGCCACGGGGGACTGTAAATGTTGAGCATATGCACTGACATACATGTGTGAAGACAAAAATGGATCTAAAGTCTATCATCTCATATCGTCCGGTTGCCCAAACTTAGTGTTTATAATTCACATTTTTATTTAAATTCTAATCAATGTTCATTTTTCCATCAGTTGACAATTTAGCTTTTTGGGCTTTGAAAAAAGATTGGTTTGTTGACTCTGCCTGTGGAGGTTTAACCAACCAATATGATTATTTCTGCTCCCAATGCAGCTGTGTTTGTATTACGAAAACTCCAATCTGTTTCTGAGATATTGTGCGTGACGAGGGAATGAAAAACAAATGAGTGAAAGAAAGAAATGTCATCCCCTCCCTGATTTTAAATATTTAGTTTACAATATAATGAATCTATGGAAAGAATAGAGATTAAATGAACAGGGAAGTTTGGTCACATCATGGCATTAACACGGATTTGACTGCAGGGGGAGGTGGGGGACATGAAAAATAATTTCATTGTTTTTTTCTAAAACTGCCTGTGTTTAACCTCTGGCATGATATTAATTAAACTGGAACGTGAATAAATAAACGCTTTGCCTTCATCTCAGATTCCTTCAGGGCAGCAGAGTCGGTGCGCTTAGCTGTCAGTCAGGCATCATGCGTTGATCCTCCACTTCTTCACCCGGGACATCTTCCACTTCAGCTGTGTGGGGTTCAGGACTGTGATGATGGAAAATAAAGAGTGCTGATCCCTCACAAAGTGCATCACTCTGGGTAACCTTGACCGTGACTGCTGGTGGACGGCGGGGGTGCTGGTAGTTCAGGTGGAGGAGGTTTCCATTTGTCATGTGGTGAAGTGGCAGCGGCGGGATTTATTGGGCTTTGGGTGTCATCCCGTGACAAGGTGCACATTCTTTCCATGCATTATGGGCCCAGATGATAGTAGTTGGAGCTCCCAGTAAATAACCTCGAGGTTATGTCTTTTATTGAGTTATACATTGTGTTGAATTTATGATTGAAGCCCTATGGAAGAAAATATAAAAGAATATATGAGTAGAATTCCCAGTGGAGCGTGAACAGAAGTGGAGGAAATACATTTGCTATGCTTTCAAGGTGGTAATGTGAAAAAAAATGATGCCGCGGCAAATGTTAGACACCAACAACAAAAAACAAAAGTACAGAGACTGGCAGGTATCGGTAATCCTTTCATAATCCTACACAAAAATGTGTGAAAGTTCTTTATTTCTGAATGAATTAGATCTGATCAGCAGAACTTATGGTTTGTTCAAAAGAAAAACAATCAAGGGAAGTGAAGTGTTCCCCCCAAAAAAGAAAGCATATCCATCATCTCAGATTGTATCCAATACGATTAGTCATTTGTAAATTGATTATTAACTAACCATTTGTGCACATTAGTTTGTTATTTCTGTGCTCAAATAATCAAACAGTTTCTCCTGACACGTCTTGGAATCATCCGAAAAATTGAAATTGAACACTGCACAAGAGTTAATGCACATTCCCGCTGGCTGGAAATAAAACAAACACACTCATCTGGCTCCATTCAGTACAATGCACTGATGAGATCTGCTACACGTGTCCTTTTGTCGTGAAATGAATGACTCATTAAGCAGAGGTCTCGTCGACACGTTCGCCGCGGTGCCGACCTGCTGCATTAATTTCCTGCAGCTCCTCTTCTCTCCTCTCAGCTCGCTAATCCAGTGATGCTGGAAAATACAGAAAACATTTTCTCAGATGGTTTACAAAAGCAGCCTTTGTTGACCAGCCAAGAGAATTTGGGATCGGATCACAAATGCATTTTAAGCACGGCGAGTGGATGTATGACTTGCTTGTATAGGCAGTGAAGTGCTTACTCAGGCCGGTGCATTCCTGATGTCAGGGAAATTCTTGATTCTTGAAAAAAAGACGAATGAAAACAGATTTGATAGGAAAATTGATCTTTCAAAGCCCGGGGTTCTGCAGCACTCGTGAGGAAAATATCCACTGGGTTTTGTTCAGTAATGTAGATTTCCACAAATCTTAAACCGACCTTTAAGACCTTTACTCGCCTATTATTAATAGTGTCGAGGAAGTTTTCATTGTGTTTCTAACGCTACTTAGAAATACTTCCCTGCTAATATGAGCAACTATGTCTCTCCAGTACGTACAAGTTTGAGGCGATTATTTTTCATATTTAAACAACTGGAAGAGAATATTGAAATAAATGAATGAAAAAGATAAAGTCAATGAAAACACAAATTACACATATTTACATAGTAGTGCAGTTTATAGGAGTGTAAAAGATTATGTCAAGTTCATTGGGTAGGTCGTTATGAACAGCTTCTCCCAATAAAACACAAGAAAGGATAAACTTGTTGTTTGGCGAGACGCCTGCTGACAACGCAACCAACCAAGAAACCAAACAAGCTGAATTTCAAGATTTCTGGCTGCTGGTCCCGCACAACGTTTTGATTTGGATGGAAACACAATCAAACAGTAAGTGCAGTAAAGATAAGTCTCGGTTTGTCTCAGCTGTCATTTCCTCCAGCCTCCATAATGACCTCGATACACACTCAGCAGCTGCACCAAGCGTGCATCTGGAGATTTCAGGGGGAAACTTCCAACTCAGTTTTCTGAGACGGTGATGCAAATCAGATCCGCATTGACCCGACATCCTGAAGGCTCGGTTGAGCCCCTCGGGCTGCAATCGATACGACCGCACCAGATCGGCTTTAGGGCCACGGGCCTGTGTTACTCAGCAAGCCCTCTGATTTATTCCCAGAGAAACGCCCCGTTCCTGGCAGGTTTAATTAAGGCCTGAGACAACAGTGGAAAGAGTCCCTGTCAGAGATCAACCAGGATAAAGAGCATCCTCTTGGACAATACTTTGAAGTTTTAGTCATCAGGCTTGACTTGACAATGTCACCACGACGGCAAAGTTTGTCTCTAGCCCTCGTAAAGTCGTCTCCGGTGTGTAGCTAATGACATTCCGCCTCTAATACCACCTCGGCTTTCAAGATAACAAGAGTCAGATGATTGGCCACGCAGCGCGCCAGCGATATTTCATCTCGTATAGCCGCAACAGATCTCTCATCCAATTCCATAATTCTTTACTTCTGCACTTTGTCTTAATTAATGTAAACGGTATGTGTCAATGTCCTTATCTGTAATGGTTTTTCTGTACGCTTCTCCGGGGGTTTTTACGAACTGCAGACCGTGCTGCAACAACAACAGTTTATTCTTTCTGTTCCTTGTAAAAACAGATGTTTAGATAGTTGCCATCTATTGCACATGTTGCTGCTTTTCCTGATTTAGTGCCGGCGATGGCTTTTAAAGGAGACCGTATGGAGTTGGAGGAGGTCGTGAGGAACACATCAGTATCCACTTAGACACTGTTAAAACTGGGAACCTCTGCGTGTAGAGTTTGGCTGAGGTAGAGGTTCAACCGTTGCTCTTGTGTTTAAAAGGGGAGTGGAGAGGGAATAATCCCCGCTGTAGATTTGGGGACTGACAGCCGCTGGCGGTCGAAGTGCAAACGAACAAAATTCATTTTGGACGCCTGTTGTCTTAGATCACATCATTCTGGCGTCCACCAGACTCCACCATGTTTTTACAGAAATTGCAGAACTCTTGTTTTGACTTTTTTTTCTTGACAAAGAGTGACTTCATCGCCAAAGGCCTTCACTGAGCCGGCTCTTTATTACAGCCTTGCATGTCCGTATTATGTCTAAACATATTGGAGTAAAATGGTCCAAGATTAGATGAAAACACCAGAGCTGACATTTAGATCTCAGCTCCTTAGAGCTCAGAAAGCTTTTCCCTTTTAATAATCTTTAAACTTTGATGCCTCTTTTGTCTAAAGCACTTTGGTTAATCTCGTCTTTTTTCCCCGTCAGATCTCTTTGAGCGGTGGTTAACATTTATCTGAGGCAAACTTGTCTTTTAGTGGAGTGATGAGCTTTTGACACCAATTTGTGTTCGTTAGACTGCAGCAATTCTCCCTCCCCCTGAGATCAATACCTCGGCTCGTCTCTTTCTGCCTGTTCGGCTTTACAAGCTGTAAAGACAGATAAAGTGGAAAGAAAGAGGGAGAGTGAGATTGAAAAGAGAGAGGGAAATAGGAGGTGGAGGGAATCACAACAGCCAAGCTGCGGAGTAAATCTGGAATTGGTTTTATTGCTAGAGCATGACTTCCCTGATGTTTTCTGCTTGGCCAGTGTGATGTTTTCAGATCGAGGTTACCAGGATTTTTGCACAATTGTAATTCCATGAAATACAAATGACTGACGAAATGTTTCTGACCAAGTAGGGATTTCTGAAGCCTAATACTTGCTTTATCATAGAATTGAACCATTTTTATACTAAAACACTGGAAATGTTCAGTGTTTTGGGTCAAAAAACTTCACTCACACTCGTCAACTCTCCGTTGAAAGTCAGACTAATCGAATTCTTTAAAGATTAGCAGCTTGTCAAGTCAGGGCGACCCATATATTATATGGTAAGGAGTCTCTGAAACAGATTAGGCATTTAAATTAAGGATTCACTTACAAAACATTCAGTGTAATTGAAGTCTCCCACAGCCTGATAAAAGCATCCAGCTTCAACGAAGGGAAGATTGTCTCAGTTCCTCCTTCTCCATTTATGTATTCAGAGCAGCTTCTCAACTTTTTTTTTTTACTCCGTTTAAGCTCTGTTTCATCGCCGCGGACACTGTGTCATTCTTCCTGATATAATTGAACAATTAAATGAACAAATGAAATGGGTGCAGAAAATGGGATTTCATTAGAGAGTTACAGGGTGGAACCTCCATCATATGAAAGGTGGATGACATGGAAGGCGGATAAAAGGTTGATACTGACACGATGCTGATCTCTGATGGGCTGACGGAGATCATACAGAGGTGGGAACTGAAAACGCACGGATGTGTTGAAAATGACGAGCTGTGGTCTTAAATTACTCCTCCAACACAATACATTTCAACGCCATCGATCCATTCATTAACTTTAAATGTTTTGCATGTATACAAAAGTTTTTCTTTTTTTTTTACTTTTGTAGTAAAACTATAAAAATTGGAAAAATTGCCTGCTTCCTTACAAGTACAGGTCCTGCATTCAAAAGAAAACAACTTTTTTGTAAAGACAAATTTACTTGAAAATGTCTTATCTCCAGTTAGTCTTCTAAAAACATGTTTATATACTACTCATTTTCAACATTTAATACGTTTGTAGATAAATATAATGCCTCCCAAAGGATGTTTTCATCAACATAAAAAGGAAAGATGTCTGCAAAATATTAACCGGCAACATTTTTCATCTCCTTATGGGAATGAAAGGACGGTTTTTAAGGTTATTTTAAGGCAACTGAAAGCACTTGGTAAGGTAAGAGAAATATTATTATACAGTATATTATAAAAGGCAAAGAGACAGAATGTGTTCACTTTAACCAAGACCTCCATCTTTCCTGAACACTAATCAAAGTGTTTTGTGGAATACACAACCCTGGTCTCAGGTGTCCAAGCCCTGACATATTTGAGGATATTTAATATTTTTTTTATTTTTGTTCACCATCTTTTTAGATTAGATAACGAAGCAAAGGATGCGAAGAGCGAAGAAAGAAGGAATGAGGAGGGAAACAAGGCAGGAGAAAGAGAAGGAAATGAGGATATGATCTCCACATTTCGGAGGTACAATATTTGTATCGGACAACAACGATATTTATCTCATGTTAAAGGTTAAAATCTCAATCTGAAAACTAAGCTGCATCTAGCATTCTCTGACAAAATGTAGTGAAAATAACCCATTTCCTTCTGAAGTGTGACGATGAAAGTAGAAAATCCCCAAATGTTCATACCTAGATGTGAAGTAGCGTTTGTACAAAACTTAAAGCAAACGTTCTCCTCTTACTAGGATGTTCAGGATGTTTAAATCAGGTTTCACAGACAAACTATTCAGCAGTCGAACTTTTTTAAACTGCTTCGCAATCGTTGTTCTTTTGGTTTCTTGTTCCTGCTAACGATCACAGTACCCATCCAAGGTGCCGCACACTATCTGTTTCCAATTACCTCATTGGGTAGAAACGGGGGGTTGTGGTGGTGGAGGATGTCGAAAAGTGCTACGAGGACGCTTTGATCCTCTCTGCTGAGAAACTCTGAGGCAAAAGTACATTAGAAAAAAAACAGGAGGATAGACGGATCAACAGTTTGGTGAGTGGCCGAGCGTTGCAGAGTATGCAGCCGCAGCATTTTGAAGCTGATTACCTGAAACCCCATTTCTACTCCATTTTCAATCTAACAGCAACTGGAAGTGTAGCTGCAGTGGTGTTATGTGTCATATTATTTTATTAACTGCTGCCGGCTGCCATTTAACCTGGCCTGAAACTCACATAGAAAAGAAATCATTCAGTCAATATCTCAATAACAGGATGACATCCTTTAAAGAATAAAACTATTCTCCACACAGAGGTCTTTGGATGACTCATCGCCGTAACTGGAAACAGCTATGAGCTTTACTCGCATGCCAGCTTGGTTTCGAAATACTGCCACTTGTTTCAGCTGGTGTATATCGAATTTCAGAATAAAAGCTCTTCCAACTACTTTGTTTAGCCAGTGTTCTGCCCTACAGGTACGAGCGGTTATCTCCCGTCTGTTCGCTATTCACCCAATGATGGCAAACACATGGCGAGGAAATGGTGGGAAACCAGATTCAATCCCAGAAGGCTTAGAGTGAGAGAAGCAGGCCGCAGTGCCGTCGGCACACGTGTAGGTGGGTTACACACAAGCCGCATTTGACATGGCACAGTTTTATGCAGCAGTTTTATAAACCTTCCATCAGAGTCATCAGCGTAATGCTCGGTCTACTTAGACGTGGGCCAGAGCTTTCTCATCTCGTGTCCAGCTTCAACTTGTGCAGTTCTGATACTTCTCTCCGTGAATGACTCATAATCGCTCCTCGATCCCATGCAAATAAAACTTAAACACCACAGCTTATGAAATTGTATTTTTATTTCTCTCTGTTGTCATGACATTACAGTTCGGTGCTCTAGAGAGGTGTGTCGGTAATAGATGTTACAGAGTATTACAACATCTTGCATTACACCGACTCGTCAGGGAGGACAAGCTGACATAAATATTCATTTTAACAAATGCTGCATGAGAATAAGAACTGAACCCGGACTAAATAAACTGCAAAACGTGTTTCTTCTCTTGTTCCCAATGTACTTCTTTCCTTTCTTGGCTTTTTTTTTTTGTGTGCAATAAGAATCCAAATAAAACTAAATGAGGCGAGTAAGACACGAGCATGAAGTTGCAATTCTTAAGATTTTCAGTCCTGCTCGAATTAGCCCCACCCGTGGTTACCATGGTAACATGAAGTTAAGTCTAATACTACGGCAAACACTCGCTCAGCGGCTACTTTTTCAGAAACACAATAGAAGAACAACAGTGAGGCTGATATCAATGAGAGAGAATTGCAAACAGTTACGATGGATTGCAAGCATGTGCTGTTTCCTGTGAATCGTGTGCGTGTCTAGGCAATTTGAATCCAGGCCATTAGCGGCGGACTCCGCCATGAACAATGAGAACTACTATGTGGAAAGGCAATCACAGAATGTAAATACAATGAATGGGTATTGCTGAAAATGAAAATGAGGTTGGATTTTATGGAAATGAAGGATTATATCTGTTACTCTGAAGACTTCTTTATTTAGGTTTATGTTTTCATTTAAAGTAGATGTAAGTATTTCAACACACTGACTGATTAAAAAAAAAAGGGGGTTTGGATTGAATGGTCCAAACAAACGAATTATAACTGATCATAAACAAATGTTTTCAAAATGTACACGTCACATATTGTTTCTGTTAAAGGGTCAGCTGGTTTCTCAGTGGCGCCACATGGGTCCAGCCCCCACAAGAGATTTGTTACAGGCCAAGACAATCAGAAGTCCTCCTTTGATTCTTCTGGATTCTCATTTCTTTCCTTTTTCTGTCTCTTTACAAACCTTCAGCTCCTCTTCTCTTTTCCCTCTCTCCTCTTTCGGGCTGCCGGTGGACTGCTTTGAAAAGTTGCGAGTCTGCCTGTTGATCAGATAGCCTTATAACTAATGAAAAGCGTCATGGAAGTGACAGCAAGATTAATGAAGTATCCCGGGCTGCACTCGCACGAGGCACACTGGGCTTTTTCCTGCAGGGCTGCCGCCGCTGTTTAGCCGCTATTTATGGTGACAAATAATGCCCCATTCTGCCACCAGCACCTGCAAGTCAAGGTTAAAAAACATATTCGCCACAGCCGGTGCACGGTGGAGGACGGCATGATGGGGGAACGAGGATAAAGGAAAGGAAGATGGAAGGGTGTAGGGAGGAGAAAGAGGAAGGAGAAGAGAAAAGAAAAGGGAGGACTGCCATTTCAGATAGAATAAACGTATTTACTGGAGCTGGTCTCTGTGGGGGAGTCGTGGGAGAGGGTGGGGGGTGGACAGGGAGAATGGGAATTCAGGATTAATTGAAAACATCTGTGCTGTGCAAAATGGCTGCAGCAGAGGAGCCTGAAGGGGATGATAACAGAGAAGAATCACACACAACACTTGAGAACATATATTATATTTCATTCTGTATATATTTATACTCATATAGTATTCTTATTTTAAAAAAAAAAATTCACTCCTGAACGGACAGCTGATGATGTCACATTGATGTCTGGCTGGAAATCTCAGTGTGTGTTTAAGTGTGTGCGTTCGTGGGTGTGTGTGTGTGTGTGTGTGTGGGTGTGCGTGCAGGCAGACATCACTTTGATCAAGAAAGCATCTCATTCGCAGTCGATACCGGCGGCCGGGGCTCAGGAGCGGTCAATTCTGTCTGACCTTCAGCGGCAGAGCTATAGTGGGCCAATCAGACAGAGTGTGTGTGTGTGTGTGTGTGTGTGTGTGTGTGTGTGTGTTTTAGATGCTATTCCTGCACGTGTTTAACCTCTGCACGGAATTTTGCCTCGATCTCACACACACACACACACACACACACACGCACACACACACACAGATAAACACAAGCACAATCATGCTGACACCCTCAGGATTGTTTGAACTTCCGTTATCAGTTTTGTCCAAACACAACACATCTGTATGGAAACCGAGGTGCAAATATATGCAGATTTGCTTCTTTTCTACATAATTCATATGTCAACACGTGTACAAAAATACACTCATACAGCCGTTGATTGTCTCTGTCAACATGATTTTAAACCACAGAAACATCTAAAACCTATCAATTTGTTTATCAATTAGGGCAAAATGCAATAAAGGATAGTGAAAGATGAGAAAGATAGAATCACGATGAAGGACACGATTCTGCTCTGCTTGTTTTTTAAGCATCACATTCACACCAAAGGGAGGTGTGATCAGATGACATTCTTGTCAATTAAATCTCAAAATAAAAACCTGGCACCATCTACCGCGGCTCATGAACAGCGGCACGACTCTGGGAAGTTGAGAAAGACTCAGCTTAATGCAAATGTCCTCTGACACGCAGGATTGACTGCTGGGAGACAACCATTTGTGTTCGTCTCGATTCTGGAAGCAGAAGCCCAGGTCTGATGCTTTATGACCTAACTTTTGCAGTCTAGCAGGACTTTTTTTTTTTTTTTAATGCATGCAAATGCATCGCGTGGGAATTGAATTACTTCACTGTGTGTCTGTATGTTAGCGTACAGGATCAAAAAAAAATAAAAAGCCATCAGGGTTGAAGAAGTAGATTACTAGCTTATCGCTAAACACACCAGCAAGCCTGGTCATTAACATGCGATCTGTAGGAGGGAAGACACATGTCAATACAAAAGTGCATTGTGCACTTTTGTTTGACCTTTGAAATGCATTGACCTGCTAGCTTAAGCAGCACGGCAAGAACTCGTAACAAGTCGTAAGACACAAAAAGTCATTTAAAAATGAACGAGGTCCCTCCATAGCATAGTTTCCCCTAACTCGTCTGCCAGCCATGCCTGACTAATTTGCATATTAAGATCTGAGCTAAAAACAGCTGTAAAAGTCTAAATGTGTGAACAGGGAGATCCAGTGTTGCTGCCTCCTCTGGCCTCGACTCCACCAGAAGAGAAAAAGAAGAGATTAATACAAAGGGCTGCTGACAAAACTCCCCCATAGTTTGTGTGGACAAAGCAGACGAATCAATTCTTTACAATTACACACAGTAAACATCATAACAGGTGGGAAGCAGTGATGACATGTCAGCTCTCAGTTTGTGGCTGTTATGTAATCATCATTTTGCATTGAGGATTAAACTTGAGTCACAATAGAAGCCACAAGAGAAAAACAAGGCCACATTTGAAGAAAAAAAAACCTGGCATGTCGTTTTACAATACAATTAGAAGACATTTGTCATCACCTATTACAGTAAGGCCCTTACTGTAATTAATCTGAACGTCAATGTATTTTTTTCGAACTGTTGCTTGGTCATGAATACTTTCACACAGAACCAATCATGGACATATTCAAAAGGATGATAATAACACAATAACACAGAGGCTCTGTAGTCCGAACTTTATAACTATTTTTTAACCTTGACAAAGGCAAATCTATTTATACCTTTTATTGAACAAGTGCTGCAACTCTTGCAAATTTGCATGGCTGGCAGTGTTGATAGTTTTAATGCGGAAATATTTGTAGGCGAGTATTACGCATTTTTCTGTGTTTTAATTTGTCACACCCCTCAGTGTGTAAAGGCTTTAAAAAAGGTGATTCACAAAGTGCAATTAAAAAAAATTCTTTCAACCAAGCAAAGATGGCAGCTGGAAATGTATTTCTTTGCTCATCTTGCTGCTAGGAATCATTGGCATCGTTTTTTTTTTTTTTTTATGTGGATCATATAATTACAAATGATATGTAATTTTCCAAAACATTCTTTTTACATATAATTCATATTTTCTTTGCATTGCATGTGTGAATGTGTGTATTTTTCCTTGTGCTCTGCAGCTGCTAATGCTTAAAATAGTCTATGTATTCATGGCTGTTTATATGTTTTTCTAAGAGTGGGTGCATATACTGTATGTTTATATGCGTTTGCCAGGGGCTGTGAGTGTATATGAGCTTATTTGCATACTGTCTGTGTGTGTGTCTTCATATGTTTTGGGTATCTTTTGGTTGTGTGTTTTTTCAATGTACTTGTGTTTTTGTGCATATAATTTAGTATGCAAGAGTGTGCTTGTTTATCTTTTTCTGTAAGTCTGTGGGTGTGGGTGTGAGTGTGCGTGTGTGTGAGTGTGTATTCTTTAGAGCAGCCTGTACATATATCTCTTGCTGAGCTTGTCTTCATCTGTGCATCTGTATATTTGAGTGTGTGTAGTAGATACACAGTGTGAGCATGCCTTGTGCATTTGTTAGTTTTCTAAAAAAAAAAATCACATTTGTGTGTGCGTGTGTGCGTACGTGTGTGTTTGTGTGCGTGTGTGTGTGAAGACCACAGATAGAGGGGAGCAGCAGCAGTGTCTCATGGCTGCAGAAGCAGAGCAGCAGCAGCCTGATATCAGCTCCTGTTGAGTCTGATTACAACCAGCCAGAGAGGGGGGAAAAAAACGAATCATGAAAAGAAAGAGAGAGAGAGAGAGAGAGAGAGAGAGAGAGAGAGAGAGCAAAACAAGACAGAAGGGAGTAAAATGTAACAAAAAGGCAGTCTGGGAAGGAGTGTGTGAGCATCAGAAAGAAAACAAAAGAGCGAGTGTCATCAAGGCTGTGTAAAAGAGGAGGGAGGGAAAGACAAAGAAAGAGAATCAATCAGTGCACTTACATGCACTTAAGTAACTGTGTTACTGCCAGCTTTCTGCAGTAATCTGATTACTCGATTATTGTCAAGTAAACAAGAAATCTGGTTTCCATAATTGGGGTATAGGCGATTTGAGAAACGTGATCAGTCGGCTATATTTCTCATGGAGAAGAAGACTTCAGACCGACTTCAGACTTCAGACTTCATATCAGTCCGACAGCAGCGCAGTGTGACTGAAGGAAAGATCGTCAGATGTAGCAATGCATCCAAAAAAGGTTCATTCAAAGTCTGACTCAAAGCTCACACACAGTCGCCTCCATAAGTATAAATAAATCTGGTTTAACAGTTGTCTAGTTCTAAACTTCACACTGTAGGAAAAAGCAGTGTCCTCCCTCTCTCCAGAGCCTGTTAACTCTTAAAAGAAATTAGCCGTGGTACCGAAATAAGGTTGGGAATAGGAGAGAATGCTAACTGCAACAAAAAAAAAAAACAGTAACAAAAAAGAAAGAAAAAGCTCTCTTCCATTAGCGTCAACACAAATCATGTCAAATCAAAAGGCGCCAGAGATTTTTCTCAAAGTCTAACTGGATTGCTTTTGAGCAACAATACGTCTCGAAGATATATTACAGTTAGTGATTAAAACTATTTGGAGACCAGGGGCAGCACTGAGCCCGTGCTGCCCCTGGTCTCTGGACGACTGTCACGCTGAACAAGAGTTTGAACGAAATCTAGAGCAGCGGCTCTCAGAAGTTAACATGGCTCTTATGCACAACTGCGCATGTATCATACAGAAGCAGGATTTTGGATTCACTGCAGATGGTGAATCGAGTTGACTCATTCAGGGTCGTTCAAAGCGAGAAAGAAATCTTGCACCGCGTTTTATTTGAAGAGGTTAGTATTGACGCCTGTCAAAATGTAAAATGTTTTTGTCCCTTTATCCCTTTTGTCTCATTTGGAGACATGTTTCAGGCAACCTGGCCAATCTATGTATGATATTCACTCTTCCTTTAGCTCAGTTTTTGGTCTCCACTAACTTCTGGGAGAAAGATCTGGCTCTTTTTTGCCAAATGCTCCACTATGTTCACCAACTAGTTGCTTACTGTGTGTGTGTGCATTTGATAGCGAGCAGGTAGTTTACAGTGAGCTTTTAGAGTGCTTTGTGGCTGAATATGAGACTGATTGGTAAGAGTCCGCCAAAAGTTGTGGGCTGTAAAACCAAAATAGCTGAAAGACACTCAAATGCTCCTTAGAACTGAGGGGCACTGCAGAGTCGGGTGATAATTCCCTTTCTAATTTCCAACATAACCTGAGTCCTCCCAGTAACCTGCTTTTTATTGTGTTTCCATGTAAACGTGCTGAGTGAAAGGGAGAAAACGATAAGAGACAAAAAGAGTAAGTGAGGAAAGGCAGCGGGAGAGAGACAAAAACCCTGCAAAGAAATGTACCGAGGTGGAAACACAGAGAGAGAGAGAGAGAGAGAGAGAGAGAGAAAGAGAGAGAGAGAGAGAGATAAGGAAGAGAAAGAACCAGGGAGAGAGCGAGGGAACAGTCAGAATAAAGAAAAAATAAAGGAGCGTGCCTGAGATAGAAGCAGGGAAAGGGGAATACGATCAAATAAAGGAGAGACAGCGGGGGAAAGTGAGAGTGAGAGTAAGAGACAGAGGCTTGGTTGACACATAAAACAAAGATGAGACACTAAGAGAGGGAGGGAGAGATAGGCATTTGTGGAGAAGAGGCTGTTGCTGGAAAATGTAGATAGACACCTCGGAGAGAGAAAAGAAAGAAGTGAAGGGATCCAGTGTGTGGAGGGGCCAGAGAGGAGGAGGAGGGGGGCAGATAGAGGAGGAGGGGGAGCTAAAGAGGAGGGGAGGGGACGAGACAGGCAAGGGAGGACCAGTACGAGGAGAGAGAGAGAGAGAGAGAGAGAGAGGGAGAGAGAGAGAGAGAAAGAGAGAGGCAGATACGGAGGTCCACAGACAGCAGCGGCGTGCAGAGTGCAGCATGCAGACTGGCCATTGACGCTGCAGTTGGATTGAACACACATGCACACACAGACACACACACCCCTGAGGAGTGTATGAGACATGCCCAGGCTGCTTTCCATGGACACACACACACTGGCAGGGCACCAGAGAGGAAATACAGCACATCCCCGAGCCTGAGGAGCTATGGAGAGGAGCATGTTTTTTGGTGAGTTTGTGATTATATGTGTTTACATGCGTTATTTCATCCTTGTGTGTGCCTGCTGATTCCTTCATCTAAATGTGTGTGTTCTTACTTGTTCTGGATACTAAAAGCACAAACAGAAGAAGCGCTGTTTTCCATTAAAGGAAGAAGAAAAAAAAAAAAAAAAAAAAAAAAGAGTGTGAAGTTACACACCAAGGAGATCAGGTTTTTTTTTCTTTTCTTTTATGTGTGTATGTGTTCGCTGCATGTGCTTTATCACAGTCAAATGCCGACTTTAAGCGCACTCTCCCCCTCTCCGAAATGTAAATTGATTCCAGCCCGGCTGTTACTTGTTCTGGAGACTAAAAAAGATGGACCAGAGAGCCGGTTGCTGTTACAGTGAAGTTGCACACTGAGGGCTCCTAAAACTGTTGAATGAACCTGCCCACCAGGTGACCCCCCCCCCCCCCCCCCCCCCCCCCTCGCTCATTGGATTCAATCCCCCCCCTCTGGGGGGGGGGCGGGGGGGGCGGGGTAGTTTTGTGTTTTTGTTTGACCAGCTGACTGTCGGTAGGAAGCCAAATGAGATGAGAGA
>CALSBV010010223.1:14002574-14080074 GCA_943590825.1 Bovichtus diacanthus
TAAAACTGTTGAATGAACCTGCCCACCAGGTGACCCCCCCCCCCCCCGTGCTCATGTTCTCGTTTATTGGACTCAATCCCAGGTGGTTGGGCTGCTGAGAGTACAAGCTTTGGATTTCATTGTGGTTGTTTGACCAGCTGACTGTCGGTAGGAAGCCAAATGAGATGAGAGATGGCAGCGTCGAGGGCCACGTGATATTCTGTGTTGGATATTTAGAGAAATGGAAGGAAGGCCCCTTCCATTAGTTTTTACGGAGGAGGCTTAGGAAGACTTAATGCGCGAGTAGCTCCTCGTCAAGTGCTCCTCTCACGGCTGGCTTACAGTCACATAGGAGGAATAATTACACAGGGATCCAGAGTTCTGAGGGGGTGATTTGTTAAATGAAAGACTCTTTTATTTAATTTTTTTATCCTGGGGATTAAAGTGATCTGAAGTTACAGACTGTGGCTTGTAAAAGCAAAAAGGATTTCTCTTGTTATGCCATACACAGAGGAGAAGAGGTTGGGGGGGGGGGTGGTGGTGCTGGGAGCTTATAAATGAATAAGCTGTCAGGTGCAGAGACAGCTTTAGCTCTCTGAGATCGACCGCCGATGTCGGTCAGGTGTGCAGCTTCTGGAAAAGCAAAGAGGTGATGCAGGTCCAGTCGAATGGATGGAATTTGTCCCCTTTTAACCCAGAATCATGAGAAGTGAAAGTGGAGAGGCTTGCCGTCCCTCAACCGAAGAGCAGTTCAGGCAGGTTTCTGTGGTTGGCGATGCTTGTGTCTCTGCGTTTGTTGTCAGACAAAGTACCGCGAACAAGCCCATCTCCAGCGCTCAGCGTAAAAAAAACAAAACAACAAGAGGAGTAAAGGTCACCGCTTGTGTACAGGATGTGCGTCTCTTTAACATTTATAAATGCTTAGTGCACGACGTCACAGCACTTCACAGGGAAAATAGATGGCATCTCTTAAAAGATTAATAACACTGCCGGTTCAGCAGCTCTGCTATTTAACTGGGACGTGTTTTCTGTTAAAGTGATTAATATCAGGTGATATATCTTGAGACTCTTGACCTCTTCGAAACAAGACACCAAAATGGACAAGAATAAATAGATCAGAAGGAAATGCTCCTCCTTGCAAAAAAAAAAAAACTGCATACATCAAAAGCAGGCAGTAAAATAAACGTAACCCAGCAGGCTAATAGGTCTTGAGTTGGTGCTGCAATCATACAAGCTATTAGTGTTGTTGAGTCGAGGGCCCGTAGGAAATCTATCCGGTGTGTCTGGCTTTGCGGTCGGTGTTAAGTAGCACGTAAACGTCTTTTTGGTTAACCTCAGATTACAGAGCACAAGGGAAGTGATTTTTGGATTGGATTCAGAGACAGCTGTGTTTATTAGCGAGCTACACTCATGACAGCAGCAAGACCTACAGTATGCTAATCTGGAGGAGATGGAGGCGGCGTGTGTTATGTAGCTGGGAGCCAAATGCATGCTGTATGCCACAAGCTGGTGAGATTTATGGGATTTCGTAAGAAGACATAGTTTATCCTGTAAAGGTTAATTGGAAAATCAGTGTAGCTTTAAAAAAAAAAAAAAAAAAAAAAAAAAAAAATAGAATGCTTTAAATCTACCCTTTGTGCTCACGTTGTTCAATTTAATAGAGGTGAAATGATTTTATCCTCCCCGCTTAAAGGGAAGTACTGATCTCAGAGCATGTTAAGGGCCGCCGAATACAATCAGCACACTCCATGAAAACACAAAGGTGTTAATCACATCTGAAACGTCATCAGCATACAAATGACTTTCAGTGAAATTCAGATTTATCTAATAATTGGATTTATGTTTGCTGAGGGGAAAAGAATTATGTGCAAGAGCAAGCTTTTTATTTTGAGGCTCTCCGACGGTGTGGACTCTCAGCCTCTCTGGAAAGATCTTATCGGACGGAGGAGCAGCCAGGTTCAGGGCACTAAAAGGAGGCGGACGGTGGAGGAGAGCGGAGCAAGATGATTAATTATTAATGCCAGTCGGCGTCCTCCAGACATCATTTTTACTCTCTCCCTCTCTCGACGTAATGCCGCAGGAGTAAAAACGCTTCAGCCCAGATAAGAGAATCTTTTAGGAAGGGCAATGCAGAGGATAGCCAGAGTCTGAAACACGCCCCAATACAATATACACATCCTGTGCAATGAGCTGCTCGTAATGTCTTATACTGTATGTGCTGCATCATTAAACACTGCCTCAAAGAGAATGGATAAACAAAGGCCAGTGGGTAAAAAACTTTCATCAATTCTGATCTGTTTCAAATATTTCCAGGAGTCAGATCTCATCTCAGTTCTACATCATTACACTTCTGGGCAAAGCAGGCAAAAAAGCATCTCCAAAAAAGCCCCCGGGTTCAGTGCGTGTCAACTGGTTTGTGGTAATTTAATTAAAATTGTGTTTAGAAATATGCACCCCTAAAGCATGATACCAACTGACATGATAAGGGCTTCAAAGCTGCATTATTTAGTTGCGTTAGGCCACTCTGAAAGAAGCTGGAAAACACACGTTCAATATATTATGGCCTTATGTAAATGCGTTTGATATGGATAATGTGTTAGAAAGCTGTTCAACACATCCAGCACCAATAGCATTGTCATGTCTCTGGTGATGTGATGAATGTACGTGCAATTCACTTTCCTTCCAGCTCTGATTTGGCTCTTTAGCATGCTAAAGGTTCACCAGATATTTACTGACATTTGGTGCTGGCCAGGGGTCACAGAGTGTGTTTCTATGGCTTTTTTTTTGCTGAAAACAGCTGCCTGTGAACAAAAGAGTAAGAGTCATGGACGAAAGCTAGCTTGAAGACCTTCATTATTCCATTAATGTGCTTATATGTTGCGTATTCCGAAAATAACTTACGTCATTAAATGATCATGCCGCAAATCAAGTATTCCAGCATAGGAACACACGCAGCACACAGAGGAGGGGGATGCGTGGTTAATAGGCATCCAGCGGCTGATTCTTTCTGAAGCACACTTACAGGTAAATCAGGCCGTGATGAAATCCCATTTCATGATTTATATTTTATTGGAATATCATGCTTGTTTGTTGGTTTTCGGGTTTGTTGATCGAGAGGTGCAGACAGACAGTCACCGCTCGTTGCAGCTTTCTGTGTGGCCTAAAACCTCAAATCTCACTTTTACCCAGCACACACTTGCTGTGGCTGGCTACATGAGACTTCATTCACTGTGCAAACAACAGTGGGCATCGCTGACATAAAAACAGGCGTTTCATTCCAGCTCAGTTTTTAATTTGTTTGGCTCCAACTTGTTTGGATTACTTTGGTTTTGATCAATAAATGCTCCTGACAGAAAGAAAAAAAAAAAACTGATTATAAAACCAGGCTGAAGACAAAACTGTGAATTCTTCTTTTTTCCACTGTTTTATTCGGCCGAACTCTCAGACTGCTCAGACAGTCTTCTTGTAGTTATTTTAATGACTGTCGCCTGCTGACCTTTCTCTCTCCCGAGCGACTCTCCATGTAAAGTAGATGGCAGCGTCTGCTGTGGAGATTCAGCCCACCTGGGGCCTGCACTCTGCCGGTGGAGTCAAAATTTAGAAGCAGTCCGCAGAAGTCAAATATTAAATATTCTTAGCCAAACTCAAGTCAAATATTGACACTTCTAACAAAGTGATAATTACGGTTGCCATCTGGGCTTCTCTGCCAGAGCCTGCTGTAGCAGGCTTTTTCTGCCTTAGTGCTGGAGCATCTTGAAGTCAGTCTGGGGCTCAAAGGTCAAACTCGGGGTTAAAGTTCAGATTAGCAGCAAGGACTCATTTTTCTGCTCTGCCTTATATTTTGCTCCTTTGCTGGTGGTGATGGATGATCAGGCTTGAAAGAGTTGAAACACTATCTGCTGCTGCGGGCTGGAATGTGCCTTTATGTTTGGGCACGTTTGCTAGATTGCGATTGTTACGTATTACCTTTCACTACAGGACACAAAAGAAAATCAATTTGACTTACTACACCACAAACATGGTGAGGCTCAGGAAGGTATGTGGGGTGAGAAGGTTCAATCCAGCAAACAGTAGACACTGTGTGCAGCGAGGGAAATTAAGTTCATTTACTCCCAAACTCTACTCTACTTCCATTTTAACTATAGTATACTTCTACTTTACCACGTTTCAATGCTTTTTACTCCACTATACTAATTTGACAGCTATAGTTACTAGTTCCTTTTACAAACTTGGACGTTTAGCCATGCAGCTGCTTGTCTCTAAGGATGGCAATGTTGGTCGGTCATTCGTTTCTTTGGTGCACAGAAAGTGATGCCTGCAAGTGAGAATTTAGAGTAACACTAAAGTTCATGAAAGTTATCCTTTAAAACAGTCAGGGCCTTTTTTT
This sequence comes from Bovichtus diacanthus, assembly GCA_943590825.1. Classification (NCBI taxonomy): domain Eukaryota; kingdom Metazoa; phylum Chordata; class Actinopteri; order Perciformes; family Bovichtidae; genus Bovichtus; species Bovichtus diacanthus. The sequence continues at coordinate 14,006,941 of CALSBV010010223.1, forward strand.
TTTTTTAAAGACTTTTTTGACCCTGTAGATCGGTGGGTCCACTTCTTTGGTCCAGACTGATATACTGTATCTCAACAACTACTGGATGGATTGTCCTGATATTAGTTACATACATTGATGCCTTTCCATCTAAGTTTTAATTTGTCCAATGCTTATGTTGGCAATGTGAGCAAACACCTGCAAAACTAATGGCATTCCCATCAGCCTCAGCTGTACAGTGTGTTTAGTGCTAATTAGTAGCTTCAGTGCCCACTTGTGCTCATGTGTCTACACGCGATGCGTTCAGGCACAGTTTTGAGTGTCGCTCACCCACTTTTTGGCAGCGCTCAGAGCCCAACACACAGTCGCTGTACTTACAAATTTAAAATAGAAGAAAATTGCCTTGAAGCATAACAACCCCCTTTGGGTTGGGTTTAAGTGCGTATAGCATGAGTGAAATACTAAACCCAGGATTTTATATGCTGGATTGTTTAAGAAACGTAACTGTTCGTAGCATGGTTATAGACTCTTGTTCATTCGAAACATATGATAAGCATTTAAGATTTGACGTATTTTCATCAATCAAACTACACACAATGTCAAAAGTAGTTAGAATGGATCTTCTTTGCCCAGCTGTAACATCACAAAGTAATACAATAGTCTGACATTATAGAAGACACAGAAGGTCCCATTCTGCACAAGTACGTCTAACTGCAATATGCACTTTTACCGAAGTAGGATTTTGAATGCAGGATTTATACTTTTTATTGTCTACATTTTAAATGAGTTTTAGCGCTATTTTGAAAAACCTTGAGGCTTTATTGTAAAACCATATCGGTGTGATGTGTTAAAGAGTGGAAAACTCACAGACTCTAGCCGTGGTGACACGTCAGATTTGATCTCCTGCTGAGTGATTTCATCTCATCACTCAGCAAACCAAACACGACTGCATCAAACAAATTCACATATCAGTTTGTTAGTCTTCCTCTCGCTGCAGAGTAATCCCACACATCAGCCCTGGTGTGTTTGACCGGCCTGTTTTGACTGTCGGAGCTGTGAGTGGTGGATTTGGCCGGGTGCGAGGTGAGGCGTGCCTGTGGGTTGACGTCAGGCCGGCATGTCGAGAGATGGCATGGTTGGACGATCCCTACAGAACGACATGCTTTGCTAAAGTTGGGACGAAGACGTGCCTCCACATGAGAGACGGCATGTGTTCTTTTTCCAACAGATGGCAGCGCTCCGGCGACTGGAGGGAGAAGACGGAGTGAGAGAAGGGGGGACAGTCTGTGTTTTTTTTTTTTTCCCTTTTCTCCTCGTCTTTATGACTTTTATTTACCCCTCACCACTGCCTGGGGATCACAACGTGGCAAACCTTGTTTTTATTTGTCTCAAGACGGCGGTTTGATACTGTATCTGCCAGCGCTTTAGAGCCATGCCGGCCCAGAGTTCCAATGTTGTTAAATGCGCAGAGATAAAAAATAAAATAAAAATAAAAATCATCCCTCTGCTTCTCATTACAGCTTCGAGAAATGGCTTCTTTAATTCCTAATGTTTTGGGAGGGCTGTGACAGTTTTCTCTGCCTTTTTTTCTTTCATTTTGTTTTTGTTGTTGATCCTGTAGTGTTCAAATCAGCGCTGTGCCGTTTCCAATTGGTGGTTTATATAGCGCACTGCTGGCGTGGCACTTTCACATGACAATAAAAGTGAAGTATTTACTCTTGTTTTTCCTGGAGATGTGAGGGCCAGGCCTCCCTTGTCATTGACTCTTCTCATAAGACACACTGTGCCTGTTGCAGTCATTCCACATCGGATATTTCTGGGGACAGTTTCTGAATGGGAACATCTGTTTCGGAGAAATGAACGTCATCACAGCATCACATAGTGGTCATCTGCATCCACAACTTATTTCTCTGCGCATAATTTAGGTCTGATTGTAAATTTCAAGAGCAAACCTTATTCAGAAAATTCACGAGCCTTCAGCCGGTTGGTCGCAGAAATGAACTACTACTGAACTTGAAATACTTTGCAACCTTAGAATGTACAGATACTCTATTAGAAGTGAAAGCTCTATTAGTAAATGTATTAATGTATTGTAAATAGAGTAAATAAACACGCATTAGTGCGTACTTATACATCAAGAGTAAAGGCATTCATTGTGAAGTTGGACCTGACCGTTTTCAACGTACCTGGTACATGTTGCATTGATAATGAAGATCCTAAAAACTAGGAGATATTGAAGGAAAATTGATGAACATGTCTTGACTAATTTTAAATAGAAATTATGAAGAATTAAGTTATGAGTTTGTAAAAAAAATGAAAATGTACGTAATGAAATAATGATAATTTTGTAATCAAATGATACAAAAATAGCAATAAAAGAATGAAAAATCTCTCATTTATTTATTTGAGGACGGAAATTCATTCTTCACATCATCTGAACTCAACCCAAAGTTCCACTAAATTACAACTAGTTATTCTGGAGCTTTCAACCAGCTCTTTAAAGCTGTTACATTTAAAATAAGCTCGTAAGTAGTTCTTCAATTGAGATTATTTTGTCACAAACATTTTAAATTGCATGAGAAAGCTCGAAAATCCCCCAAAACGGGAGACAGAAAATAAGGTTATGAGGGAGTTTGTGGTAAAATAATAAAAACCTTGTTATAAAGTGATGAAAAATGTCCCTTTTAAATTATCCATCAAGAAGGTAAAAGATTCAAGGATTTTCCAGGGTTGAAGCATTAAAACCACACAAATTGGAGATTTGGGGGAATGTCCCTGGTGCCAGCTGAGGCACAACCCACTGTAGGAAATCAGAAACGTTGTTTTTACTCCTGGCATTCATTTAAAAATCAAATCAACTCACACTTTGAGGCCTGGAACTGAAGTAAGGGATGTCTGCGTGGGCCTTGTTGGCACAGCTGTTAAATACTTAAATAGATGACTAACACAGATAAGACGTTACACCGTGCGGAGACACATTGTTATACGGACTAAACGCACACACTGAAGCTTCACTTGGATGTAAACTGAAGGATTTTGGCTCAGGTTTCTGTCCCTGTTGCCATCTGCAGTTCAATATGTTGCATTTTCTCTGCCTCCTACAGGTAACACATGTCAAAATGGCTTCATGCCCACCCTGATGCGTCCCACCCTGCCTGGCATCCAGACCTCAATGGGCATGAAGCAGTTTCTCCCGTTTCCATTGGATACGACCACAGGGGTCAGCCTCTTCCCAAGATTCAACACGGTGAGTCTCATGCTTATCCTGTGTGTGCGTGTGTGTCACATGATGTGCTGCAGATATATTCGGTTCTAAAATATTCATATTTGGAGACATCTTTATTTAAAGCTGTTATGACTGACTCAGAGCGACAGACAATAAGCAGCGAGGCCTGACCTTCCTCAACCTCTTTAGGTCCAGTTCATGCATCTGCCTTTCTTTTATTCATTTTTTTTCATGAAATTAAATATAGTTACCTATGGAACATTTCATTAAAATTATGCTTTTAAAGCTTTAATGCAAGACTTTGAAACATTTAAGGAAAGGTGCTTACACTCGACTTAAGGGGAGTACATCTTTCTGTGGGAGAAACGTGTGCTTTGTTATGCAAACATTTATTCAATGTGTAGACATTTCTGACCATTGCTGTGTATTTCTATTATTGAAAACACATCATTTCTCTTTTAGTGATGGAAAAAGGCAAAGAAGCATTCGTGGAATGTACAATTATTCTGATAGTGTACTGACTCTCCAGACAGTTTGCATAGTTTGCATTTTCAACTCTATCTTGAAGATTTATTGACAGCTCTGTCTTTAGGGGCTGAGACCCAAACTTATTAACTGAGAACAGATTATTTCTCTTTGAAGAATTTGGCTGCGGAGTGCAACTCATCACCTTATTAACATCCACATCTGTTATTATTTTAAACTCAACACAGAAACATATTTTACCATAGAAAACAATCATTTAAAATGTTTAGTAAGTGCTGATGCTTCGTATGTCTCTTTGAAAAGCTCAATTTCTCACGGTCATTTTTTCAGGCAAAAAAGCCAAACAAATCGTATGTTCTAGCTTCTCAAATGTGAAGATTTACTACATTTCCTTGTAAGGAACTAATTATCTGTTGTATTTGAACTGTTACTTGGACAAAAACCAGCCATTAGAAGATGAAAACATGATATTTTTCAGTATTTTCTGACATTTTACAAACCAAACAATTAATTGATGAATTGAAAAAAAAACATCTGCAAATTAGTCGATAATAAAAAGAATCACTAGTTGGAGCCATCACAATAACGATCCCTTCCCGTTCTATACTGCAATCTTTTTTTTTGTTGTTGCCATGATTCATTGTTTAGATTATTATATTATAGGTTTACTATAATTTATCTGTTGTGATGTTAATGTGTAAAAAGGTCCAACACGTTTTAAGATTTAAAATAATTTCTTAAGAGCTCCTTGATTTTTAAACAGGGGCATCACATTTCAAAAGCAAACTCTCTAATCGACCATTTCTCCAGAATCGAGAACTGCTGTTAACAGCTTTCTGAAATGCAACGGTAGCATGTGGCTACGCAGACCTTATTGGATTTGCGATTGGTGAGGCGCTGCCTTTTAAATGGAGCACTCACCCGCTGTGCACTTACTGTACCAGGACTCGTGTGTACACTCGCATGGATCTATTGATTCTCTTTTTGAAAGCAGAAAGTAATCATGAGGAAGTATGTGGCCTTGTGCAGCTCAAATCCATGAGGTCATCAAAAAAATACAATGACTCCCGGAAAAGAAAAAGAAAAAACCCTGACAAAGGTCTAAAAGTTTGTTTTTTTTCTTCACTGTGATAGAAGGATAGCTCAATTAGAAATCTGGCGGAAAGAGAGAAAGAGAGGTTGAAGTACGGAGCACAGCTGGATAAGAGTGAGAAAAACGAAACGCATAAAGGAACAAGAAAAAAAGAGTGGGGACATCGCAGAGAAAACCCCAGATAACCCATGGGATAACAGATGTTTCATGAGAAAGTTCAGGAATACTGCGTTCCTTTTCCCATCTAATCTGTCTTTAACAGACTTGTCTGCAGATAATGAGTAATACACTGGGAAGCCTCCAAGTGGTGGAAAGTAATCACCTCTCGCTCTCTGTCGCACAGACAGACAAACACACACCATTCCTGCTCTTTTCAACCCTTCGCTTTTCGCTCTCAGCTTCTCCGTTTCCCTTTTTTTCGCTTATTCTGTCAAACTTTTCTCCGAGATCGTGATTTATTAATCACCAGCACAGTTATAAAAGCAGGAGTCGATACCAGAAGCTTTGTGAAAAAAAAAATGTGTTCATAGACAAGTTTCTGGTTTACATTCTGTTTATGTCCCTTTTTCAGCACTTTCAACACCAGCGGAAGTTCGGTTTCAAGGGTCCAAAGACGAAGCCTGTTTTCCACCAAGTAGGTTTGATTTCTTTGTATGTCACACAGACGGTGGATTCCTGGGTGGGAAAAGATGTTTTATACGTTTTATAAACAGTGCTGGAAGAGCTGACAAATCAGTGCCACAGGGGAAAAGTCCTGGATTCAAATTGTTGAGTAAAAGTAAACAAAAGCTGGCAGCAAATTGTACTTAAGGTATCTGAAGTGTAGTACTCTCTGTGAAGAAAGTGAAAACCTTGAATCTCCAGGGATTTTTCTTTTGCTTTCAGATCAGTTGAAGAAGGTAAGAAATGAGGACAAATGGAAGAAAATAAGGCCAGAAAGACAGAAATAAGAGAAAAAAGTGAAGGTTGAAGGAAATTGAAACAGAAAAAAAAGGAAAGAGGGGAAGAAAATATGAAAAAAAGGACAAAGAATTGATATTTTTTGGGTTTATTTCATTTTACATTTTTCCATGTTACATGGAAAATAAGGAGATAAAAGTGAAATATTTAATACATTTATATTCTATTTTTACAAATTGAAATACTAAATGTGCTCTCAGCCTCCACATTTGGGCAATATGGCTTCAGTCAAGCAGTTTATTAGAAGATGCGGATCTCTGATTATAACTGCGTACAGAAACCAAACAGCTGTTCGATTGACTGCAGCAGATTTTGTGATTTACAGCTGAAGCTAGTTTCCATCTGAGCTCCCTCTGACAGCACACTTTTCATATATGCTTGAGATGAGGTCAGATGTGCTTACGTGCCTCCAGGGCATAATAAACATTTACACTGTCTTATTAAAAAAAAACATGAAATAACCCTATAGATGATGACAGTTCTTCCATTAACGCAGTAACAACACACTTTATCCCGGGAACACTTGGATGTACTTTTCACATGTGGTACAAAAGAAAATAGAGAACAGTGAAAGTGTGTGCGTGTCCACACCTGCATGAAATGGGACTAATACTAAAGTCTCTTGTTGAGCTTTTGTGCAATCTTGTTTTGGACTGACTGACACAGTCAGGAAGTCTTTTGCCGGAGGGAGCGAAAGTTGATGAAGTTGATTTTTTTTCTTCTCTCTCTCTCTCTATCTCTCTCTCTTTCTCTCCCCTGGCGGGCCTCTTAATTCAAGGAAATGAAGAGAAAAATGTGGTTTCAAGACATTAAAAAACCCCTTCATGCATGTAACTACATGTGCAAAGAGACACACGGGGGTAAAAAGGTCTTTCAGGAGGCTCCAGTTCGAAGGGAGCTTTCAGACAAACAAGGGCATGGTGTAGTTCATAGAAGACAAGAAGATTGAAGACATGTCTCGTAGTGGTCATGTTTTTATTACCAGGTGTGGAGCAGTTTATGAGCTTCTTTATATCCACTTCTGATTCTTCAGGCCTAACACAAGAGGCGGTGACTGATTTAATGAAGTATGCTTTAAATCGATGTCTTATTCAATTTGTCATATATCTATAAATGTGTTGTTTTAATGTAGTTTCATGCTTTTTGATGATATAAACAGGAAGTATGTATCCATCCATCTGCAGTCAGCCCTGTGTCATAAAAACTGTTGTACCCATACAACTGAACTTGCATTAAACAAGGGGTTAGGTTAACGTTGTAAATTGAAACTAAACAAACCAAAAAACGCAACAAAACTATTTGGATGTGTTCAGGCAACTAAAGTTAGATTTAAAAACGAAGATCGTGGTTTAGCGTTAAAATAAGTACGATTATGGTTTGTTAAGATTTAACTTACGGTCGTAAATTTAAATAAGCCAAAGTTGACTTTAGGTTTCACACGGAACATCAGAATCAGCCCTCCACCTCTTACATCTCCTTACGTATTTGTGATGCGTCAAAAACAAACATAATCCGAGAGAAAAAATGTTTCCCTCGAATTGACAATGCAGTCTGGTTGTATGGGAACTTAGATTTTCGGAGACTCGACTCCTCCATGGAGTTCAAAAAGTATTCAGGCCCCTTCACTATTTTCACATCTTGTTATGTTGTAGCCTTATGCTAAACTCAATCTACACACAATAGATTTTCTTTTACACATTCACTACTTCGTCAACCCTGACCAACTACCTCCACAGCATAATGCTGCCAGCACCATGCTTCACCATTGGGATGGTATTGCGGTTCCTGGTTTCCTCCAGCCTTGACGCTTAGAATTGAGGCCAAACAATTCCATCTTGTTTGTCACAGTCTGAGAATCCTTCAGGTGCTCGGGAGTCTGGTCCTCTCTCTTACAGAGGTCTTTCTCCTGCGCTCGCTCAGATCTACAAGGAGTCCGGATTGTACCAAACGTCCTTTATTTAAGAATTATGGAGGCCTCTGCGCTTATGGAAACGCTCAATGCAGCAGAATTTTTTCTTTCTTTTTTTTGCAGCCTTCTTTAGATCTGTGCCTCAACACAAGTCTCTGAACTATTCAGGAAGCTCCTTTGACCTCTTTGTTTTTGCTCTGTTATGCATCGCCACCTGTGAAACCTTATGCAGACAGGTTTCCAAATCAAGTCCAATCAGTTGAATTTACAACATTTCTTTTTTTTTGTATAATTTGCAAACATTTCTGAAATCCTGTTTTTTGCTGTGTGTCAAGTGAAGTGGGTCTGAAAAACAACAATTTGTGCACTCAAAGTAATCATGCGTACAAATGACTGGTGTTGCATTTGAATTATTAACTTGTGTGCAAGCATTAATCATTTATGTGGATGAATTGAGTAATATTGTTAAGATTTTGGCATAAATGCTCAATGGACTGCATTTATATAGCACTTTGCTATTTCATTCAAAGTGAAATGTCAAAGATAACAAACTGTCCACCTACATATCTCCATCAAAAAAATCTAAAATTTATTTTACATTAGATTGTCCATTACCTGACAATTTTGACTGTTTATTGTACCACATTTATACATTCACTTTTATTTTGCACCAATTCTTTTTTATGCGTAAGCATCCTTACCCGCAATGTATTCAGATATTCCCATCTTTTTATTTAATCTATTAACAGTCTCTCAGCAGAATTTCTGGACAACTATATCATGGTATATATCAAAATTGCAATAAAAAATTCTATTGTGGAGAAATTAATCTATATTTGTAACCTAGTTAGACCCATCAGAGTCAGTGGCCTTATTGCAATTTAACAAAAAATAAATTTCTCTTTTGTAGAGAAATATTTCAATGACACATCTACATCCTGAAATTAATCAAAACATGTCAACATGTACAATTAGAATTTCCGGGCTTTGTCCAACATAACATTCCTCATCTGTCATCATATCATCAAGGAAGAGATTCAGTGTTTGGTTTGTTTCTTTTTTGGAGTCAGAATTTGGGTTTACAGCCGAAAAACAACACTAAACAACTTGTTCTCTCTCAACCTGGAATGAGCAATTTCATCGTGTAACCGAGGTGAAATCATGGAACGTTATCCTATAAATTGTAACACCAAAATCAGAGTAACAAGTAACAGAGTAATGTTTTTTGCAGTTTACTGAGTCTTTTTTTTTTTGGCTCAGCAACCACCAATTGAGTGCTCATGGTGTCTTGACACAAACCATGAACTGTACGGTTTCCTAATATTCAACAGCTTAATGTAACGCACTACTTTACCTCCAGGCCTGCTGTTTTCTGTTCATCATGGCAACTACGGTTGGTTAAGTCATATAACTCCGGGTATCCTGCAACAGTCACCACAGAAGGCCCACCTCTCAATTCATCTGATATGACAATAGGAAAAATACGCAGATGATATTGAGCCAACAAAACGCTTCACTCTCATTCAAAACAGCTACAAAAAGCGTCACCAAACTCTTAAAACGTGCTCTGACCAGGTCCTAACACCCTAAACATACTGCAAGTGTCAGGATGTGTTGCTGTTGATCTATTTGGAAACTCCATGTGCTAAGGATGGCACATTGTTACTTTACAGCAAAGAGGCCATTTCAGGGTAAAAGAAACAGAAAGAGGGCTTTGAAGAACTTTTGAGATTGCTCTGCAACTTTCAATTGATTCAATCGTGGTAGAGTTATTGAAATTGCCCCCTTGAAAGAAATGGAGCAAACCAGAGAATAAAAAGGGGGGAAAAGGAGGGAGAGCTCAACAGGAATGGGTGAGTTTTGGAGAGTAATGAAACAGAAATGTAAGGGGAAAGGGGGAAAGTAATTTTCAGTGTCTGGCTGTCTGTGTGTGTGTGTGTGTGTGCGTGCGTGCGTGTCTGTGAGTGTATGTGTGTTTGGGTTGTCTTTCTTTGGCCCTGAAAATAAGATCTATCTTGCCCGGAGCTTACATTTGTCTTGGAGAAACAATACAAACTCCATTTCCCCCTGCAGAGTAATCAGGAATGTGATTTATCGATTCTGCGCGCAGATCTGCACGCTGGGAAATTGCTTTGTAGTCCTGCAGCAGCAATGACACACAGGCCTCTGTCTGCACCCACGACAGCATCACAGTCCATTTCAATGTGTACCCACGCTCGCTAAGTCAATGTTAGCATCAATGGCTGTAATGTGCTCTTTGACGGAGCACATAATGTGTGCGTGCAGGGCAGTGGAAGTATATATCCCATTTGTTTTTCAATGGCTGATGTCAGGTGACAGATAGAGCACTTCCGAGAATCACATCTCCGATATGTTTACTGTAGGTCTGATGTTGGGCTCATCGATGGCGGTTTGTAGGTGAGATTAACCCTCCTGTTGCCTGACAGGTCAAAAATGAACTGTTGATGAGTTTAACGACAGAAAAAAAAAAACTACCTGAATAAAAAAGTTTCAGCCTAAAATGTTATTTGCACCTGTGTCCATAGCTCTCCATAGCAACACAAGCGGAGGCTCTTCTGTGTTGTAGCATTTAGAAATGGCACAGTACCAAACTGACAAAAAAAACGGACAAAAAACTGTTTCTCATGTAAGATGCACTAATCAATATATTCATATTAACAATGATTCTGAAAACAATGTGATAATTGTTTCCTGTTGTGATTAATTATAACTCGACTCTCTAAGCTCTATTTTAGCATCTTTGAGCTCATTGTCTTGGTTTTACAGCCCTCAACTTTTCTGTTTTGGTTCACTCTCACTGTTCTCATTAACATCATTTATTTAGTGATTTGAACTTTTTAATAGCAGCTAAAAAGTCAAATATTCCCATTCCAAATGAAGGCTAATGTTGCTAGTCAATTTGTTGACAATAAATTATAATCTAATCTCTCTAAACTCTGCGTATTGTTACATTATCGAGGAGAATCCTATTCTATTTTGTTGGATATCAAATAAAAGAAAATCTTCAAAAAGGGGTTCACCATGGTAAAAGTATTTCCAGAACCAGCAGCTCCTCCTTCTATTTAGCTTTATCCTTTATCCCTTTTTTTTTTTAATGTTGACTTTTAAATGACGGATGATCGCTAAAAAATCGTGCTCTGTATGAAGATAAAATGAAAAGAACATAGGATGAGTCAGGGCTGTTTTGCCAACTCTCATTTGATTTACACATGTCCCATAAACATCTAATGGACTCAATAAATTGTGTTCCCGGGGGAAGCGTGCAAGCCAACAAAACGGCGGGGAATGATCAAAGCTAGAGCGCGAGCTGGACCACCATGGTGCCAGCCGCCTTCCCTCCAGCGACTCACACCTGCTGGAGTGGAGTGGAGTGCATATCTGTCTAATGCTCAGCGCAGCAGTCCTTATCATTTAGCTCGTGCTCTGGGGCTTTTTTAACCCCTTGAACTGAGTGGAAGGTTCATGTTGACGGAGCTCGTCTTGATGTGTTCTCCCACGATAATATTTCACTCTCTCTGGATAGTTGCCAGCTCTCTCTCCAGTGGAATGCAGAGATAATAATGGGGAGCTCAAGATGATTTTTTATGGAAGAGCTTATGGCGAGCCGGTGCTATAGTCCGGTGTCTCCTTGTCTCAGTGACCTACTGGTACTGTACACCGCAGTCAAGCTAACAACTCCCAAAGCTCCTCTGGGTGTTTAAATTTCTGTGAAATGTCAACCCCAGTGTGATAACTGATGAACACAGGGGTCTGAATTGAAAGACAGTGATGTATACTTGTTTCCCTCCTGTGTTTTAGTGCACATCAGAGGCTTGGGTGTAGGAAAGGAATGGAAGACAGAAGCAATCTGTTTTTGCTTATTTGCCATGTGTTGGGGTTCTTTGAGGCGATAACAAAAAATATGCCAGCATTAAATGCCCATCTGGTTATCTTAAAACAGGGGAACTACTCAATTTAAAAAATCAAGAATTTATGTAGCCGTCAAAACAGCAGTTTTAGATTACATTTTAGGTTTGTAGGATATTTGTGGTCACAGAAAGGGACTTCAGTAGATTTTTTGTAAACAACCGTTAAAGCATTGGACGTGGCTGACATGTACAAAGTCTGAGGTTCATAGAAACTGTCACCTCTAGTTAATTTGAAACTGAACTGCTGGCAAAGGAGCTCCACAAAAAAGCAACAGAGCTTGGTTGAGGTGGGGATGATCACAGTTTGGGGCCAATTGTGTTATCGCAGTGCAACACCACCTGCTGTAAGGATGCAATTAAAATAGATTAGATTAGATAATTACTCGAGATTACATGATGGAGTCCAGTCTAGTCCATAGTTGACACTTTACTGCCAGATGTATACCATGCAATGTGTGCTTTGTTAAAAAAAACGGCATGTTTTGCATAAAAGGAAACAAACCGACACAAGCTCGGTACACAAAAGATTAGCGCATAATTTCATACCAAACCGCTCACAAGCACAAGAGTGCAGAGGAAGAAAGGACTTTTCAAAACAGCGCATCAGGTGAAAGCAGTGCCATTGATTCTGCAGAAGGTTTAGCATGGTTCACAGCTAATTGCTTTAGGTCACAGGAAGAAATCTGAGGCTCACCAATTCATTGACAAGATTTGAAATAATGAAAGATGTTCTTACTTTCTTTAATCTTTTCAAAAAATAAATGAAATACTGGATGGTTTCACCTCTTCAGGCCTGTGAAAATGATTCAAAAGAAAGTATCTGAGATGGGAACATTGTTTTTTTTCAACATTGCCTTCCTTAAAAGGGTCAATAGTGCCATAGATGACTATAGGATGATACGGCTGGGTTGAGTTTGGATGTTTATAAGAAGAGTAGTGGCTTCATAGTATTATCTTCTTCTCTCTCACGTCTCACTGCAGGCCAGAGTCTGATGCTACTCAGCCAGAAAAGTTGCGGTTCGTCTTTGCCCATTGAGGTTCAACTCAGCCGGAGAGTGTTTGTGCCTCTTAGAAATGTTTATATCAATGAAACTATAACAATGTGCACACAGCACAAATATGAAAACCGACTACTATTACCCTTAAAGACAGCTGCGTGAGTTTCCCAGAGTTGAACACCATCCGTCTCTGACATCCGTCCCTCCGTAATCTCCTCCACCGTGTGCGTGTGTCAGGGTTGGTTTTGCTTTACTGTCAAAACAAAACCAAGCAGTGCAAAGAGTTTCCACCTGCAACGCCATTGTTCCCATAATGAAAAGCACACCGGCCCCAGGGGGAGAATTCAACGGTGTCTTTTGTGTCTGGAAATAAGATTGACCTGGGGATTTACAAGAGTGACATACTCCCAGGACTAAATCATCGTTTTGATGAGGTGGCCCGCGGCTGACACAGTCGTATGGGGTCTCCGGACACACCCTGTGCGTTTTCAGTGATACTTCTGTAAATCTTTCTCATACGTATTTTTCTCGTGAGCAGCATTTAGCATTTCAATCTTACATAAATGTGTCCCCTGTGTGCTCAGAGAACTCAAACAAGGGTCAGCCGTAAATCATTTATGCGGCAAAGCCCCCATGAGAAGGTGGAAGTTTCCTTGGTTGAAGAAACTGGCCTGAAAGTCAGTGTTTTGAATTCCTCGCTTTGCCTTGGGAAATATATGTAGAGAAAATGCAATAATTGTCCTTATGTTGCAGTTTGAGGAGCACACAAAAGCAGAAGGGAAAACCTTTAAATGGAGCTCATGAGTGCGAGTCCTCTAAAGGTAACAGTACGAGGCTTTAATGTAGCAGATAATATGTGTAAATGTGTAGAACTGAATAAATGAGAAGCCGGGAGTGTTGGAAAGGAGGACGCTTGCTCAGCAAACTTTTCCTGCATTAGGTGAAGTTAAAGAATACCAACATCAATGAAAGCAGGATTAAAAACTTGATGCCCTCCAGGATCTGTGAGGAAAGTTGCAGGGGATACGTTGCATTGTTAAGATCCAGTGTCTGCAGGTGGCTCATGCATTTTTCTATCCAAAGGCATTGATTTTTGGAAATCCAATAGATGGCCACACTCCTCGGGCTCCTCTCTCATTACCACAGTATCAGCCTTGTTTGATATTCATGGTGGAATATTATGAGAAGATAAATCATTTAATCTTAGTTTTTATTGAACCCTGTCATGAGTGAGACACTCTCCTCCATCCTGTGGGTGTAGCCGGAGCACTTTGATAGAATGATAGATGAGAAATTAGTCTGTGAGGGAATTTAGCAAAAACACGAACTAACTCCACCCGCTTCAGTTTAACTGCACAGAGCCTGATTTGCATTGCACTTTTTAAGAGCTTATTATGGTATATGCTAAAAGGCGAAAACATGTTTTAAGCAAATGTACTTTATCAAATATTACTTACCATAATGGCTATATTTAGTTTTTTGTTTTGTTTTGATTCCTGTTAAGGTTTGGATTTCTGTCGGTGGTGCTCTTTCCTTTTTTCTGTACGGCTACAATCTAAGAGATCCACACTGAAGTACGCAGCTTTTCAGTTAGATTTTACTCCTCCCACGGATGTCCGCAATGCCATGACTACTAAATCCACACATTTACAGATGACACAGTGGTGTTCGTTTATAACAGCCTGTGTGAAGAAATGTATTCACTCTTACGGAGGAGGACAAATGTATTCAAAAGTCCCATCTTCAAGTGAAGTCAAGCATTTTGTGCTTTGGTCTTAGTCCAATGTGCTCTGAGGCAGCACAGGATGTATGTAGTCCACTGCAGTATAAAATATGACCGGTTTAGCTTCGAAACTGGTGTTCATGAAGGTCACTGACAAAAGAAATGTAAAGCAATGTAATACAACAAAAGAAACATTGTATTTTTCTGAATATTTTACCTGGTTCTATCTGACCCTGGATGTTTTAGGATGGCAAATATAAAAGCTTTGATTCAATGGACAGGCAAGATTGATTGGCCACAAAGAGAAGCCTAATACTCCTTTAATCAGATCAAAGTATAATGAATATTTACTTTTAACGGTCTACGTAGAAGCATTGCAGCCAGTTTTAGCACCATCAGCTGACAGTTATAACACTATGCTGGTGCTGAATGGAGTGGGATGCTTTAAGGTTATGGGAGGGCCTGGTGCAGAGGGGGGGGGGCTACGGTGTTACATTGTTATCTTTCATCTCAGCTGGACGGGTACAAACTGTGAGGCTGCTAAATGCCTCAAGGGAGCTCTCCTAGTTCAATATTTCATCCTGATAGGGCCCAGTAGTGTGAGTGGGGTCAGCGGTGAAGAGCAATGGGAAAATCCAGAGGGAACATTCATACCTGGTGAAAAACACCATGTCTGTGAGAGCACTCGTGCAAAGAGAGCAGAGGGAGAAGGGACGAGAGCGCAAACAGAAAGGGTCAGGGTTACAGAAAAATTGGAGAAAGATATCGAAAGGAGGGGACAAACAAGAAGCGGTGTCGGGAGCAGGGAGGAGGGTTGAGTGTTGGAGGGTGGAGAACATATTCATAGAGATGTAAAAACAAAAAAGAAAGGCAGTGAAAGCAAATAGAGGGTGCACTGTTTGACCTTCCTCATAATACAACATTCCTTGGGCCCATGCGGCACCTTTCTTTCTATGTCTGTGTCTCTTCAACTTCGTTCCGACACTCATATCCCTGACTAAGCAACCTGACTTTAAAAAAACAATAATGAGATGTGTTCATATGATCCATCTTGCATTGTTCCTCATTATTCTGCGTTAACTAATTGGACAGTGAAAACACGTTTTACGAAGAATCTAAATGCACTTACCTGCTTGAGTGTACAAGAGAGATTTGTTCAGTCTGAGTAGGCTGCACCAGGAGGAAAGGCATATAAACAAGTTTAATTATCTAGTGGAAACAGACTTTTCCCCCCAAAGTTTGAGGGAGATCTAATAGATCTTTAGAAACTCAGTTAAATCCGATAAAATATGAAAGGAGGGTTTGAAGACGGAAAGCCGATTTTATGAATTTCATTCAAAGCACAGTGTGAATTTTCCTATCCAGTGAAGCGCTCAACAAAGAAATCTCTCGCTTTCGCCTTCCTGCCTATCACTCTTTCAGTCCTTATGTGTGTGTCTGTTAGAGTCATTACACCCATTACTGCACGGAATTGCACACTTTAGAATATGTTTTCCGCATAAATATAGCGTCTCGTATGGAAATGAAAAGTAAAAAAAAACAAAAAAGTTTTTACACTGCATTTGAATTATTTAACAAACACAATTAGTTATTACTGTTACGATTTGGTTTAGTCAGTTTTGGGGTTCCAGTCACATTCGGTTTGACTGAAAATATTAAACACTGGCTTTAGTTTTTGAACTCTGGGTTTTTACTTTTGAAAACTCACAGCTGGACTCATCGCTACATTTTCTACCTGATAAATTCCTTGACTCAATATTTAGTCGGCCGCTCCCCGCTCATCTACCTCCCGTATCATAGTGTTCAGTGTGTTTTGTACGAACACCTGGAAGCCTGTTCTCGCTCATTATAAGCCAATGAAATCCCCCCTCAGATTTGACTTGCTAATTCCTGAAGTCCTTCCCTGTGTGGCGACAATCCATGACATCGGCTGATGATGAACTAACGGACTGGGTCAGGCGGCGGAGGTAATTGTGAGACACATAGGGGGGAGGATTACATTTGACAGGTCATTCATCCCACTTTAGTTAATAGTAAGCGAGGCTGACTGCTGTGAATGGAGCATTTAAACCTCACCAGTGGAGCCCTCATTGACCAGTCATTCTCTCTTTCTATACAGAAAGTATTTTAATAGATATAAATGTATATTTTAAATACCTCGCTGCGTTCACAGAATAGATTCCTCAGTACCTGCGGAGCATGTGAAGAGAACACCCAGTATAAACACTACATGCCTGTCATACACATGTTTCAAATATAGACTACATTGTATATAATAGTTCAAAACAAAGGCGTCTGTTGGACAGGTATGTGCTATCCAGTGGCTTCACACACTTACCCTGAATAGTGTGACTTTCACTTTTGCAAGGCATCATTATTAAGTCTCCAGATTTGCCACAGCTGCAGATAAAGTCACGATTATCTAAAATGAATGTATGTGCGGTCTGTTTTAACTTTTGTTTGAGCTAATTTTTTTTCTTTAAATAGTTGTGGTTCAACGTATTCTTATGCAACAGTTTGTATGATATTATTTTGTGCATATTATGTGGGTTGTATAACAATTACAGTGCATTTCTCTTCGTAGGTATAAGTACGAGTGTATGAGAACAGCCAGATAGTTTGCTGTAAACCATGTGAAAAATGCTTTGTTGCAGCAGAATACGTAAAATCTACGAGAACCCGATCTGGCTGATCAAACACGTGGCAACAACTAAAGTTGACCAGTGTTCCCCTGCAAATAAATTGAGCTAGAAAAGTCATGTCTCATTGCTCTTCAAAATGAGACTGTACCCACCACAAAAATGACAGCATCATTTCTTAAAACCCCTAAAACGACCTGTGTTTATACTTCCATTCTCCATTCGTATAAATACTGAGTGTTTTCTCTTTAACCTCTTTTGAGAGGGGGTCATGTGGGCAGTCGCTCTATGAAGTGTGAGAACTCGATGTGGTTCACGTCCCCTCCAACATTTCTTTCTTTTAACCCTGACGGCCATCTTTTACCTAATTTTAAGTTGCTTTCACGCCTGCAGTTTGGTTCATTCCACTTAGTTCGTGTTTTTTTTTTTTTGTTTTTTTTTCACCAATGAAGCAAGAGGAGTCCACATGAAGTCCTACAGACAGGTAACTCATTGATTGGGCCGTTTTAGTGGTTGTCACGCTGCATTACCAGCTCATCGGGACCCATGTGGGGAAGTCAAAGTCTGAATACTGACTGCAGGTCATGCTGCACTTTAATGCTTTTAATGTGTATATTTAAGCTGCTGTCACAAAGAGCTCATGAAAAAAGAACTGATTATGAAAATTATTAATATTATTAAACTGCAAATCGACCGCATGTTGTGAATAATATAAACGAGGAGTCTTGTGCAGCAGTAATCGGCAGGGTATTACTGCGGGATCGCTATGTCACGCACTTTTTAATGGAGTTAATGAACTGAAGTACACGGAGTAGGATACAAACACAGCAGACTGAGTTTGACTGATGGATTACGAAAAAAACCCTGCACTGTCACCATGGTTACCAAATGATTAACATGAATACATACGTGGCTTATGCAGATTATAAAATAAGCGGATGTATTCAACAGTTGTGCTAAAATCACAAATCTACTGTCAAAAAAAATCCTGCTGTTGGTCCATTTACAAATAAACCACACAAGGGCTAAACCGACAGCTTTCACATCAACCGGGGTTTGTTTCAACCAAACCAAACAGGTTTGGTGAGAAAGAAAGCAAAAAAAATGAGACATGGAGGCGATATATCCAAAAACATTGTCAAGTCATTTTTGGAATAATATGAACCTTTTAAGTGTGAGAACTTTTTTTTTTCTATTTCTATCTAAAACATGCTTTCAGTTGTGTTCATAGAGAGCACGTTCACCTCCAAGATATTCTGATCTGTAATTTGTTTGACCAAATAAATTATGTATATACATTCACATGCATAATGAAAAAGTATGAGTTATACTGTCGATGGAAAACCACCATTTTGTGCGTTGGTTATTAGATGATTAGCCAAATAGACATTGTTTTTTTCTGACAAACAAACCATAATAGCATCAATAATTAATAACTAAGTGATTGTTATTCCCTGGTGAAAAGCAAGTTGTGTCATATGTCGCTTTTTGGTAGAAGGGAAAAGATTCTGTTCACTGTGGATTGTGACTTTTTGTAAAGAGCGAACATGGTGCTTTTACAAACTTGCGTCACGTAATAGGAAACAAACCTCATACATGATGCAGGGTAGTTAACACGTTCACGCTGTAGGGCAGTAAAAATGTGATATACTGCTCCTTCAAAGAGATTGTAATCTCCCTTGAGAGCGTTCAGACGGATGAATTAAACCAAAATGTCAAGTAATTGATTATTCGATCCTTTGTTGTGTATTTTACCGCCAGCTTGTTTGTTTCACGCCAACTCCTTCTGTCACACACAAACCGAGATCAGGGACGGTTGGCAAACGAAGCCTCGCGCGGCCAAAACCGATAGCACTCAGTGTGTGTTTCCATCCTTTTTATCAGTCGTCAGCTGGTCTCGCCCGCCATCTCAGCTGATCACTGTCTCGTCCTGTCACATTATCTGGCAGCACTGAGTGGGGAAGGGCGTCAGCGGCGGCTGCTGTGCTGAACTTTGAGACGGACTGGCCTTCTGCGGGCTGTCAGATAGTATCCACTACATGACCTGCTTATTCCCCCTCGCTGTCGACACGCTGTCGACGTTTCCTCTGACAGAGACACATCAGTGCGAATCAAAGACAGACAGACAAATGAAAGGAGACACCCACAGACAGAGATCAGGGAGAAAGAAAGAATCGATTTACTCACATTTGTTACGGTACCGGAATCTCGATACATATTCTCAGAAGGCCAGCAAATCAAATTAACAATTAAAATGTAATACTTTACTTTTGGATTTAACTTAATGGTCAAATTTGTCCGACATTTTCGTAAAGGAAACAAACAAAAAAACAACAGGAATTTGTAGATTTTAAAAATGTTAATGTGTGAGATGAAGTGAGATTAACAAAACGTTGGAATAGCCTACTGATTTTAGGAAACTAGATCTACTGTCAGAACAACACGTAAACAGAAGAACAAGAATTACAAAAAAAAAGCTATTTTTTTCTACATGGAAAATAGATAAACCCCGCCACACATTACTGACTATCTTTGACCCTGCGTGTAAGATCCTAAACCCTCCGTGTTTACCTGAAAAAGCTTTTTTGACAATGTTAAGAATGTTTATGAGAGTACAAGACCTGTTCAAAGCACTGCAAACATGTTTTTTTTCCCTTTAATTGCAGATTGGTTGTGTTCGCCATCTGCTCTCTGATCATCTGCGTCGGCTTTACGGTTACCTCAGCCTCAGGCGAGAGGCTGTTTCAAAGCAGACAGCTCATCAGGATGATTGACAAGTGTTAGTGCTGGAACTCAACCAACTGAGTAAAAATTGCATATTAGAGCTTCAGGAAGTGATTTGAAAGATGAATTTACCGAGCACACTGTACACTGCTGCAGGCTCGAAAAATGGGCATGTGTGATTTGCTTTGGCGTGTGTGTGGGTGTTTGTACTGTGTGTTTGCGCGTGCATTATATGTGTGTCGCGGTACATTTGCTCCGGCGACATTTCCGTCTCTGGCAGGCGTGGCCCATATGGAGTGTGTGGCTCAGTGGGTGGGTGATGTGAGCAGGAGCTCATGTCCCTGGCACTGCAGCTGCTCTCTGCAGACGAGGCCTGAACATCATGTTTCAGTGCAGGGAGAGAATAAAATGCTACATGACAGGGGGATTTCTTAAAAAGATACTTGGAAAAGACGCGCGGGAGGTGGTGGAACGTCGGCGCTGAATTGTGGGTAAATTAGCAACACCGCCAAGAATAGCACAGTGGAATAAATTCAGACGGATCCGCTTTATACCCAGTGATTAATGATATTGCCACGTACTTAAATCTCTCCTGATCATTGTGCAGGATTGTGCCATTTCTTGTGGCGTCGTCACCACAGATTCATTTCATAGCATCTGAGGCAGCGTGAAGGAGAAATAACATGTTTCTAGCCCAGTGCGTGTTTCTCTTAAGAGGTCATCCATTCTCTTGTGGCCCAGATGTTTTTAACTGGCGTTAGCTTTCCAGAGCATTCCCAGCAGGCTGCAGTGCGTCTGGTTCTCTGCTGTAGTGTTTCCCCTTTGCCAGCGAGCCTCGCCAACTCCATGTGTCATCCTCTTCTCCCTTCTCAAAAACTTGGGCGAGATTTACAGTACAAAGGTAGACTGTTGCGTAACACTTTCTTTCTCTCCAATTTAGCAACAGAGTTTGTCAGGGCAAAGGCAGAGCAGAGTCCCTGCTCTGGTAACGTAATGCAAGGTTTTTTCTGTGTTTTCAGGGTGAAAAGCTGCACATTTCCCTGAATATCATCATATGCATTTCAATTGAGCAAGTGGGCGTTATTTGCTGCTTCTATCTCTTTGACATTGCCTACACATTTAGTGCAGCGTGTTTCATGATGCTGATTGTGCAAAGCATAGCAAGGTTCCTTCCTGACATTAGCTACTTTTAAATGCTCTGCTGTATGTTTTACACGTTTCATTTTCCGTGGCATTTTTAGTGAATGTATTCTCCTTTTAAAAGACGATAATGTATCACACACCCCCCCCAACTCCTAAGTAGGTGTTTTAGATCATTCTACCTTTAAAGACTGCTAAAGCTGTAAAAGCTGTTATCGTCTCTGAACATTCATGAGACCTACAATTCAGAATAACTGCAAATTGTCACAAGTTTTAAGGTAAGAGGACATGACCTTAACCACAGCTCCGCCTGCATCTTTCAGTACACTTTAAACACATTTATGCTGTCTCTGAAGTTCATTATTCACTATAATTGAACACACATTAAGAGCAAAAAAAGACTTGTTCCTGCCCTTAAACTGCATTTATTGAGTTTCACTTACAGTCAGTGGAACGTGCTGTAAACTCAACATATTATCACCTTGTAAAGATGATATGATACATATATTGGCAACAAATAGCCTAGTTGTACACCCAGTAGCCTAATTAGCATCCATTTGAATTTGTGTTTCTTGTGATCTGATGAATGTTAAGCCCGATATTCATTCTACTTTTATCTCTGTTTTAGTCTTTTAGTTAGTCTCTGTTTAGTCTTTTAACAACTCTTGAGGGATATATCTGGCTCTTTAGCTACCAAATGCTCCACTATGTTCATCAGCTAGTCGCTAACTGTGTCTGTTTGTCGTTTGGTGCTGAGCAGGTTGGATGCTTTGGGTTTATCAAAGCTTTTTTGGGTAACAATTTACTTTAACCCAACCATTTCGCATTTACAAGCAGATATAAGAACATTTAAGTGTTTATTAACATACTGAATTTGTCTACAACTGTAACTTCTCCTATAAGAGATCATTTACAAAAAGCAACAGTAACAGTACAGTAAAGTTTGTAAGCTTACAGTAAGTAAGACCCCAACAATGAGCTAAAACGTGCTAAAATCTCTGTAGAGAAATGTACAACTGCAGAGGCAGGTGATAATTCTTTGGATATGACATTTAAAAAAACTCATTTGATCCATTGTTAATGTAAAATATTGATTATTGCCACTTAACTATCACCTTAAAAATAAATGTTTTTTCCTACAACATCCTGTATGTAATTTGCAGATGAGCCCTTTAAGAATGAATCGGCTAAAAACATGAGCATGTAGCATCTAACCTGGTTCTGGCAGTTTGTGAATTTGGTCGAAAAACCACATAAAGGCTCCCTGGACACCAGCACCTTGTTTAGGCTTACATATAGTCGGAGTAAACACACTCTGTGGAGACATTTTCTATCAAAAATATAAAATTTGTCGCAGTGCTGAAGCACAAGGCCACTCCTCAGAACACATTTTATGTTGAGTGTCACAATGGAGTGTCACAGAGTATTGTGTGTGAACATAAGCACTGTGAGTGATTCATGTGAGACTCCCTCGCTTTGCTGACAGCTCAATTGCTGTAATTGTTTCGCTGTGAAAGGAACATTTTATTGTAGCATGATTTTGATTTCAAATGTAAAACCAAAGTATGTTCGTTTTGCAGGAAATTATTGACTGGATCCAATCTGTGAAAGTGGAAACATTAAAAATCTTAAAGTTACAACTTACTTCTTTTAAAACATGGTACATGGAAGAAAAAAATGCTCATCTCCTGATGTGGAACTACTGTCTGGCCGTCCTTGAGAGACTTCCTTAAAAATGTTGGCTGTTGTCCCATTATTTTTGAACAATTATTCCATGTCCCTCTCTCTTATTTGAGTCTGAGTCTTCTCAATTGGTCTCTGACTGACTGTTTCTGCTCCTCTGTCTGAACCTGAATGTGTCTTCTTAGTCAGAACCAGTTTTTGCTTTTCATTAAGTGTCTCTTCTCAACCTGAGTGTGTCAAAATGTCACTCAAAACCTGTATCCGTCCCTGTTTCAAGGTCCGCACCCCCTTCAGACCCATGTCATGTTTCCTTACCAGAACATGTTTCTGTTTCTTTTTAAGAGTCTTGCTGCCTTCAAGTGGAGCTTGTGAGCTTGTGGTTATGACATGAAAAGTCTTGTACAAGATATGCTTGGCGTTTAAGTGGTTACGCTGAGAGAAAAAACTGCTGCTAGGCAATGGCAATATTAACGTTAGTGTCGGCGCCTGGGAGCCACCGAGGCTAACCATTTAGCAAGCTACAAACACGTCACAACTCGCAAACTCTCAACTCTTTCGGAACATTTGAAAGAATACCACATTAGAAGGGAGTTCATATGGACTCTTTTCAAGTACGCGGTAGAAACGGCCCCATCTGAAGGCAGCATCTGTATTTGTACAGCCTGCCTTTCTGAGCTTCAGTTCCAGTTCATCTCCATCAAGCCTGTTTCCCTTTGCTCTCTGCCTCAGTCAGTCACTTCTTCTCGTCATGTCGGTGTCTGCATGGCCTCCCTCTTCCCTCTCTTCAGCTTCTTTCTTCTCCTTCTCCAAATGTGCCTTTCATGGAATTTTCCATTCCATGTTTTTCGTCAGGTACCTTCAAGTTGATGAAGCCCTCGATGAGTTTACCTCCTCTAGATCGCCGGCCCTCGTCACCTGCCTACCCAGCTGCTCCCCATTCATCCCATCACAGTGTAAATACAGGGACCTGTTTTCAGCCGGTCTTTGCCAGATTGTCAGTGTTTCTAAACTGCTGTAGCATTCCAGCCATTGCTGCCACCTGCACTCGCCTTCCTGCCTCGGTCCTTTAAGAATTGTTTGCCGGATTTCACTGCCTGCTCGAGGCCAATGGGGGTGATCAAAATATCCGTAACACTTTCCAGTAAAGACCACCACCAACAACCTCAAGAATGACCAGAGGGTTGAATAGCAGAGTCAACTAAATCTAAACATTTAAGCTTAATAAAAGTAGGATTTGTTGTAGGGCTACTGCATTGCATTTGACTGTGCAGGCGTATCTAATAAACGTATAACTCTGTGCTTATTTGATGTGAAGAAAGTCCATTCAAACTATATTGTATGTATTGTATATTAAGTGTAAAGTGAAGGCAGATTGTTGCCAAATCAAATATTAAAAAGATGGACGAGTAATTAAAAATCAATCAAACTAAAACCAACAAAGAATAAAAAAAAAAACTAAAGTGAATTAATCTGGATTTCATGTGAATGTTATCAATTTAATCAACAACTCTCATGTATCACATATATCAATAGAGCATCGGAAAAGACACTTCTGTATATGAAACCTTCACATATGACTATGAAGTACCAATAGTTTTCCACTTTGGTTCCAAAGGTTAATACCTTAGGTAACTTTTTCCACCTCTGCACACAAATACTTTTGAAACATCAAATAATGAAAACGGCCTCAGTTCAGCCAAACGGCGTCCACAGAAAGCGACAGAATAACACCATACTGCCTACCTTCTGCAGCACAATTGTCAAGGTGGATTAATCCTCCCACACACTGCCGGCACCTTTTCTCTTTCTGTAGCCAAGTGGTGCCTATTGAGACACTTTTACGGCAAGGCAGATGTGTTTGTTCATTCCCCAAAGCCCTGTCACCACACAGAGAGAGGTAGATACCAAGCAGACAAGCAGCGGGCAGCAAAGCAGTAGCATTCCCACTCCTAGTTAGTCCTGAAGATGAAAATATGTGCCCGCTTTCTGTTTATATGCGTATGTTCATGTCAAATGATCTCAGTTGAATTTACAGTAAGTGCGATTTTTTCACATTTTCTCGAACAAACAATGTGCTGCATTGCCTTGCTTGTGTGGTTGTTTGCGTTCTACAAACTCTCTTAACTGTGCGATAGTTAATTGCTCGTTTCTCTTTCGTGGGCAATTTGTTGTCGAATGAATGTTGCCCAAGACGAAAAGGAAGAATTTCACACTGTCAAGCGTCTTGTCCTGCTGTCGACAAACATACAAGACATTGTGCAGTGTCGGAGGTCGTAGTAGGGGACCAGAAACACATTATTAATACAGCTGACAACTATTTATGGGGAGGCGCTGTATTGTAACAGAAATAAAAAGGGGATGATTTGACATAAATTTAGAGTGCTGAAAAATGGCTTTCTAAAGTAAAGCAGTCCACGATTTAAATGGGAGGCAGTCGCTGAGACATGACAACTATTAAACTGTAGAAATTGCAAAAATATGTCAATAAAAATAATTTCAACTCACAATTTCAAACATGATTAAGCTAAGGTCACGACAGTCTGATGAACAGAAAATACATTCTGCATGAATATTACATTTTTACTTTAGTTAGTTCATTTTCGTAACATATTTCATCTCTAAATATTAATATAATATCCTCTGAAGATTCAGATTTTCTTCCCCTGCAGGTAAAGTCAGACTGTTCGTGACTTTAAAATACAGGAAAACTGGTGAATCACTTACTTCAAAAACTAATATTGTAATAGTTGTTCTTGCATGAGGCCCAATGACTGTTTCTTGCCAACAGGTATTATCTGGGAAGCCACAGCTTGATGTTGCTTGTTCCTCCACGCCATAGAGTTCGGCTGTCTTCAAATCGCAGCATTAAGCCCATTATCTCTTTGCTGCAATACAAACAATGAGTGATCTTTATTGAGAAGCAACTCAGCGACTGCAGCTGGCTACTCTCGATCTTACTCTCTCGATCTTTCTCTCTCGATCTTTCTCTATACCTTTCTTTAAAAACTTGCTAGGCATGTGACTTCAAGGCCCTGCAAACCCTGTGACACTTGTGTCAGGTTTGAAGTGGAACAAGTGGAGTGTCAGAGGCACTTATTCTACAACAGCTTCTCCTTAGATCTAGTGTGGCTTGGATTTTACCTCATTTGTTCGTCCTTTTGGACAAAAACTTCTGCCATAGCTGAAGACGTCAGCCTCGTGCGCGTGGTTGTGTTTTTCCGAAACTTTTAGAATTCGGTAATGAGCTGTAGGCCGTAAATTCATCGGGCCGCACTGATAACAATGAAGGAATATTTCCCCATTTGCATAGTATAGCTCTTTTATGTGTTTTCGGCTTTTTAAGACAACAATCCAATACTATACCACGGCATACGCAACCTGTGTCTACACAGACAATACTTGTTGGTTAAATTCACGGTTGGTTTTAGTCTCTTCTGGGGAATTGTTGATAATAAAGACATGCAATAATGTCAGTGGTGTCGTTAAAGTGCTCACTTGAGGAATATTGCATATGGCAATTAGAGCAAGGTCCCTGTAGTCAAACACTGATAGAGTGTGCCTCGAGTAACCAAATTGGGAATTAACTCTTGATACGTCTGCGCTAAAGTCTGAATGCCAGAATGTACCTGTTGAAGCGAAAAGATGAATGGTCGGCTTTCTAAAAAGCTGCAGGCAGCCTCGTTCCTCTTTACAGCCAACTGATCGATAGAGGAGTGAACGAGATTTACAGCTCAGATTTGACAACTTCTTTAATTAGCCCCTCTCTGTGTCTCCCTCCGTCCTCCAGATGGACCCCGTGCAAAAAGCCTTCCTCCATCACACCCTCACCCTCCCTCCCACCGTAAAGAGAAGGCACGTCTCCTGCAGCGTTTGCATGCTGAGGTTCAACTCACAGGTGAGACGGTGCTCCTGCCAAAACTCGCGCCCCCCGTCCCAAACCACATTACAAACTCCAAAGAATTTAGGTTTTAACGTAACCTGCTTTGGTGTCAGCCACGTTGTCCTTCACAGACTGTATATCATTCTGTTAGGGCAGGACATATTTTGGTAAAAAAAACATTAGTAGTTGCGTCTTTTCAGCCACGGCACGGCTTTGTGTTCGTCAGTCCTCCACTTCGGTCCAGACTTCTCAAAAACTGCCTAAGGAATTGCCATGACATTTTGTACAGAAATGAGTGGCCCCCAAAGGATGTATCCTGCGAACTTTGGATGTTCCATGATTTTTCCTCTATCACCAACTCAAGATATTCAAGATCCTCTCTTTTATCTGTCACTAAATACCTGCAAAACTAAAGACATTCCCTTCAGCCTCAGCTCGACTTTGTGTTCAGTGCAGATTTGTGGGATTTGTTGGGTCGTCTCGCACCAGAGCTCCAGCCGTTCACTGTGTTGTCTGGTGTATTTAATCAGTTGTCGGAGGCAATATTTATGTTTGGTTTCTCCAGTCTTTGTAGATTTCAGCTCGTCTTTAGTTGCGTCCAAACTTTATAGGCCCTGACACACCAAACAGACATCAAAGAACTAGTGGCGACTGTCACCTCACGTTGACTGGGTATTGGCCAAAGATTTGTATTTGAACGCACCACAAAGACTACAGCCAACGGCAAACTAGCACGTACGTTCTGCGCCTGCGTGGGAGGAAATACCTCTCCATAACAGCAGACGGTGGTTGTCTGTATTCGTTATTAGAAAAGGTCAACCAGAAGACCTATGACTGTAAATATACAAGCCGTTGTTAAGATACATACATTAAGACAAAGCAGCGTTTGCCAAAATGTTCACACCACTCTCGCTCACCACTTCATTCCAGATGGCCATGTCGTATGTAAATATCCAAGTATTGGAATGATCAGATGAGATGAAGATGAATAATGAACAAGAGCCTCTGTGTTCCATTTCTCTTCTCGTGCACTGATTCGCTTAAGCTGCACAGCCAATCAGAGTGATTTCTTTTGCTGACAACCTCCCCAGGGGGAGATTGCCGCAGGGCCAAAAAGTGCCGACGGTGTGGGACACACCGCAAAAACTTGGCCGACAGACTCTCACCGACGGCCCGACATTGACCTGAGTCAATTAATAAGTAATTGGCTTTTCGACATTTGAATAACCTTTTAGTCTGACCTATACATTTTTAAATTAGGTCAGATGAATATTAGTATTGAAACTGATTTGTAGACAGCAGCAAACATGTAACCAAGTAGCGAACTTCTTAAGCATAATACCAAACAAGCAATTCCAACAATTTTGTTGAAAGCTGGCACAATATCAGATTTTCACTATACGTTCATCGTGGCCAAAATAATTCACGATAACAATATTGTCACGACATCTAAAGAAAATCAGTAAAATTCACCTTTTCTTTTTTTGGCAAATGAGTTATTCATACTCATAATACGAGTGGAAGGGCGACCAAGCGGGAACAGAAAAGAACGGAAATGATTTAATAGGTGCTGAATTATTTACACAATGTTATCATAAGTGTATTATTAACATAAAATCTATATCTTATTTTTTTAACATGACGGTTATTGTCAACACTGGTGTATCGCGACACCCCTATACAATACAGAACATCTGTCATTAATGCATGCTGTATATTATTATAGTAATACATGAGTGATAAAACAATAAAACAAGTGCAGAGTGCAGAGTTGGTAAAAGAACACAGTGCAACATACTGCAATAATAAAGGTTGAGATAGAGGTTTATGACGAGATATTACTTTCTTCATTGACAACAGATTTGCACTGTAGCTAAAAGGGGGCAGAAAATAGGTGAGCCACTGAAAGATGAAACTCCAGCAAAGAGCTGAAATACTGTCCGTGTATTCGGTCTTCTGTAGGTGCTGGTGTTAAGAGTGAATCAGACAAAAGGTTGACAGAAAATAACACGTAGTTAGCTGCTATGTTGCTGCTACTGTGAGGCATCAATTTGTCAGATGGACCAACAGATGTGAGAAAAAAAATCATAACGTCTCTTGAGTTTGTGTAGCTGTGTAACAGCAACAAAGACGCATTACTGCTTGAATATCAAAGCAGCAGTAAGTGTGAGAGTTTTATTGGCTTTGTAGAGTTGGATCCATTATGGAGACATAATGTGGAGGTCCAGATGAGTCTCATCCATTACACCATCTCTGAACAACAACTTATATAACACATTCAGTGGTATCAGCGATAGGATGTTTTGATATCTTAAACATCTAAATAAATCATGGGCTAAATAGTCCTTTTGTGTGATTTCTTTTTAAAGTTTGCATTATTTCTCAAGAGGCATCAACATAAGACAAAAGACGATTGTTTTGTTGGTTCTTTTTTTTTTTTTTTGTAAATTATTGTTGTACAACTGTGAAGTGGAAAGGACAGGTGCAGAGAGGGTAAAAGAGATTTTTCTTGTTATTTTTCTGCTTCAACACATACGTCTTCTTTTTACCTTTATTGGACAGTTTGACAGTGACGAGACAGGCAGGAAACTGCGGGAAGGAGGGGGGTGTGACATGTGACACGCTGTTTTTAGCCACATTGGTGTTCATGGTATGCACTCATAGCTTTCTTTGCATTTATCCTCACCCACGGAAGCTTGATTATGACTATATCTAGTCTTTATCATCGGTTTCAATATAATGCATCACATGAGCAGAATAGATTACAGGAAGGAGATCCTATTACGAACTCGGAGTTCATCACAAAGTATTTCCACAGTCATTAGCTCATATGTGCACTCTACAATACAATAATGAAATGCATTGCATTAATACAAGCTTGCCGATGGACCAGCAGATGGGTTTCGATTTCCCTCGCACCTAATTTCCATACCGTTTCGAAAGTAATCAAAATATTTGAAAGGAAAATCACTGCTGCTGCTGCTGCCTGTTGTTAAATCAGTGGCATCCCTAAATAGCAATGTCATCACTCTTTCATTAAAGGAGTAATCAATCTATTTCTTACACTGAACGTGTCGGTGATTACTCAGGATGCGGTTATTATGTTTAACATGGGGAAATCTATATTAGCGTATATTTACTGTCCATCAGCTGTTCATTTCAACGCTTCATTAGAGAGATGGACTGCGTTTACCTGTCAATCAACAGGTATTGCTGTGTTGAGCTGGGAACCCTCAAATACCCTGTTTTTTTTCCCTCCCTTTGTATTTAAACCACAGCTACAGCAGAGGAGTATCTTAATTCGCTCCAGCAACAGTTTATCATAAAGGGAAGCTGCAGCTTGGATGATGCAGAGCAGGAAGCCTGTGGGGTTCTGCTAAATTTGGATCCAAGCTGCTCTGATGGAAAGCAGAAAGTCTGTTTGTTAGTAAATTACCTGAGATCCTAAACAGAAAAGCTTCTCTCTTTCCAAAGATTTTAAGATGTTTCTGCTTTACAAGATGCACGCATGAGTCAAGGTCATTAACTGGTCTCAACTCTGTAATTTGTTGACAGCGAGTGAGTCACCGGATAGTCCGATCTACTCCGTTAAGAGGAAATGCTTTATTATCTGTTTACATTCGATGCATTTACAGCACTTCCTTTATCTCTTACTGGACTCATGTTTTTGTAAATGTAACTAGTTAAATTTGCAGACCTGCAGTTTTTACAGGATATTAACTACTTACTTATTTTCAAGGTACACATTTTTCCTGGAGGCCAGAAGTATTTTATGAACTCAATAACCTTACGTATTTTTAAAAGGTTCAAGTTCAAGACCCAAAAAAAAGTCCTTTCTACAAGGGCGTTTTGAAGAGAGACTGAATATTAACAGATGTGAAAGACTGAATCTTAACAGACAAAAAAAAGAAAAAAAAAACAGTGTTTACTAACGCTGCTTTCCATTTGTGACACTGAGAGTGACACACCAGAAAAGTAATGAGACTCACATGGGAAAAAATGGGAAAAAGGGTTTATCGCTTATTTTCCTGCATATCCGGCTAATTTTGCTGGGAAAAGGGTATTACAGACAGGCAGACGATAGGTTTCATACAACATGACATCAGTGTTTGTGGTTGTTCAGAACGGTCACACTGGAAGCCACATTCAAAGGCTGGACATCATAGAGGGGGAGACGCAATATAATTTAAATATGGAGATAATAGCACAATGCATTCATTGTGTTGCACTTAAGAGCACTCAAAGAGAGTGACATGAATAGTTGTTTCAAGAATGAAAAACAAGAGATAAGGGAGAAGTTCAAACCCCGGCTCCAATCAGGACGTGATTTGGGTGTGAATGTCGGCTCGTTGCTTTTGTAAAGTTAATGAAATGATCAGACGAGACTCCCTCCCCCTAATGTGACATTGGAAAGGGCAGGGGGGGGGGGGTGAAGAACCATCCTGGCAGTTTAAACAAGCACTGGGTGCCACTTATATCAATAATTTGATTAGGAGTGGACATTTCTTGTGATGTTAACTGACATCAGAAAAAAACCTTTCGTGTAGTTTGACTTCCTGACAAGTCTAAAATAAAGAAGTTGAGTGTGTGAATGAGATGAGACAAAACTTCATTTAAACCTTTATCTAACCAGGAAATCTATAATAATGCGTTTTAAAAGCAGTAAATGTCTTTAACCGAAATTAATGCAAAAAATGTGTCTCTTTGAAAGGTGTTTGCAGCATTACCAAATAAATCTATTTTAATTTGTGTTATTGGAGTATTAAAACAGTTTGTAATATTTATCACGGACACGTTACACCTCTCTGGGGTCTATTTGAACCCAAGAGTACTGTATGTAACTTGATAACATAAAATACACATTATTATTTGGTCATGCATCACCCATATAACATACAAAACATATGAAAATGATTTATGGTGATTTCTGTATTTCTTACCACTTCAATGTATATTGGATTTCAATAAGGCCACATGAGAAGGAATAAAATATTTGAAAGAAATTAAACATTTGATTTAACTATTTCATTGTTATTATTTCCTATATTCTAATGAATTTGCTTCACAGTCTTTTTTCCCTCCGTGCCATCACATTATTTGAGTAACAACATTTTCACTGGGGGGGTTTGTGAGATAGCATCCGCAGGTGCTGCGATTGTATAACTTTTCTCAACTCCCTCAGGTCAGTTTTCATTGTGCTCATGGACTGAACACGCCCCCCAACAGAGTTCCCACCCATATTTAGGCAGTAGCCCCCAGTGGCAGAGACATTCTCATGTTGCTTGATGGTGGAGTTGGAACTCTTGGAACAATGGCGGTCAGCAAGCTCATCAAATACCTTCTCTTCACTTTCAACTTTTTGTTTTTTGTGAGTGGAATCGTTAGTCTCAGTTTCTCCGTACACATGAGGAGCAACCCAGCAGACTACCGCATCACTGATGAACTTCTCCCGGCCATAAGCCTCCTAATATTTATCAGTGCCATGACTCTGACTTTTGGCTTCCTGGGTTTCTGTGGAGCAATCCGAGAGAACCGCTGCCTGCTGGACATTTTCTTCCATGGCCTGCTGGTAATGTTCCTCGCGCTGGTGACCGTGGGAGTGTTGGGAGCCATATCAAGAACTGCATCTGCCCAGGAGATGGTGAGGAAACACATGAAGGAGCTGCTTCCGCTGAGCGAACAGCCGAAGGAAGTTCAGGATATGTTTCAGAAAGTGGAAAGGACCGGGTTCTGTTGCGGTTTCTTTGTTGGACATCTCGATTGGGGAAACTCGGCAGCGGTTCCCAACTCTTGCAACTGCACGGAACGTTTGAGAAACTGCACGATTTTGGATGAACGTGAGATATATTCGACACCGTGCATGACATACATTATGACGTGGTTGGACAGAGTTTCGAACTCACTCATGGGGACTGCGTTTGGATTTGGCATCTTGATGATTCTGGGCATGATTTTGTCATTAATCCTTCTCTGTCAGATTAGGTCTGGGAATAAAAGCATCAGTTAAAAAGCTCATCACAAAGCCTGGGGTTCGCATTTGTTGGTTGAAGGACAGATCCTCATGTTGGTATTAATTGCATCTTTACTGGGCTTTGCCTCCTTTGTACATTTTAGAACATTTTCCACTCTTTTGTACCTGCTTTTGTTGCTCAGAGCGCAGCGGCAACCTTATAGAGCTGAGTGGAACATATAAATATTCTCAGAAACAACCAGGTGCTGGTTGCAGCTTGGTGCCAGAGGAAAATAAATTCTTAAAATGTGTTTTTTTCCCCCGGTTAGTTTAAATATCACACTACATTTGACTCTCACATTGGATCAGCCATCTGACCCGATGGCTGATCTGTACCAGACACCGAGGCTCCCACACCAGGTGTTAAGGGTTAAAACAATGACCATTGCTTCTTTGTTGTGAGTTGGGAGGTTTACTCGGGTCTTAGGTTATCCACAGGGATGTGAGCGGGTGAGTTTTTTTGTGGAGGAGGATCTCCAAGATGAAACCCCCCAAAAATCTGCATCACTAAAGGCTTTAATTTACATTCTCTGTTGCCTTTAAATAACCTGTTCTTTCATCCTTGGGATACTACAGTACTGGCTAAACCCCTCAGCACATACTCTGGGAATCTAGGTCATAGAGATTTATGACTGGCTAAAAAAAGTGCATAAATTCAGTCACAAAATGAAGTGGGAGGCAACTCCAAAAAAAAAAAGAAAACCCCAGTAAAATCCACACTTACTGAGATACTAAAAATTTTGTAAACTATTCCACAAATAAAAATGTTTTTAACGGGTTTACCTTCCATTACATCAATGTTGGGCTGTGGAGACACTTTTACGTGAACATTAAATGTATGAGCATGTGTTGGATGCCTTTTGAGAGCAGGAGTCAATGAATCTGAGCAACTGGAAAACACACAGCTGTTACATTTGTAAACTTTCCTCCGTTTTGAGCTTTTGGTCTGTTCTGAATAACCCTGACAACCAGAATGTTCTGTTGTTTATGGAAGAAATTGCTCATAGTCTTATTTAAATAACATTGAGTTAATTGAATTATGAAGCCAGAACAACATGTTCCGGAACCAACCCCTCTGTCTTGATACCTAAAATCTTCCCCCTTTTTTAAGCAAAAACAATGACCTGTTTCACATTGTAATTAAATTGTCAAACATGTGATTTTTTTTTCCTCTCAGAGTTTCCAGATTTCTGGACAAAGCTTTCATTCATTTGAGCGTTTCAAGTTTATCTTGTATTCTGCCACGTCCCCTGCTTACTCTATGATTGCAGTGACACAAACCACAGATTACATATAGTAGTTGAAGCAGCTTTAATTGAATGTGTTGTTTAAAAGACCGTATCCAGATACTGATTTACAGATACTATTTTAATCATGAAATAAGGAGTGAAAATATGATTTCTTCAAAACAAAAGAGAGGGTGTTTAATGAACCGCACAATTCTATATAAACACAACCAGCTTTTGCACACATGCAGATTATGAAACTATAAACTACACTGTTGCAGGGATCTGATGTAACAGCAAACATTTGAAGCTTGAAGTTTAAATTTAGGTGGATGATTTCTGAGAAAAAAATCCTCCCTGACAAAAGAATAACGATGTCGGTACATGGACACAATATATTAAACAAGGAGGTTTTATTTCACTCAGTAAGAAACGTTCATTTAATGATTCATTTAGTTACAGTGCTTTCTTAAAGCTGTATTAATTGCAATATCCCCCTGTTGCCCTACTTGGCAGTTAAGGAAACACTTATATATTATCACCTTTTAACGTTGTTAATGTGTTTGTAAAAACTGTTGCTTAGACATCAGCAGACACGGAGCAACATTCACATTCATTCCGCGTCATATTTCTGGTCACCCAATGATAGTAAGTCCAATTTTTTTACTCTACTTTTGGACTCTGCTTACACCGGAGGGAAATGTCTGGCTCTTTCCTCGCTAAATGCTCCACTATGTAGAGCTTCCTCGTTAAAAACAGGAACAAGCAAAACTGATGAGAGTGGTGAGAATGAACCAAAACAATAAAGTTGAGGGCCATTAAACCAAAACGGTCCGTAGAGCTTCGGGGAACTGCAGCATTTGTGATCATTTTCGGTGGGATGTCACTTAAGCAACAGCTTTCATATCACACACAGTCATTTCATCCATTGTTAACGCAGAAGTATTTATTAGTGCAGCTTCAGGAGGGCGGAACAAGACGCACATTCAATGTCTCTTTGTGCATCAACCTTGTGCTGTGGTAGGCTTCCTGCTAATATGACGACATTTCACTGAGACGCATTTAAGTGTTACTGAAATGTAACTGTCACGACTTTTACGGAAATGTGATTTTGGGGCCTATGAAACCAATACAGATTGAAATCCAAGTCCAAAACACCCACCCACGCACGCACACACAGACACACAAATTATCCAAGAGAGACATTGTTCAAATGTTCTTTCAGTACAAACTACAAATGTAGCTTTTTACCAATTGTATCATTGTTTTGAACCCGTGTATTGCTCTGTAATGTTAGAAAGTTAGGACTAAAGTTAGCAAAAGTTCCTGAGACTTTTTTTTTTTTTTTTTTGTCAAGACTCAAAAGTTCCTTTATTCTTTTAGAGCCAGAGCACACGGGAGCACACCAAAACACAAGTGCAGAAATCTCTCCAAACTTTTCTATCTTTGGAAGAACATTTTGTGTTCAGGTAGGACCCCATCGCTCACAGTAAGAAACCAATTCATCAACAAATGTTTTCAGAGCCTTCAATGGAAGAACTATGTCTATGACTATGTCTAACTAAATCTACATTTAGCCGACACTCACATTCAGGTTTACTTACGGTGCCAAAAAGGGTCATCTTGCTCGCATGTCTGTTTATGGATACATGGGGATTCAAATGGTGACCTTTTGGTTTTCCGACAGCCTCTCTTAATCTAAAAACCCTCCGACTATGATTTGTTTGATGTCTTTCCCCCCCTCACAGAGCACCTGGAAGGGAAACAAATGATTTTCTTCCCAGTTTTAATCATGCATGTGTCAGCCTTAGAATTCATGTAATTCTTTCACTTCATTGCTCTAATGAAAGATGAATTATTGGCGTAGTCGCATTAAACACCCATCCATATCACCTGATTCTCATGACAAAAAAATTAATTATGTCTTCGGTACCTGGAGAGTGATGAATGTGGATCAAAATGAATAGTTTCATGCCAGAACAAGATGTGCACTCAGTTTGAAAAAGTGACGCCTCATCCAAAAATGGTTTCTGGAATGAAGTAAAAATGTTAAGGACTCAGCAATTTCCCAACCTTTGCCAACAAAATGATTTAACTAACTTTATTCCCCCCATATAATGAAACCTCGTTACTGGTCTTTTCCTATTAACCTGTCACATACACTTGTAAGTTCACAATCAATATGGAAGTAAAATAGGCCAATTTAAGTGATAAAAACCCAAAACAAGACGTCGTATGAGCTTTGTCGTGAGATCATGATCAAGTTTTTTTCCAACTAAAACAATCCGACTCCTGCTAAAAAACAGTGGTGGAATATAACTACGAACATTAATTTAAGTATTGTGCTTAAGTACAATTTTCATATGCTTGTGTACTTCACTTGAATATTTCCATTTTTTAAATGTATTTTATACTTCCACTCCTTACGTAATACTACTAATATGTTTTAGATATAAAAAAAAAAACACATACTTATATGATATCAGTACTAATCTACCCAGTAGTATGCGAAATATCTGAAATTGGCTCCTCATTGTGGAACTAGAATAATTCGAATATAATAATGTTAATGATAAAAACACGGAATAATATGATATTATATAATAATATTACACTTTAAAAGTAACCATTCTGCGTAGCGATTTCTTTAACTTTTAATATTTTGAATACACTTTGCTAATAATACTTCTGTGCTTTTACTTTAGAGACATTTTGAATTCAGGGCTTTTACTTGTATTTTTTAGATTGTTGATTTTAATGGCACAGTTCCATGCTGGGAGTAGTCACAGAGATTTGTGATTGCGTTCACCTGCTAATTAAATAATCGGAGTACTTCTTCCACCGCTGGCTAAAACAATTGACTTTATTTGCCGAAGAGGAACAAAAGGAAACAGGAACAATGTTTTGCTTGAATGGTAATGCAGAGAGAATCACCTGGAATGGTCTCTTTCAGCAGTCTTTAGTGTATCCCACTGTGGCCCATAAATAAAGATGCTTACAAATGTCTTCTGGGGATGGCGCACTTATTTATTCCAAGAGGCAATTGCATCTCTCCTGATACCTTCCTTCCTGCCACAGGCAAAGTTTACAGGGTCGTGTGCAAAGGTAAACAAGGACAGCTCAAAGTCTCTGCATATGTCCCTCTTCTGTGTGCCTGGGTTAGTATTTCGTGAAGGTGAATCTTAGTGGCGCTACGTGTTTGGACTTTAAAGCAAACAGCCACTCTATAAATTATACAGCACGGGTCACACGCATTTCTGAATCACTGACACACTAATAAAGAAATGTACGTCATATTCACACTGAATTGTCATTTTATTAACATCCCTGTATATTTTGGATAGCCAGATACATTTGAAAACATAACATATATATTCAGGGGCTGGAAACCAGAAGGAAAAAAAATTATACAAGGGATAGATTTTGCAAAAACAATATATATATATATATATATATATATATACAGTATATATATATATATATATATACTATATATATATTTAAAAAAAAGGACATTCAGGCATTCTAAAGCAAATCATTGCTGAAGAACAATGAAATATTTGTAATTCCTAAATGCGGCTTTAGTAAATTCATAGTCTTTTGGGTAAAATTTTTTAAATCTCTCTTGAAGTTATTCCCTCAATACAGAACTCCAGTCACGTAGAAACCATTTACCTTGGTGTATTAATCATTCTGTAAGAGAAGATTTTTTTTTAAAAATGATAACACTTTTTGCTGGACTGCAAGGCATATCAACTGTCCCCTGCTAATTATGTTTCGTCTGCTTCATTGACTCTCCCTGTGTTCCTCTAGTTTTCATATTTCATTTCATCCTGGCTCTATGCTTAGCTGCTTTCCCAGCGTTAAATCGAGCCTGTTATTTGTTCTCCTCACAGAACCAGGCCACGGCCCACTACAAGGGGACGAAACATGCCAAGAAGCTAAAAGCCCTGGACGCTCCGAAGAGTAAGCTCAAAGGCTCAGTGGTCACCAAGGAAACCACCAAACGTGAGACCGCCAAGGGCATCAACACCTCGCAGGTCCCCAACGGCACTGACAGGAAAGGTTTGTGTTTTCCTGCTTGCTGCACATTCCCCAACACAGGTTCTTTGTTGTTTTCTTTTTGTAGCTGCTGCCCTTGTTGATAATGAATGTTGGACCTTGAAAACCCTCCATTTTGACATTTTACATTTGCTGCACACAACATGCAATCACTTTAGGAGCTGGATGGACTCACTGTTGATTAAATCAACCCTGTGTTGGCTGGTCTGCCAATGCCTGGCTACTGACTCAGTGCTCGTATATTGAATTTGTTTTCAGAGATCTCTGCAGGACACACCAGACAGTTATAAGAAGAATGAGGTAGGGCCTCAGTGTGCTTCAAACGAAATGCTTGTTGGGTCATGTGAGGCCACGTTAAGGCAGACTATAGCACTGTATGAAAGAAGATAACGGTAAAACTTTTGTCGCCTAAAAGCATATACAACACCACGAATACCTTTGAGGAGAGACTTTCTTAAAGGGTGCGAGATTATCGACAGTTGGTGCAATTCATTGCGTCGACACTGCAGAGACACACAAAAGCCACAGAGCCCCTTGGAGAGAGATCAGGGTGGCGACAAAGAGGGAAAGGCTTTTCATCCTGGCTTTAAATTTGGCCATTCAGAACAGGTACATGTTCAGATGTCGTTGGAAGACACGTTGTACAAACTAGTTTGTTTGAA
The DNA here is from genome assembly GCA_943590825.1 of Bovichtus diacanthus. Taxonomy (NCBI): domain Eukaryota; kingdom Metazoa; phylum Chordata; class Actinopteri; order Perciformes; family Bovichtidae; genus Bovichtus; species Bovichtus diacanthus. Next base: position 14,045,270 of record CALSBV010010223.1, read on the forward strand.
GCATACCGAATTCTTCATTTTGCTGACATTTTGCGAAAAACGTTGCAACTTATACAACTGTGTGCTGCAGAACTCATGCCTCCTATATTAGATTTGTACTTTGTCTATTATCCCATTTCTTAATTAGATTTTTGCCGGTGCACATTGTTGTGTGCTGACTGTGCGTGTCTCAATATTCATCACGTCGCATCCAGGTGGCTGTTTAAATCCGGTTATCTCGGCCAGGTGTCTGCCGAAGACCATTCTTATTCTCGGTGGAACTCCTGCTTTAAAGCATATTGAAAAAGTAAACAAACAAGTACTGCAACTTCAAGCACCTGACAGATGCAAATTATTTTCAATAATTTGATCCGCTTTGTTTAATATCGGTTCTGCTGAGGAGCGCTGCTTTCTCGGCCTCCTCCACTGTACTGTTCTTTAAGATGCCTGTTATTATGTCATGAAATTGGCCCAATGAAAGTCTTCCCCTTCAACTGTAACAATAGACGTTTTTTAAAGGAATTGGAAACACATTGAGCCGTCGCACTCTGGGATTAATCGTACCACTGCCCATGTCTTCTTCCAATGTTCCACAAGTATTTAAATTAGGAGCACATTTCTGGAGCTCATCGTGTACCGTGACCTATTTGTCAGGTCTGACCTATTCATGCTTGACGCTTAAAGGTCACTCGAGGTGAAAACTGAACCATTAAACGGTTCAGATGCTCCGACCAGGTATTCGTATCATGTCTCACAGGGAATGTTCGGGGGATTTTAGCTCATAAATGCTACACATATTAACAATGTTCTTGTCTTGAGTTCAAAGAGAAAACAAGTACTTAACTCTACTTATTCAACATCACATAGGTTGCAGGTTTATGTTATTTTAAGAGCTTTATACCTGGCAGCATTCAGACTCGCATCCCAGAGTTACTAAGCTGCTATACTGTCAAACCGTTAAGTGGAGCAATTTGCACTCGAGCAACCCCTGAGCTAATCCGCACTGCAGTTAGTCGACATTTACCGTAAGAGCGCTTTCAGGTGACGTTATGTACCCTTTGGCTGCCATCTTGGAGCTCTCTAGAGACCCTTTCCCACATGCACTGCATCCCTGAAATTATCTAAAAATGACCCCGGAGGAGTTGTATGTGAGAAAGCAAATGTCCCAATCATTCGGACCGGACATCAAACGGCCTTTACCCTGCCAGATACTTAATACTAAGTCCGTGTGATGTCCAATTCACCCCATGTGTGAATAGAGCCGCTCGCTCTCCGGAGAATTCACAGCGAGCGAGTGGACCTGTTGAAAACGTTTCCGTGTGGCCGGCGTGAAACCAGAAGAAAACAAATGTCCGAGGGTGAAGAAGAAGGGTAATTCACACAAAAACGGCAATGAAAACGTCTGACTGGAGAGACAAGATTTTAAAACTTCTGTCTGTAAGGGCTGAAGTAAAAAATGGTCAGATAAATTCAAGGAAGAGCAAGAGACTTGGCTATGTGACCGTAGGCTAATCCGCTTCATGTCGTGCCTCCTTTTGTGAGCGCCATGTGTGAAAGGTAAACTCGGGACAAAGATTCTCCAGACATAATCCAGAGTTCATAAGAGAAAATGGCTTGAATCTCAAGAAACCTGTAAAACTTCATATAAGAGTTTGTGAAAAGTTGGCAAGTAGTGTTGAAGTTCTAGGAAAAACAAAGCACATTCTGAATGATAAAGTGTTTCACATCCTGTGTTGTTCAGCTGTTACCGTGTCTGAAATACTGTGTGGAGGTGTGGCCACAAAAGCACTTTACACTCGTTATGCATACTACGAAACAGAAGCAAGAGCACAGTTAAAGTAACAATGTCACAAAGTGCTATCCTTTGAAGCTCATGGATCTGATAGAACTTAAGACTGTCCAAATAATGTATGAAGCAAAAAGTAATTTACTTGCTATATAAATGCTAAATATTGAGTTAATTGATTGAGTAATGGTGAAAGATATGTCCATAAGTGGATACTTCTTCATACTCCTTTTATGTTGTTGATGAGAATTTGTGATTACTGAGAGTTGGCTATGTCTCTTATTTTTTAATTTTTTAATTTTTTTACGTATTTGTTACATGTTTGAAATAAACAATAAATCTAAATCTAAATAGTTATGAAATCTTAGAAGCATAACTCCAGTCATTTACAACTTGGCCCTTTTCAAAAGAGTCAACTTTTGTGCAGTTTTTATTTTCAGTGTGTTCAATGTCAACTCTTTTTCACTCTTCATTTTACAAAAACATAAAGGCCTTGAACTGTGGGTTGTTTGTGTGCTTTAGGATCCTTGAGTATTCAAGACTCAATAACTAATCAGACATCTTTTCAAAGAAAGAAGTTTCAATGAAAGAAGCGTGGTACTAATCAATGTGCAGCAAATATTTTTGGAAAGAAATATAATGCAGCCAATCCACCCCAATATGTTTTTTAATCAGCATAATAAGGAGCTGTGATGAACACATCTGCAAAACATTCACGCAGAACTTCGCTGCAAAACTTTTTTCTTTTGTTTTCCTTACAATTTTTTCATTTTTAAATATCAGCTTTTACATCTGAATTGCACATGATATCATTAATATATCAACGAGGAGCTAATAGTGACTACATAAATGAATTTACTTCGATATCTAGCTACCACAATCCAGGTATGGTGACGGAAAGTGTTCAATATGAAATGATTAAATAAAACATAATTAAAAAAAAAAATCTGACTCAATATCTAACTGTCAAATTGTGAAATAATCAAATGCTAAACATTGAGGTTATTGCTATGAAATATTATTTCATCCTGCTTGTTTTCAGGTTATGAGAGGCCTGTCTGTGTTCAAAACACTATTCTCCATAATGAGCCGTTATTTGATAATCACACTTATCATCTCAGAGTCTCTGTCAGTCAATCAAGACAAACAGAGCAGTGTGTGTGTGTGTGTGTGTGTGTGTATGTATGTTGTCTACTTATTCAGACAAAGGCAACGTATTTGTAGTTTTTCCCAGTGAGCATCAAGAGAAAGTTAGCATTGATTTTAGAGACGAAAAGTAAAAACGTTTGATTTCTGCAGTGCATTTCACATTGCAAATGTTCAAATGAATAACAGCATTGAGAAAGTAGTTAGGTAATTTCTTCTTTCTAAGTGAAGAAGGAGAAGATATTTCATATTTAAAGGTGAAATTCAATAAGTGTGCGTTAAGGCTTTAAAGAGCATGCTTTATTAGTTTAATTTTGGTATTTGCATCCACAGTGAACAGTGGCATTTGTAGCCTTCTTTATACGGTGCATAGTCCCTCCCAACACAATACACATGTATAACTGGAGTGCTTAGCAGTAAAGACAGACATGTACCTCCTTCCACTGTACCTGCACAGAGAAACCCATCTGTAATTGACTCTACACGGCCCTGACATTAAACATGCACTTACAGAAAAATACCAAATTGTAAACACATTATACACAGGCAGAGAACTCAAGAGACCTTTAACAACAAGCCTCTATAACCAAACAGACAAACGGCTATTAATCATTTCAGTGCCCTTAAAAAAAAATCCAGCACCATCTCATTATCGTATCTACAGTGCACGGGGGCGGCGGTTTGTCACAAATGGCACTGAGTAATGAATATTAATGTTCTCAGATGTCAGAAGAATTAATTGTCTAGGCCTGTGAATGCTGCATTATCAGTAAGGCAGAAGTATTTGAAGGTATATCAGTTGCACCAAACTGGCTCTAATGAAAAAGCAGAGTTCAAGGGAAGAGTAATGGCCGTAGTGAGAGGAGGCAGAAACAAACATGGAGGGAGAGCTCTATTATCTTTTGCAGAGCGGGCTTTCAATGTTCTTTGCTCAAAAATAACCTGCGAAAAACATATTTGGTCTATAATCATTTTTATTTCAAAGTACAACATATCCCTGCCGGGAACAATGTAAGGTGATTGCTTATTTTTTGTTTCAGAAATACGCCTCATTACAAAACAGCTCTTGAATTAAACAAGAGATTTAATTCTTTGTTAATAGTGAGTATGCTGGGAAGTATGCTATTGTGCTAAATGTCTTTCTTTTAAACTTAAAAGTATAACATTGTTGGACTCACAATGAACAGTTTTATAAAGAAAGGATCCATAGATAGTCTTTTTTAATCCACACGTTCTTCTTCCCTGTCGAAACCTGCTGCCTACATTACCCACAATGCAACTTGACCACCGACAGTTTGGTTGTAGATTTCGGGTGTGTAAAGAAGGAGGAGCGGGCTACAGAGGCCTGGCAAACATCGACCCAACCAATGTTGACTCAAGTGACATCACTTGAGGCAATTTATCAGACACAGTTCCCTCTGGAGCTACAACACGCTTTATACAACTTTTTTAACATATGCAGTAGTAATCCCCAAGACCTGTAAACAGACTATAATGTGTACAACCTGTGGAGTTTCCCCTTTTATTCAATGAGTAGAGTGAACTCTCAGCAGGACGTTCATTCAGCTCTTCATCTCAGGACAAAAGACTCAGAGCAGCTGATGTTCATAACTTCTGAAATATTCAGAAAATGAAAACTATTAAGGCTGTTGAATTAAATTGGAATTAATAAAACTTGTTTACATTAAGCTGAAGCTTAGTTGATTCCTGTATGATATTTAATGGTGTAGGCATAATATTTTCCAGTTTTTTTAGTATATTATCTCAGGAAAGCCTCCGTAACAACAGATGCAAGAAAAAGAAAAAAAAAAAAGGCTTGGGTGTAATGCTTAAACACAGACAACTTCTTACACAACATAATGGAGGAAATTCATTTTTGAATTTCATTTAGTCCATCTGCTCAGGGCAGTCTAAGTTTATGTGCGAAGAACAGAAGTGCGTCGTCAAGGAATATTGAGTTTGCCTGAAAGTGGGTAATCACAGGGTAGATTTCATAAAATGCACCGAGCATCCGCGTCGTCTTCGTCGTTCAACTTGTGTTTGTTCTGAAATGGATGGACAGCTGGACACAGCGAGATAGTATAGATTAGCCGGGTGACTCAGCGACCGCCTGTCAAGTTTGTGTGCGTGTGTTTGTGTGTCCTTACGGCAGTGCCAGAGACAGTAGAGATAGAGCGAGAAAGGCAAAGAAGGAGAGAGAGAAATGCCCACAGCACAGCCCGCCATCTCTCAGTTCCAGTCCAGTGCCTGAGGAAATGTACCCTGATATTAGCTATTAAAGAGCAGATTGTCAGGGGAGCCATGCCAGCACTGACAGCAGCTGTACAATGGAGCAGGCTGCAGGGAGGCAGGAGGCTAGTTGAGGCTTTTTCCCTCCACAGCCTTCTTCCTCAGGTCCCCATCGTCTGCCGACGCCCTCCGCCGCCCTCGCCACCCCACCCAAAAAAAACTGCCTTTCTGTCTGAGTCTTCGTAGATGCGCACTGGGTTGGAAAAAGCGCTTACAGACAGACGTCAGAGACAGCAGCAAACCTGATGAGTGTGTGATTAGATTGGCTCTATACCTGTGCGGTGCTGCAAATGTTCTCATTTGTGGGGATTTTGGATGCCGGTGTGCATCCGCAGAAACTTCCCAACAGAAATTAGTTGCAGATCATTTGCTTTCGGGTGAAATTGGAAAGAGATAAATCAGTGTGAATTCAATTCAGTGACTCTTGCCACTGTTAAATATCTGAGATAATGTCGCTTTTTCCCCTTCAACAAAAAAGATGATACCAAGCATCGATGCACACTTATTTGTGAATGCAAATTCTCAGCATATCAATCTTTTATTCTAGGTATATTCAACCGTGACTCTTTTCTCATTTACTCACTTTGAATACTGACAATAGGGGAGGGGGGGGAGAAAATCAAAGACGTCAAATGAAATTTGACAGAACTCAAGAGCCATGAGGGATTTCTGTCCTTTAAGTTGTGACAGGATATAATAAGGCCCAATCATTTTAATTAAAGAGCCTAATCCAACTTCATTGAGAAAGGTAATCAGATCTCTGGGGAGTCCTTTGATTGCCTGAAAGCCTAAGTAGAGTGGAAGGATTTCAGAGTGGCATTTCTTGTCTATCGCCCAAGCAAGTCTCAGGGGAGAATCGAGAGAGGCTGAGGCACAAATGGAGGAAAGAAAAGAGGCGGTGTCTTGCCTCCAAGGGTCGCAGCACCTGTCCTGATCTGTCTCTCTCCTGATTCTCTCCATCTTTGTTGCCTTCACCACTCCTACCCTCTCAATTTCTCTCTGTTTAATTGTGTCCCATACTCGATTACTCTCTTTCAATGTTATCTCTCTCCCCTCACCTTCTCATGTCCCTTGCCTACCTCCCCTTTTTCGTTCACCTTATTTCACACACAGGATTTTCCAATGTTGTTTGGTTCAAAGTTTGCTTACTTTTCCACTTTCACTTTCATTTAACTTTTCTCCTTTTTTTTTCAGCTCCGTCCTTCCAAATCTTTTGTTCTTGTTTCTTATCCTTTCTTTTACCTGACCTCTCTATCCTTTTTCTCTCTCCTCCTACCTTGCTGTCGGGTCCCGCTCGCCCATACCAACTTTAGATTGATCACAGTCATTACCTGCATTAATGAGAGGGGATTGAGTTCTTAACTGGGCCTTGCAGAGCCAGTTAGGTCACACAGACTGGGGATATGGATTACTGGAGGCTTCCCAGAGTGCATGGCGTCCTAGGCCAGCCAGAGAAGACTTTAATCACTTGCTCTCCCAACAGCAAATGGCTCTTTAATGACACCGTGGTAGAAGGGTTCACCCCAACACAAGGGCAAAGACATGCATGTCTTAACATGGAATGGCCTCACCAACCAGGCTTTGTAATTAGCAGGCAGATAAGGATATAACCTTTCCTTGCTCTTGTTGATTATTTTACATTTTCTTCACTCCATCATACAGAGATTAAACTGCTATCAGTCCTGAATTGTGTAGTCCTTACTATCGTTAGAATTAAAGGACTACTCTGCCATGGTGGAGAAAATGCATGCACATTAAGGTCCTTTTAGACAAAACGCTTGGTATCCATTTTCTTTTATCTCTGTACATTTATTACAGAGGTAGGATCTTGACATGTTTAACCTAGCTTAGCAACAAGACGATGGCCATCTCTGCTGTGTCAAAAGTGTCTTCTAACTCCAAAGCTGTATTAACACGTCAGCCGAAGGAATAGTTTTACATTTTAAGAAATACAACGATTGGTTTAATTCCTGAGAGTTAGATGACAAGTAGTCAGTCGTGGCTGTAGGTTAAGTCTGAAGCTGGAGCCAGGGTGGGATTAGCCTAGTTTAGCATAAAGACTGGAATCAGGGTGAAACAGCTCGCCTCCCCTGGCTCTGTGAAAAGGTAAACATACATGCCTGACAACGTCTCTGGAGCCGACAAGTTTTATCTTGTCTGTTTGATCTGTAAACAAGCAGAAGTGTGAAAGTGACACGTTTGGGTTGAACGAGGAGTTATGTGTGTATGGGTATATTCTTTCTTTTTTTCACTTTCCTGATGTCTCTATGTTAAACTAAGCAAATCAAACTCACACTAAACAAGCTTAGCAGACATCATTCACTGATGAAGACTGTGAGATGCAGTTATAAAGCTCAGTAAAAAGCTACAAGGTTGAGATAAGGTTAAAGAATGAACATTTATGCTCAATATTAGAAGTGTTGAAAGGTGTATTTTTCCACTTTTGGAGGCTATTTCCCCCACTGTCGCTGTGCTAAGTTAGGATAAACAAATCATGGAGCCATCTCTCTACTGAATTCAAAAAAATGAAATTGATATCGATCTTCAGACTCCATGTGTCAGAGCAAACAAGCAGATTGTCAAAATGTTGGAGTGTTGTCCTTAATAACAGCACCTGACTCTCCCCACCTGCTTTTAGCTGTACAAAACACACATGCAGGGTCAGTATTTGCCAGAGACACATGTTCTTGGTGAGAAAATGATGCAGATTATACTTCCCAGCTATTGATAAATGAAAGAGGAAAAATTAGGGCCATCTTCAAAAAGAAACAAAAGCAAAAAGGTCACAGCAAAGACAACGCCACCAAAAAAATTATCCTTAACAATGACCAGAGAATCTGCCAAAAGCAGTTAAATGACAACTCACAGGCAAAACCCTGCTGCCTCACATAAACCACAAACCTTTACTTGCATTTTTTCTGGAAACACACTCAGACCGTGCCATTGAAAAGCTGCCCAAAGAAGCAGGTGTGATGGCAGCTTTCTGCTCGCTGGTGAGCCCGGCGAGATTGAGTGAGTTAATCGCTGTGATTTCAGGTTGTTTTGATGCCTGGCACACCGGAGACGACTGGGAGTAGGTGGTTGCTAATTGAAGGGGGCAAGGAGGTCGCTGCCGCTCTGCTTGTGGCATAAACATTATTCATCAAGAGTGACAAGGTCAGCCACATCATAAATAGTTCACAGATTAATTATTGTTCTTGTGGTAATGGCTTGGGCTTGATGGGACATGGTAATGTAAAGTTACACTTAGGTCGTTGACGTCTTTTAAACCATTAGAGTTTGATCATAACTGATGACTGTCAACATACCTGAAAAGGTGTACTGCTTTAGCTGAAGTTCAAATGTAAGAGGGCTCATGTCTTCTTTTGTTGTATTCATATAACTGTGTTCTTGTTAAAACTAAGAACGGCAGTTTTTATATTATGTGAATTGGAAGGACTGGTTTGATTTTCGGGCTCTTGGCTGTAGCGTATTCAGCTTCAACTTAAATTAAACAGAACATAAATTAGGCACAACTAATAACTGAAGTCACTGATCCCTTTTCAGAGTCTAGATACTTTAAATAAATGTTCCAGTCATGGTATTGAGTGTAACAGCCTGGAATAATGGCCTTTTCATGCCAGATGTTTTTCTGAAGATCAGTCCAGAGGCCGCGTCTACTGAAAACACACACAGATACGGGTAGAGGTCAATTAGTCATAGCTGCACCACATTGCACTACCAACGCTCAATCCTCTGCTGGCAACATTAATCTATGGAGGCCCTTGCTGAAGGTCATCTGGTCCTGTGACGGACAGGGGCAGTCCAAACAGCCTAAAAGAACTGAGAACTGAGTGAAAACAGAAGCTGCTGAATGCAGTTTCATTGACGACAAAATGTAATGTCCAGTTTAAATGTAAAATGTAAAGGCCTAATTAACTTTGTGCATCTGAAAACCTCAGTCTTGAATTTCTACATGGCTTTCTTCGTGGCTTTTTGTAAAACAGTATCCTAATCCCCCCCGAGAGAAGAAGTTCAAGTTCACCGGTGAAGAGGGAGCTGATTTTGTGACAAAAGCTCTTGATTTAACCGCTGATGTTGATGTTTCAACCCTCTGCTATGGACATGAGTTTTGGATAATGAAGGAAAGAATGGATCACGGATACAAGCGGCCAAAAGGAGTTTCCTTCAAAGAGTGCTTGGGCTTCCCGTACGGCGCCTTCAGACCAAACACGAAAGAACAAATAGTTTTCATGACAAAACATCTTACTGGATGGTTCACATTACATTACAATGCAAACTATCTCAGTATTACTTTGAACCCCTTCCTCTCTTATATTTTCTTAAGATTTTTTGCCGAAACTTCCATTTTTTTCCACACTTCCTAAATTATCAAAAAAATCTTCCATTTTTAAAAAATAAACTCAATTTTCAAAAAAAACCTTCGAAAAAAAAAAAAAAAAAAAAATTCAATTAAAATTAAAAAATGTTCTTACATGTTGCTGGAGCAAACCTTCTAATAGCTGTCACCTTCAATTCAATGCAAATGTCCTATTTTTTTGTACATTTCTTTACCACCTGCTCCTGTTTATTCCTTTAAAAAAAATCTGTATTCAGAGAAGTCATCGTGTTTCATGAAAGTGCGGCAAATTTCACCGTTGGGAGTCAGTCAACTGTACGAGGAGAGTATTACGACAAGTATAAATGTGCCTCAAACCCATTTCAAAGGTTAATGGAGTGGATGCTCACAAACACTGAAGTACCAGAAGAAAAGAAAGACAAAGCATACATTTACATACATTTAAAGCATTTAGCTGAAGCTTTTATCCAGAGTGTTATGGCAATAAACTGCAATTCTTGGATGCCATTCAATACCTCGCCTTGAATAAATAGAAAACATTCAACAGAAGCTCTTGCTGTGTAAAAGGAATTTTTACCTGCTGCGCCAAACCTCTGATTTATTTTTGCAACCTTTGGCAGAAGTGAACCTGGTTTTGCTCGAACAAACTCACCAGTTTTGCGCTGACCGCCGACACCTCCACTGGGATAAATAAGAACCATATATAATGGCTCACAAAAAAAGCATGACATAATTCACTATTGATTTGCTCTCCTGGCTGGCTGATCTTCATTTTGTGACGCTGGAGTGCGGAGAACTCAAAGGCATCGGCATCGATCAGGTGGTGCTCCCAAGGCAAAATTAGATTTTCGTATATGTGGCAGCAAGTCCTCTGTATTCCATACACTGACATGTTGTGTTATTCTATGAGTCAAACATATTGATCCACGGCTGTCTTCATGCCTAAAAATATCAGACATTTCTTTCAGAAGGCAGCAGCTATTTGTGTGATATGTTAATGTCTTCACACGCGCTGACAATGGATTAAAAGTCAGATTATTTTGTCAATAACTCTCAATAATATAGATTGCATTTGTTTGATATGTTCATACATACCATGGCATATAATCAAATATCTTCTGAATAACGCATCACTCATGTTGTGAGCTCGGAAACATTTAATTTATTTGTATTTTTATCATCATAAATATAAATCCACTTGTTTCTGGTCTGGAAAATCAAATCTGATCCCGGTTTGGACTGTTCTGCTGCTTGTTTTGGTCGTTTTGGTATTGACTGAATTTCTCTGCCTATGTTTTCTCCTTCGTCCACGTCTCAAAGTCTGACAAAACACGTTCAGCCACCTGTTAGTTGAGCATTACAAGGATTATTTGCATCTAAGTGATGAACGGAGTCAAATGATTCAACTCAAACAATCAATTTCCTCTCTGCAGATGGCTTTCCTGGAGCAGTGCCTCTACCGCTTTCCCCTGTGCTCAGACCGGCACTACCCTTGGCATCCTTGACGACCCTCACAACGGCAACGTCGGCACATGTGGCTATACCAATAGCCCCAGAGACTACCTCAGATCCAGACCTGGTGCATGAGGCCGAACCCAAGGTGGCGACAGACGCGGAAACAGAGGAGGAGAAAGCTCGACGTCTTCTGTACTGCTCGCTGTGCAAAGTGGCGGTCAACTCGGCGTCGCAGCTGGAGGCTCATAATAGCGGTAAGAGACATGTGTGCAAAATTTGATGCAAATGTAAACGTCCCATGAGCATTTCTAGTAATTATGAGGTATTTGTACAGAAGACAAAGGAGTTTTTCTCATCCAACACCACAACTGTAATTATTCCTTTCCATGTCATGCCGTTTCCATAAAAAAAATACACACCAGTGTTGAAATTGTTTTGTTGTTCAGCTGATGTTTTTTTTTTTAAGAAGGCTGTTATGTGCTGTATTTCTACAAAGTCACACAGCGTCAGTATTGAAGTGTTCTTTGTCATCTTTATTGAGTTATACTGGCTGTCTTCAAAAATAATTGTCAGGCTTTAAAATACACACACACACACGCACGCACGCACACACGCACACACACACACACACACACACACACACACACACACACACACAGTGGGAATATGAGAGGGGACTCTGAGTCATACATGTCTTTAATCTGCACTTCATGTACAGGGATTTCCTACTGCTTTTGCATCATAACATAAATATTTTACAAACAACATTTTATTAAACGTGATCAAGAGACAAATTCAAAGAACGATCTATCAACAGGAGCATGGCACACACAAACACACTGACAGCTCCTCCTCGATGGAAGCAACAGAGAGTACGTGACCCTTTCATTGCCAGCTAGTTGGAGCCATTGCTGGAAGACAGTCTTGATAAGTGTGGGAAAAATGTCTTTCCCATACAACTGAACTGCATTGTCAATTAGTCAGTTTTGAGTTAAACGTATTTTCTCCCTGATTACGGTCGCAGTTTTAAAAACGTGGTTAACGTTGTGAACTGTTAGAAAAACAAAAAAAATGCAACAAAAGCACTTGTTAGGTCTAGAAAAAATATCATGGTTTGTGTTTTTATAAGTGCGTTTGTTAATAATTACGTTCCAGACGTAAAATAAAAAAAAAGCCAACATTGACATTTGATTTCACACGGGAGACAAACACCGGTCTCAACAGTGTTAGTACTGAGGGGGAGCTACCTCACTCCACAACAGGTTGAAAAATAACTTTTCTTGTCATTAGCAATGTGGCTGTTGTATTGCAATGTTCCTTTTATCATCATTATCTAGAATTGCATTTCCTGAAGAAAATGCGTGTGAGTGCTGCCGTGTTTTAAGAGCACAAGTTGACACAAGCCGTATTGGCAGGGAATCAAACTGGAGATAAAAATGATGTTTGCACTTGCAAGCTCAGTCCCTTAAAGGCTGAGCTAAACCTCAACGATAAACAGTGCCCTACAGGGACACTCAAAAACAAGAGATTTGTCCGAACATGACATTTGCCGTGAAGGAGTTTAACGGGGTTCTGTGCTTTGATCAGGGATGTTGTAGGATATTTTACAAGTCCACCCTTTCACACTGACCCTCATATTTCCCACACAAGACAAGGGATAACAGACATGAGCCTCTGATCTCACCTTTCCTTCAGGCAAGCATCTATTTTGTGAAGTTAATGTGCTGACCGCGCGCTGCTTCCTGTTTGAACCTGCAGGTACGAAGCACAAGACAATGCTCGAGGCCAGGACCGGCGTGGGCTCCATCAAGTCTTTCCCTCGGTCGGGAGTCAAAGGCAAACTGGCTCCAATCACCAAGTCATTAACGGGCCTGCAGAACAAAACGTTTTACTGTGAGACGTGTGATGTGCATGTCAACTCAGAGACTCAGCTAAAACAGGTGAGAGGGATGGACGAAGACTTTGAAAACTCTGAAATGCTCAAACACTGATACACTTCTACCCAACTACCCTGCACAAAAAAAACAAGCTTTTTTAACTGAAGTTTTCAAAAATAAATTCAAGCAAATGAGAGCGATTCAGCGAAGGAAAAGACACGGATTGAACTGGAATATTCACGGCATTGTAATGGGTTTTACTGGGTTATGGAGTAATATTTTACTACATTTTATCATTATCCGTTATAACAAATTTGTCTATTTATCATTTTGCCTTTGAAGAAATGTACAGGCCAAGAAATAGAAATAGTTCAGCACATAATCCCCATAAATGTTGAAACTTTTCTTTTAAAATGTCACAGTCAAACGGAGTGAAAGAGAATTCATGGGAAGATTTAAATCACACCCTTAAGGTCTGATCACTTAAATGTGGGCGTTGCTCTACAAGTGCAGACAAATAGGCCTTTTTCAAAGTTAACATTATGACTTGAAATGGTAGGAAAACGATGGGTCCTTCCTACCCAGTGCGTTCTTTATCTTATTTTCTTCTCTTTTGATGCACTTACATTTTCAAGCATCACATTTACTGTGTGCGTGTGTCTTCATTTTACAAGTGCTTTTGATGTTCACTTGTGAAAACCTACTTATTAAGATTCATTTACCAACTATTTTGGATACAAAGATGCACCGCCACTATTAAGGATATTTTCTTTCATCCTGCTGCGCTGCGGTCACAGCAAAGCTTTCCCTGTCATGTAAAAACTCATAGGAAATCTGGTCGAGCATACATAACCATAAATTAGGTTTCTCCAGCAGAAGTAAAGCTTACTGAACCAGATTTCTTCAAATCCCTCTTCTCAAATAAGGAAAAGAGTTTTGAGTTTGCATCATGTTCAGGAAATCAGGTTACTATGGAGCGCTGACAATAATCTGATGTCTTCGTGATATTTTCCCTTTGTGTGGCTTGGCTGTAAACTCTTCCTAGGAATGTCTTTCCTGGTTGTTGCTTCGGGGCAGCCCACAAATCTTCTTTTCTTGTAGCTGCTGATCATTCTGTCACGGAGGGAATTTAATCTACAATACTTGAAAACGACTCGGTTTTGTCTGAGCTAACCTTGAGATTTCTCACTGAAAATAGACAGGCTTTTCATGCAGGGGCTTTTATTGAGTACTTCTAAAACATCAGCAATTCTCAGTGAAAAGAATCCAAACAAATTTCAGTTACAGCTTGAAACCAGAAGAACAGTGCGATTGTTAAATCCACTGCAAGGACTTGTGAAATTCAGACGCAGCCAGAAATCTGACTTTTGCTGTCAACGTGTACGCACGCTGAATTATTTATTGGCTCGAGGTTACAGAGGATTTCACTATGTGTATGTCTTTCCTGACTCTTGTATTTTACCTGTTTATTCAGATCCACTGGTTGTCTCTAGTCCTTCAGCATTAAAACAAGCTTCATATTACTTGCATTCTTTCAACGTGAAATACTGTATTTAACATGAGCATTATGTGTCATCTGGTAAATGTTTTCTGCACTGTACTTTGCAGTGCCATAACTGCAGTAATTTTCACCATGGGTGGCTCCAGTCGCAATAAAACCTCTAAAGCTGTAATACTTTACGCCTTGAGACAGGAGGTGTATTTTTAGTCGGGCCCCCTCCTTCTCTGTTGGTCAGGTTCCCACCTCAACGCATGATAAGCTATCTACCCTGAAATGGCATCCAGCCCGAGGCTGAGGTAACAGGCATCTATAAAGCGTCACAGCACCTATGTCATAAAAGGGTAATGACGATTTTCACAGTTTTTCCTTTGGAATTTCCAGAGAAAGATGCCACATCTAGAGCAGTATTTTTAGCAGATTGCCATGACAATGCTTAAACCTTGTCATGGTATTGGGTTTGGTGACCCCTCTGATCTTTCCTCTTGCACACAAAGAAATATCAAAAATGATCAGATTGCCAAAAGATGAGCGTTTGGATTTTTGAACGGGTGGAAAGCAGGGGGCAACTCTGCCGTTGTGGCTACATTCAATCCTTCTAACAACCTGTACACTACAGGTTGCTGCTATCCATCTAATCTAATCTCATAACCAAACCAAAAAGAGTGGGTTGTATCATAAATTAAAGGAAATGTAGCAATATCACATGATGAATAGAGCAATTTTGCTAACTAAACATTGTTTATTCGGTTTTCGCTGATCGATCGGTGTGAAATGTACATTTCCCAGGTACCAGGGCCTAGATAGAAACCCTTGACTTGCAAATTTCTTGTGAAATGGTTATGGTTAGGCACTGCCCTCGAATGGTTAAGGTTAGGATAGATTGTCGATCGGCGAGTTACCATCTAGACACGACCAGGTACCAGTTCTGCATTGCATTTCCTCTGTGTGGTGTCTGCGGTTGTCGCGGTTAGGGTTAGGGCTGTGGCTATTTGAAAAAAGTTCAGCCATCATAAAAGCAAAGGCAAATATTCAGAAATAGAAATGCATGATCCTAAGAGTGGCAGCCGGGCCTCGTTTCTCCTTGGAGGCAACAACGGAGGCAGCTTGAAACGCTTGACAGGGGATTCTCTTTTTTCTGCCTCGACTTTCCTGACTTGCCTCGGTAACCTCTGGCCACAGCAACAGCAAACTGTATTAGTTCCAAAGCATTGTGAAGGTCGGGGACATTTTTCACTCAGGCTAATGTTGATTTTAGGCATGTATATAAAGTCACAGAATAAAAAATGGTTGCTCTTTTCTATCCTGTTTGTACATTCATTCGATCGTTATTATTGCTGCTTTTACCACAGTAGAGTAATGTGCTGAAACCTGCCTGCCTGTATATTGTGACTCCGTCTATTGTGACCCCGTGTGCCTCATTTGAAACTGTTTTTCCGTCTCCGTACAGCACATCAGCAGCCGGCGTCATAAAGACCGAGCGGCAGGTAAACCAGCCAAACCTAAATACAGCCCCTACAGCAAACCGCAGAAAGGCCAGACCAAGCAGCCGGTGAGTCACTGCACACTTCAGTCATCTTATCAGAGACGAAAGTCCTGGTGTCGACACAACAATCACAGAGACTCAGTTTTAAAAGACGGACGTATGAACCCGTGAACGTATGAACAGTTATTGTTTCAAATCTGAGACTGTGTTCATTCTCCTGTTCTCGTTCATTCCCGTTTCTGCAGTTTGCAGTCAAATAAAAAAACCACAGGTCTGCGCCCAACCCCAATCTGTACCCTTCTTTCTTGTTCTGTTTGCATGGGAGAGCACGTTGGACCGAAGTGCATGTGGAAATTTGGCAGTTTAACGTTTATTTTTTTATCAGCAAAAAATCCTACACACCTCCTCTAAGGTGTCTGTTCTTTGATAAGGCATACTCGATCCACTTGAGGTCATCTAATTCAATAAAATGTCAACTTTCATAAACAGGTTCGCCTGTTACCCGGCTTTTATTAAAGATCCCTGGCAGGGCACAGCGGGATTTAATTTGAAAACTTGATATTTTATTGACAAAAATGGCATGTATCAAGGCTTCTCTGAGCCAGCACGCTGGAGGTGGAATGCAGACCGGGGTGGAATACTATTTATAAGTAATTGTAAATGTCGGTTTTAACTTATTTGGAGTAGCTCAGCGTGTGGTCTTCTGCATCGAGGCCAAATATGTGTCAGGGAAGTGTACAAACCACAGAAAAAGAGAAGTGAACTGAAAGGAATTTCAAATTCTTTTCTAAGATGAACTATCTGGTACTCACTGTCCTAAGGTGGCAAACCCCCCGCCCTTCTTAAACTCCAAAAGTTGTTTTTGAGTGCTACATGAGGCAGGATTGGTAGGATGCATGAAGGAGCCATGTGGATTCAATGTGAAAAAGATAAAGGAGAGCCTGATCTTCCATTTTACAGAAACTCTCAAGGGAAGGCATTAATCACACCCACTGTTTGCCGAGACAATGCGCGGGGGTTACCAGTGTGAGGGAAATGACTTTTTCTGAAACCCATCATTGACTGAGTTAACGGCGAGAAGCTTCTTTGATGAGTGGAGAGCAAAGAATGCCTCCCATAGGGTTACGATGCCTGAGTCAGTGATTGATAACCCATGACAACGGCTGCCATCGCGGTGCTGTGAGACCGTAGATTTTCCATTACTGATACAGAAGATTAAGCCAGATAACTTCGGTGACCTTTTCACCCTATTAGGCTGGTTTTGAAGGTTGAGCGCTTTTTTTTCCCCCCATTTTGTCGTTTCTTTCATTCCTTCTCTCTTATTCCGTCTCAATAAAAAACAATATAATTTATACGCACGCTTAAAGCCGGTCTTCAATTTTTTTAGGTGCAAAAAAAAAAAAAAAAGAGGACTTTCATTTTGGAATAACTAAATCACCACTGCAAACACAAAATGCCACAAAATAGCAGTATTTGTCAGAAATAAAAGACGTCTGGATTCAACAAATGTTTCCAAAACGCTTTGTGTCTAAATTGCAGGTCCATTGGTTCAGCGATTGGAACATTTTGTGTATAATTTAACACGTCTATTGCTGATTCCACTGTAAGCTGTAGTGTCTCACAGATCAACACTTTCAGCAATTAGCAGCTAATTTGTGGCACTTATTCGATCCCCTCCCCCAACTCTCTCTGTGCCTGCAGACTGCACTACAGCAGCAGTGTCCTCAGCCGCTACATTTCCTGTCTATTCATCTTTCTTCTAATAAATCTAATGTTTGTGACACCACCATGTTGTCTCTGTTGGTCCAGGATAGTAACAGCGAAACAGTCTGGAAGATCACGACAACAAAACAGATAAACTGCACAATAAAGAGCAGACTTTAAAATGTCAAAGTAGTAAAAAATTTTTAAGAATTTCTATTTGATGTCTTCAGATTGCCTGTTTTTTGTCTTGGTCGGACAAAACAGGCAATCTGAAGACATCAAATTGAAATTTCTGCAAACCCAGGATATTTAATTGACAATGGAACGCTGGAAACAGGAAATGTCTGTTATGTTATGACTTGATTATCAAGATAGTTGTGGATTAATTGTTGTGTTGATAAAATTTAATAATTGGCTAATTATTTTCGTAGCCTTCTAAAAATTTAGCTTGGTTTTGAGCCTCAGTATTTTTTTTGGAAGTGACTAAAATGTGTGTAGAGCACCAAATATCAAACAAGTACCAACACTTGTACACTGTCTGCTCAGATTTGCAAACTTATTTACTTCGATCAAATAGTTCTTGATCCGTTTTTTGTTCAGGAAACGTTCCTTCTAGCTTGTGTTAAGAAGACGATTTACATTTGCAGAATTTAGCTTTGGCATCTGTAAAGTATAAAAAAACATGAAATTAAAAAATTTCTAGCCCAAGTAAATATGATTGTAGCAGAATTTCCAACGTTAACTTAGATCGGGTCTTTGTCATCATGTTTTTAAGTCATTTTGTCCACCCTGTGTACATATAGACTGTAATGACTGTATCTTGTTTTTCTTCTACCAGTTAAAGATGTCCCTCTATAAGGAGCGCCAGTGTCCGCCTCTGACCACGCAGATCATACCTGCTCACCTGGCGGCGGTGGCGGCCGCCATCAGCAACTCTTTCACACACCGCTCGAATCATATTAACCACGTCTCGACCACTAACCTCTTCCACACACATACCCTCCCCGCTGCACTGCTCCGCCCGGCCCCAGGCCCTGTCAGGACCTCCCACCCACAACTCCTTTTTGCCCCTTATTGACTTGTTTCACCCGGGAAGTTCTGCCACCTCCTGTCAAGGACCAAAACATGTGCTTCACCCAGACCAGGCCAAGGAGTCGTGTCAGCATCTAAACTCCTTCTATGCATCCAGGAACATCTTCTCACCTCTCCTCGTATGGATTATCCCAAATTTAAAGCTAAACCGTACGGCAGCGAAGCATTGGGCGCTCTCATGATGGATTTATTTCTCTAATCCCACTGAAAAACCTGGGCTACAGTATACATGCTTTCTGTGCCATCCTGCAGCCTGTGGCTCATATCTGGACCCCGGACCTGGACCTACATTGTACCGCAATAATGTATAAGACTAACCCCGTGAACTATGCAGTGTCGTTATTTCATGATGCAAGGCACAGTGTGAGCTAAACATACAGTAGGGATATGCTTTTTGTAAAGATACAGCGTGGCACTAAGATCATTGCTTTAGTGGAGGATTACTGTCGCTCATAATTTAAAAGGCTGTTACTGATAAAAAGAGCGAGCAAGGCCCTCCTCTGTTCCTGTATGCACTTTAAGCCCCTCCTCTGTTGATGTCTACATTAGATGGCTAGACTGTGTTAGATTGTTAGAGTATGTGTCGTGATGTGTGTTTTTGTATCTGTCCTTGCATATCCGTATGTGTGTGTGTGTGTGTGTGTGTGTGTGTGTGTGTGTGCTTCTGCATGTGTGCTTGTCCATGTGTATGTGAGTGTGTGTATTTGGATGTGTCTGTGTGAGTGTGTGTGTGTGTGTGTGTGTGTGTGTGTGTGTGCGTGTGTTTGTGCTTCCCATCTACCATAAGCCATTCTCGTTGATATCCAGCACACATTGGGCCTCATTCACAAACCTGTGCATTTTACACTAAAATCCAGGAATCATCAATATTTTTCATTATTTTTCTTTTAGTCCTAACTTACAAGGGAGTATAAGAGAATGTAGATATTGAAATGTAACAGTTTTGGATTGTTTTTATCGACTTAATGCCCTTATTGCCTATAATAATCGGATAGTCCCACCTATTTCTAGCGCCATTACCATCGTCGCTCCCGTGAAAACATTTCGATAAAAGGGTGCTGGCTTCCAACTTGGGACACTATTGTTTCAATTTCTTCCGTCTGTGAAAAACTTTTGATGTTTTGCTTTGGGGACCATGCTTCTCTTTTCCAACAACCTCACTGCTTTCTCCATAATTCACCAATGGGAAAAAGTATTTCCTTATACAGAGAAATGTGGGCGTGGCTGTATGCTAATCGCAAATAGCGGACGCACAGTGGCAAGAACTATATTGACCAGTGCGCAGATGTCATGAATCCGACGGACACACTTATTTGTGCACAAAGTAAGAACATTTCCTACGCACATATTAATGAATGAGGCCCATTGTTACTGACCACATCTCGGGCCAGAGGGACCACAAAGGCTTGTGTATATTAACTGTCAGTGTGTAAAAAGTGAACAATTTCAAATAAAAAGAGTCCTTATTTGTTAACGCTGGTGATCCTGTGTAGTTTTACATACGGTACTTTAAATTAATCTGGGTGGAAAAAGTATCAACGGATTATACGATAATAATATACCGGTAATCCAAAAAGGGCAGTACGTAAAATATGTATCTCTTACTATGAACTGAAGGATGTTAACTCTCCTAGTGTTTTGTATCAAGATGTGCATTTATAGCAACACTTATCACAACATTGTGTTTCTCGGACGCACATACACATTCAGAGAACTAAATTCACAATACGACATTAAAATTCAGAGCTCCCCTCCATTTCAACTACTAACAAAATATGTTTCTGCAGGATGTGCACTCAGTGTTTGTATCACCATGTGTTTGTAATACAGAGGCTGATCTATAATCCTGATCTAAATATTCCTGCTGGATTGTATTAAATAATTTTTAGTATTATATTGTATTTGTCTAGAATGAGCAAGCTGAGCAGTCGTGTCCAAAAGTAATGTTACAGTTATTACATTTGGGTAAATTCAACAAAGCAGGCTTTGTTACTGAAAGACAGATGACCTATTGGAATAATAATGCAGCAGATTGTTACCTGCATGTAGTCATTCTTACTTGAGCAGCAGCTGATGCCGAACAGCATAACATTTAGGCACTGTAAGACTATATGCAGCATCTGTCCTACATTCACAAAGGATAATTGTATCTTTACTGACAACAAACCCAATGAATAGACAAACAAAATAAAAATCGTTAAAATTTTTTTTTACAAATGTGTTAGTACATATCAGTACTTTCTGATTAATGCTAACATTGTAATGAAACATTTTATTTATAGAGATTATTTCAAGAAAGATGCTTTACACAACAGGTTTAATAATATTCTAGATTATTAAAATCACTCTAAAGCAACAAGGTAGCACAACACATGACATCAAACACTTCTAAAAAAGGTGCGTTTTGAGTAATAAAAAACAGCTGGGCACTGTAGTTTTTAGCAAATATTACGCAAACCGGTGCAAATTGTGCATTTGTTGGGGACTATTTTCAGCCGTGGATTAATACACATTTCGGCCTTTATTGAATATTTACAGCAGCAGGATTGAGTCAAAGTGAACTACAGTGTGTGTGTTCATGGTAATGAAGGAACATGTCACCCAGTGCAACAGTGTGGTTCATTTGTCTTTTTAATTAGTTTTTGGACAATAGAGTTCTTTTACCCAGAGCAACACAGACACTATTTGTCAGCGGAAAAATTCATTGTTGGTTTTGAAATTCTCATGGGATTTGTTGACAATAATCCTAACGCTTATCCATCAATGATCCGGGTCAGTGGAATTTGTTTTTGGCACAGCGACATGGTAATAAGGTCGCATTCTCAGAGTCAGGAATGGTGTACAAAGACAGACGTCAATAGTTTGTGTATTTGCTTTTGTATGATAAATTGAACAAAAGTCAGTTCTCTCCCTCTTTTGGGAGACTTTTCTATCTTTGTTCTGCAAGTCACTCTTTAACATTGTCCACCACATTGATGCGTTTGGGCACAAACAGAATAAAGACAGCGTTAGCAGCACATCTGAAGCTGATTGACACAATCATGATGGTTACATTTAGCTGCAGCCCTTAACGTGTTTCTATCAAAATACATTTGTCAACAGGCAGTATACTGTCGTAACTAAGCAGAGGTTGTACAGATGTACACGTTGCAGACAAAAACCAGCCCATACGTTACCAAAAAAAAAAAAAAAAAAGACACTGATGCACGCATGCACACGCACACACCATAAATACATCCATGATGTCTGACATCTTAAAGCCCAGATGGCTTTCTTCCCCCTGAGGAAATAACATCACTGACAAAAGCATTTCTGAGCGCCTTAACTCTGACATTTTGGAGGGACCCCAATTCACCACAACACCATAACTCATACGATACATATTAAACGCTGTTGTTCAGTCTGTGAACTTTTCCATGAACCCTGAAGCTTATTCATCCATCCCTCGTTTGTAGCACATCTACACCCGAACTCCGCGACGCATGGGAGATGGCCATCCAGCCAGATGAGGGAGCTTCTTTCCATCGAAGCCCCTGCTCGCTCTCCAAAACCAATACAGGCCCTGTGGCCTCCATCTCACTTCTATTTAATCTCACTGGAGCAATGATCACAAACATCTGTAAGTGGGAGCCTCTCTATCTGCTATTCAGGAGAGCTATCAGGAGAAAAACACTGCCTGACTCCTTCGCCATTAGCAGGGAAAATGCTGTAACAGCTGGACGTTCAACCATGCGATCACTGGAATGTAGATTACGCCTGAGTGTGACTGAGAAAAGAGAAAAGCTAAAGTTCTCGGCTCCAGTCGATGACCAGACTGATGCTAAAATCGAGTGAACCTTAGCTGAAGCGTGTTTTAGATTGATGAAAGAAAAACATGGAGTGTTTGTCAGCCAGCAATTTAAAAAATGTAATAACCAATAGTGAGTAAATATAATGTGTTCCTTGAAAGAGAAAAATACAATATATAAAAAGAAAAAAAAACCTATTTATTCATATTCATGATCATCAGGCTGTGGAAGTGATTCCACCACCAACAGTTAATATAATAAACAAAGTTTAGCAGTTATTTATTTTCAATTGAATGTCAAGCAATGTAATGGTAAATACCACAAATATAAAACAAGATAATAGAAAATAATAATAATAATAATAAAGAGGAAAAGTTTGCTATTTTTAGTTAACAGTTTTTTAGGAGGCTAAGCAAGGTTTTAGCAAGAAGATTCACAAGAATGAAAGATTCATAAATAACATTTACAGAGAAAGATAAACCTTTGCAAGTTATAAACACAATAGCCACAAAAATGTGTTTTCTTAGTTCACTTGAATCTATTTGATGTTTAGTTTTTTTGTTCACAGTGGATTTAGAGTTCTAGTGCCTAAACTATTTACTAAAATGTTACAGAACATAACATTAGCCTGGTCCCAGACCTCTGAATTAGTTGGGTGTATTCACTTAGAATGTTAAATTTTACTTTTAAGGGACCCACACATTACATTGACAACAAATAAATCTTAATTCTGTCATTTTTTTGGTTTGCTAACATGAAGGTCTAAATACATTGCCAGGAATAAAATGCTGGGGGAGAAATGCAGAGGTGTTTATTTGGCCTGGTAAAAAAAAAAGAAATTGGATCTTATTGGCTCTAAGAAATCTATGTATAAAAATCACATTTCTTCGATCGACTCAAAAAAACGTTAACTGCTGCAGCATCCGTGTCGAGTCGACTGAAAATAGCATCTGATATGTACGAGCAAAAGAAAGACAACCCTTGCCAGAGAGAGCACAGCTAACAGGAACAGGGAGTCAGCCTGAATGATGACATGAAATTAAATGGAAATGTCTGATTATCGGGCTAAATTTACAGGGTTTTCAAAAACATGGCTAAAAGCACGACTGGCATTAAAATTGAGAAAAGTATGATTCTCACTTATGAAATGGTGGCGGCGATGCAGGTATTAACATAATGAATGTGCCAGTCAAGAAGTGCTGGTATGAAAACTGTAAGAGGAAGAGGAGGAGAAAAAAAAACCCTCATTATTAAACCATCTCTGTATGTGAAGAACCAGGAGAACTGAACTGGTGCAAAATATTCTTTTTCATTTAATTCCTTTTTAATGGGAAAAACCTGTAGGCCATTATCGCCAGGCCTGATGAAGCTGCACAGCTCGTTAGGATCCTGAAACATAAATAGGATTCTTCTCCAGCAAATGTGTTGTCACGGATCTTGAGTCATAATTATATGACATTTTCAGCTCCTGTGATCAAAAAAGTCCCGTCTTAGATACAATTCACATTTCCTTATACGCCGCGACATACAAAGAGAACAATAGGACAGTTGGAAAAAAAGCATCGCATTTTCGACTTATGTAGAAAATCACCACACGAAGTCTAACCAAGTAATTGGACGAGCCCTGTACTGAACTTACGAGCCCACGGTAACATTAAAGAGTCCACGTCTGTTTTCGAGATACTGGCCAACAGATATCCTTCTAAATTTACACTGGGACATGTACACAAACGTGAGTGAATTGTTCAACAGAATTACATTAACTTTGTTATTTGATTCCATTCAGAGACAGTTATATCTTCGTAGAGCTTCGCATCCATATGGTCTTCATTTCTGCAACACCCCTTGTTCATTCCACTGTACAGGAAGGTGATTTATAAGCAGGCTACTTGCTTGGGTTGGCCAAATTCCAGTCAAATTCCTAATTTTGTTCTTCTCTGTCACTGTAACAGGAAATAACTACATTGCATTTCATTAGTTACATCGAGTTGTTATTCATTTTTCATTTACAAACGGTCGAGAAGAGAAACCCCTAAAGGCCGCAGCACTCAGGCGGGGTGTTGAAACAGATACTCGACATAAGCTGCGCTGACAATGCCCCCGGGACACCCGGCAGGGCCGTGCAGGTCCAGGCAGCCCGTTTCCATGTCCATGTGAAAGCTTTGATTCAACATTGTGATAAATGCCTCAATTAACATTCCAGTCCATTAAGGCTTTGACATTTTTACTTTATCCGGACATTTACAAAAAGCCTTGCTCGAGGGCAGTGGTCTTTTTGAAACATCGTCCCGCTTGTGAATTTGACAGAACACCTGCATTAAAAAGCTCCCTGGTTTTAGTGTCCTGTGTGTTTTTACAGAGTGCTTTTAGGCTCCAGTAACAAAAGATAAAGATTTAACGAGAGGGGAGGTTTGCAGAGGAGTCACTGAAAGGTTTACTCACCGGTAGCTCTCTCTCTCTGTACACCTTGCCAATGTATTCAAGTGACTCACTGAAGCTCAAAATAGGTCAAGAGCAAAAAAAGGTTTAGGACTACTACTTAAAGGACACACAGACACACGCATGCACAATGCATACTCATACACTCACAGATCTGCCTATCCACACCATTGTTAATAGAGATATTGAGCAGCAGTGTCGGTCGTAGATTTGTGGTGAAGACATATCCATTTTGAATTTGACAAAAATAATCATGTTCAATGAGTCAGATTGCCAATACTGGGCCATCTTTTCCTAGTTTCCTCTGAAGAGCAACTTGTGACACTGTGTTTTCGCTTGAACACGCCCTCCTTCACACATTCTAAATATGTATTTGAACCCACACAGTCCCACTCTCAAGGGGTTTTCCAAGCTCTGTATAATTGAATCCTAAAGATCGCAACGTTTGTTTCCAGGACTGAAGAATGGAGACAAAACATCTATAATATGCAGTAAACACTATACAAAGCCTGGACTGAGGTTGTGTTTGACATACTGTCTAAATTTAATACAGATGCCTCTATACGACCTTCATTAACAAACGAGACCATCATCAAGAAGAGTGCGTCAGTGAGTACATTAGCGGGAGAATTATATTTTTTTAATGTATATTTTGTGGTTACGGCTGATACTGGGGCAGGATCAGCAAAGGAGAAAAACAACCGAAGAACAAAGAAAAAGCTAAAATGAACAGGGATAGAGCAAGGGGGGAAAAAACAGAAGGTTGGTCATTCAACAGATGGAGAGAAGTGCAGGATTTGAAAGGATTCAAAAGCCATCCTGAAGTAGCCCTCTTCCCTCTGGACTGGTGCTCATGGAAACACTCCCGCTTTTGTCCAAATGGGCCACCAAAATACTCACAAAATGAAAGTCCCTTTGTAGTCGCTTTCAGTGGAACTTTTGCAAAAGTTAAAAGTTCATAACTTGCAACATATGTTGATGTTTAAAAAAATGTCAGAGACGATCAAAGTTACTTTTAAAATGTCTGCGTAAATACAGAGGACACAAAATCCTTTTTTATTGTCAGTCACATAGCGACAGTCTTTGTGAACTTTTCATTGCGCATGGCATTCGCAAAAGAAGAAAAAAAAGATCTCGTAATTACGAGGATTTCTGTAAAAATATTTCCCAGTGTCTCATTCCGAGAAGGAAAAAAAAGCAGATGAAATACGATAGCGACATCATTGCCCACCGTCCTGTAGCCTAGGTCAGTCACAATTGATCGGCTTTTCTCATAATAATGTCATCCTGATCTCACAATTACGATATATACATTTATTCCTTCCGTAAAATCAAATACACATTGCCTGGAATAGAGCGTCAAGCATTCTCATATGTGATCCCTTAGCTGTCAAGTGTTTTATGCCATTTTGATGAAAAAACAAACAAAAAAGAAACGCATTAAAAATATTTTATACAAATAGGGCTCAATATTGATCAAAATGAGCCAATTATTAGATCTACATTCAAAAGGAGGGCTCTTTCCATGTTTCAAGTGTTAGGTGAGCTGCTTCTAATGATTTAAGTGTGAAACAAACAATATCATTATCAGCCAGAAAAGTGGGACGAGTGGACTTTTATGATTTACAATCAGTCCAACCTAAATTGATGCTCCATGTCTCCCCGTATCCAACCAGTTGCAGTAAGAAGAAAACATGATGTGTACCTCAGTGCGATTGGATTTAATAACACACAGCTTGAGAGGTGTCTCACTGTCAGACGCTGGCTTGCATCTGGCTCTTCAAAACTCTGGGACTCTGCTAAGAACAGGTGTACATGGACAGTATGAGTGCAATCCAAAACATTTCAAGGACTTGTCTGACAGTTGTGTTATCACAGTGCTCATGAATATAGACAGCATTGCCTTCTCCTGTTATTGTGACTCACACTAAGCAGCTGACACGGAGAATCATTCTCACCAGTTAACTGTTCATTTCCCTTAGATTCTGATGTTGTTTGTAGTTCCCTAACCACAGTGGACAGCAAGTCACAAGCAATCCTCAAGTCTTCAAGCCAAGTCCCAAAACCATAACATTTAGGAAAATACGCTTATTCGCTTTCTGCTAGACATTTACATGAGAAAAGAAGACTGACACCACTTCCTGCACGGAGGCTATCGCTGATGTATTCAAAGTTTAATAATAAACTTGACGTGCGTCCAAATTGCACTAAATATAACACTGCGTCTCCCTGGGTCCCCTGCAATACACCCACAAAGTATGAAGTAGATCGGATGAATGGTTCTCGGGAAATGCAAAGGACACACAGGGTGGTTGTAGTGTGGAGGTCTAGTAGTCAGGCTTTCAACTGTAACACTGGAAGGTGGTGAGTTCAACACCAGGCTGCCACCATTGAGCTCCTGAGCAAGGCTCTTAACCCTGAGTTGCTCCAGGGAGACTGTAGTTAGTTCACTGTAAGTCACTCTGGATAAGAGCATCTGCTAAATGACCTGTAATGTATACAGATAGACAGAAATTCCTGGCTTTACAGTTTCATGTCTTGTTTGTTTTGTCTGTACTAGCCAATCAGTCTTCTCTGTTACCTCAACTCTGGGTTAACTTTACCCAGTGCCTGTCACGGTGCAGTTAAAATAGGACCTAAGCGCAGTGAAGTACACGCAACAGGCAGGTTGCAAACAAAAAAAGCGAGCTTTAATAAACAAAGGTGGATACTACACACTGGTATAAAACAAAACTGAGGGAGCGGGTTAAGGTATCAGAAAACAGGATGAAGCAGGTCGCCACAATGGCACGAGGGAACACAGAAGGAAGGGCCGCACCAGGAAACATAAGACAATTAGCCAACAAGGAACAATGACAGATAACTAATCACAAGAACACAGCTGCAGGAGGCAAAGACACAGGGCACTGGGCAGCAGGGTAATTAGACACAGGAAGATCAAATCAGGGCGGGGCAAACAAATCACAAAAGGCAGGAAAACACACAAAGACAGGAAGTAAAGCGAGACACGACACAAGGTGAGCGTTCTTTACAAAGTAAAACAGGAAATCGAAAATGTTAAAGTCAGGATCACGACAGTACCCGTGGGTTGAAAACCATTAGGCTGTCAATCAAACCCATACAATGTTCGATAGTTGTTTTGACCCAGTGTTAGGATCATTTTCATATTACTTTAATCCAAACTAAATATGGTATTTTGCCAACTACTGCCATGATCTACTTAAGCTATTCTTATACTTACATGTCACTATTTGTTATTGGATGTTATTATTATGTGTGTCCTTTGCAGTTATGAATGTCATACGCGCATTGTTTTGCACAGCTAACAATAAAATGTATGTATTGGACACATCCACATTTGGACTTAATGATTATGCCAGAAAAGTAAGGGGATCACCATGGATATCTGTCTCAAATGTCACTGCGATCCAACCGACAGTTGAGACATTTCAGTCTGGACCAAATGTGGTGGACAGACAGACCGCAAGCAATTTTACACATTAATCGATTAATGGAGAAAACAATTGGCAGATTAACTGTTAAATATCCGTTATTTCAGCTTTATAATAAACCATAGTTTCATTTTAACTTGTCTCCTCCAACACAACATGTTGTCTAGCCGTCAAAATCTAAAGATTCTTAACTAAAATGAAACTGCCGCGTGAAGAATGAATCAACCTGAACGTCAAGGTTTTTTCAGAGGATTTAGTCCTTGGAAAAACTTTAAGCCAGTGCTGTCATGAAAACAGCTAAAGAAAGTGTTTACTGTATCAAAGGACACATAAACTAAAATGACTAATAGTGAAATGTGCATCGCTTCATGGACAGTTCAGTCAAAGTACAGTATCCAATACTGCAGAAGTAGTTTGGAGACCTCTCATTAGCATGCGCTGCCATAACCTCCTTGACCATATGACGGGCACATCAATTATTGAGCCATTAATTATTGGCTCAAACAGACGTCAGTCAAGTGAGACGGACACTTTGACCCTGATGAATAACACAGAGCTATAAACACGTCTGAGCGTCCGGCCATGAGCGCTCATGTGTGAACACAGGTGTTATAAATTTCAAGGACAAGGAAATAGTAAATGGACAGCTTCTATGACAATGACTGGCTCATATATCAGCCTGTATGATGGTGTAAATACTTACACTGTTCTATTTCACTTCAAGGAACCAAATAAGCATCCCAGTAAAAGATATTAAGACATTTTATTTGGGCCATATGGAGGGAAAGTCTCCGTGAAAGAGTTGGAGATACCGGATGAAAGATTCACTGGGACTATGCAAGGTGGTGGCGGCTGGAAGATCACAATCTCTTAATATAACCTTCCCGGAGCCCTATAGAGTGAAAGCTCAGCTTAGAGAGTGATTTTATCTTCTGCTCAGGCTTATTGAGCTTATTTCAGTCAGTTCAGTTGGTAGAGAGCTGCACTAAAGCTCTCAGAGTTCAGGCTTTTATTCCCTCAGGGGCCACCGGCGCTGACTGTGTACACTCATTTATCATACTTGTGGTGCTTTGGATAAAAGTGTTGTACTTATGTAAGCTAGATATGCTGAATGAATTGGTGTTACATTTACTGTTCAATAATTCCAGGTAAAATTATGTTAATGCTGGTCTGATGATATTCTCTATTTTCCTATTGTCCACAAATTCCATTAAAAAAAGATCTAAATAAGGAATGAATACTAACAAGTGGTGTGTGTGTGTGTGTCTCCAAAGCCTGATACATCGTATTCCTCTGTGCCATACAGCTCTATTGTTGTCCAAAAAATGATTACAGTTTTTTTTAATTGCTTACACACTTGTTGCAGAAGTTGGCTCATTGTGTCAAAACTTTGCACACAAGCCAAATACACAACGATCGGAGATAAACATCTCACTGTCAAAATGAAACTCTGCGATCAAAACCGAACAGTCCTTTTTGAAAGCATGTTATGCCTTTATTTGATAATGAAAATAGAGAGAGACAGGAAATTCTTCTTCTTTGGCACAACAGTCCATACAGACAAACAAATATTGACATTTGTCAGAACTGAATTACTGAACACAGAATATACACAGAGTTAACACAGTATTTGAAAATGTGTCACAGAATTGTAAATAAAGTGCAAAGCAGAAAATGTGTTTGCACTTTTGGTGCCTTTGTTTAAAGCATGTTTCCAAAAGTTAAGGTTTTGACGTTTCTGTCTGAGCATTCACTTTAAGTGTGTAAGAAATCGGCAAAAAACTGTAAAACACATAGATGAACCACCTAGATACACACTGGGTGACATGTTTCAA
Source organism: Bovichtus diacanthus (assembly GCA_943590825.1). Classification (NCBI taxonomy): domain Eukaryota; kingdom Metazoa; phylum Chordata; class Actinopteri; order Perciformes; family Bovichtidae; genus Bovichtus; species Bovichtus diacanthus. The sequence goes on from CALSBV010010223.1 coordinate 14,075,435, forward strand.
TACCATGAACATGGGGACTGTTCATGTTTTACTCAAATCCCACATACACTGTCCTGCTGCCAGAAATACTCACTAAATCACCAAATGTGTATCAATCCACAGATAAAAGTAGTCCCCATACAATTCACTGCTTTTTGAGTAAAGTTTGCTAGAAACTAAAACTTATCTTTTAGTGGCTTATATTTAGTTTGAAATTCGACCAAAACTATATAAAAAAACAAATGAAATATTCAGTATTTCCCTTCAAAAAGAGTTTCTCCTCATCATATTGTCTGTGAAGATTCCCAGTAATCCAGAAGGCTCATATTGTTAGCAGTGTGGAGGAGCTGCTAAAAATATAATTACAAAGCTGAAACATCGCATGGAATAGATGAAATAGGATGAGTAGATGTTTTTAGTAAATTCTGCTATTTTTTTCATATCCACTCCCAACCAGAGACTAGACTGTCAGACTCAAAACTAGTTTCCATGGTATCTGCAATTACAGATGGACAAAACCGTGGTGTGACTGAGCGGCAGCGTTAGCGCCTAGCTTGAATGATGGAAAACGAAAAAAACACCTCTTAAATGGGAAAGAGCTGTTGTGCCATTAACTGTACAAATAGATTCGACAAGAAATCGGAGTTATCTTTTTACAAACCCCCGAAAGCTGAAGAAAAGAGAAGCAAATTGCTACAATGAGCAGAAACAGCTGGGATCCAAGCAGCGATATGTGGATTTGCGGTTGCCATTTTTCCACTCTTTAGGTTAAGTTCACTTAAATTGATTCAACAACACACCTAATTCATGGCTTAACAGCGACCACATTTTACAAAATTACAAAAATTCGAGTCCAACTGCCTTTATTTTAAGCAGAAAATCCTTTGTTTTACTCCCGTTCTTTGCACTTTAGCCTACTAAAAGCAGCCATGTTGTAATGCAGGATGTTGTTTTGCCCTTTTGCCGCTCAGTCCGACTGAGGGAGGCATGATCCGGTGGGAGACTGACATCAGTGCATACCCTCTATTGAAAAGTAAATTAACAACAGCCGCAGCAGTTTAGAACTGCAGATGTAGACGTGCCGACGTCGCCTCCGACAGGCTAGTAAATTTACTGTTGCTGCAATTTTAACACTTGCACCACCTGCAGGCAATGAGACAATGTATCGCTGCTTTTCTCTATGCTTTGTTTTTCACATTTTACACTTGTGCCACCTGTTATTGGATATTAAATGATCAAATACGATGCAATTCAGCTTGCGGTTGTAAAATCAACCAAATGTGAGCTCTTTTAAACGTTTTTGTGCATTTTTGATGTTAATCGTGTACATCTGTCCAGAGCTAAATATTTGGCCAAAAATAATGAATATGATTTTAAAGACACCTACGATTTCAGTTCAGACATTTAGCACCAAGAAAGCTATCAATCGACATTGGTAATTTTCTTTATCTTTTATTCATTTGGCCTCACGCACACATGAGTGGGCTTTGATATTTTGGTGCATAACAATAAACAAGTGAAGTATAGCAAATATGAAATATGAAAAACATATTCAAATGTGTCAAATACAGTGAAAATACCTGTGCAGTGTTTGAAATGAAGAGGAGGAAATGTGCAACATGTTGACCAAGGAGTGTGTAAAAGTTCACAGTATGCTATAAATATGTGCAATGTACGGATATAATAATCCAAAAGATAATGCGTTTAGTGTAGTGTCAGTGGGGGTCCCGGACATTGCTGTTCTTGTACAATATCAAAGTAGCCTACAATATCAAAGCCTTGTTTTAAAATGTTATTTTTGTATCCACTATGCCACCATATGACCTGTTTCAAGATGTGAGCCACCGGAGAGCTGGGTGGATTAGATAAATATCAGTCACATAGTGATAAACCACAGAAGCTTATGAGCCAGGGATGCTGTGGTTTTGTCGCTGTGGTAACCGTTTCTTTTTGCCCCGTCTTTAGCCTGCAGGTCGTACGTGGATGAAATATCTCACAGCCTGAAGCTCAGGAGTTAAATTTTGCAGAAGTGACCCTCTCCGCCGGTCACCACGGGAACATTGCTCAACATAACGTCACGAGGAACATAACGGAAATGTTTTCAGCCGGCCGAGTTATCCATCCTGTAATGAGGCTGTCACTGGTGACCCTGGGACGTCACGTCGCCACGGTGACAGCCAGGACAGGTGACGCATGCCGCCGGCTATGGAGATCACAGTGGGCCGTGACTTTCAGGAGGTCTAACCTTGTTATTTGCCTCGACATATCAAATGTATGCAGGCAAACAGCACTTTGATGTTGCCTGTCTGCTGGCATTTCTTCTAAGTGACAGGTAAAAGTGGAAAAGGTTGTTATCTACCTTAAAACATTTTTAAAAAACCAGTTCATTCCATTTTCACATTTCTGTTTTGCTATTCTCCATAATGATTGGTGAAATTACTGACACAAGACTTAGCAGTTCACAAAAGCTTTTATATTTCAAAACACAAAGCAAAAGTCGTCTGGTGCACAGCACAGGAAGTCATGCATTTTATATGTCTGGCAGCACCAACAGCACTGTGTTTGGAATTAGTAATATGTGGTAAGTGCAAGTAAACACGACACGGCAATGATTCACTTAGAACCACAGTTGTCATAAACATGGTCAATGGTTCATTTGATGACTGATTCCCCAGGACATGGTACCGTTTCATGGTCCGTTTCTCTCTTTCTCTCTCTAAATACATGCAAATACTTGCACTTGTGCACTCAGCGGGTCATCTTTAGTGCTATTGAATCCCAATATAAACCTGTTCTTTGACAGATTACGTTTCTTTCAATTTAAACAACCTTATATCAACTAAAAACAAGAACTAAACTGTGAAATATGTATCATTATTTTTGCAGGTATCTCTTAAGTTTAATGCTGCATTGTCCCTCTTGCAAGTCGCCCAACTCAAGATTTGACATTCTACGTGGCTGGTGATGAAAGTGAAAAGCTTTGGATATCAATCCAACAGGTCAACATTTTAATTGCAAATGCACCAGTTTTGTAAGAGTGCGAATGAGTGGATGTTATTTTCTGGGCTATTTTTGCAAAGAGACTTTTTTTTTTCTTTTCCAGAGACGTTTGAACTAATGGGAACACTGTATCGGTACAGTGCACTGCTGCCCCCACGTGGCAGTCAGAGGGAAATGCATTCACAAGTATTGAACCTTAAGTTTCTTTGAAGCCAACGATAAGGAGTAAAGCATACATGGTTCAAATAGCAATTGTAAATGTAGTTCCCTTATATTTGTGGAGCAATGTCAGGCCTGATCTGCCCAAACAGTGCTGTGTGAGCGTCTCGGTTAATGGATTGAACCAGGTGTGTTTATTTCACGCTACAAGTTGTCCAATTAGAAAAAGCACAGGTGCTCCTGATAACATTAACGATGTCTCTACTCAAGTGTCCCAGTAAGCCATGAAAATCAGACAGCGTGCACAATGCCAGGACCCTTAAACTAAAGCGGCTAAATCCACTTAAGTGATTATTTATTACGTACACCTGTGCTTTTCCTACTGTGACACGTCGAAATGTCTTCCATTTAAAAAGAATTAATAAAAAAGGCATACGAAGAAGTGACATTCATAAACAAATTTACATGGATACGTGGTGTGCCGGATGAATTTTATGGATATTTTAGCTTTACAAGAAACCATTAAAAATCTGCTGAAAAATAGTCTGTTTGGGATTTTTTAAAAATTTTTTTTATTGTTTTATCACATTTGACAGCAAATTTACAGTGGATGGATATGATGACACACATTGCTTGAAATGTAAAGTGTCAAATGTATTTCTGTCTGGGGAAAATGCCTTGCTGCTTCACTCTGGATCTTTATTCAGAAGGCTAAATGCCAAAATGCTTCAAATCCAATTCAGACAAAGTAAGACCAGATATTCAGCATTTGGCATTTAAAAAAAAACTAAACATGTTGACACCCTCTAATATACTGTTGAAGGAAAAGCTTATACTATAAGTGAGTATTATTTTCAGTGTCACATTTAAACAGTATTTTTCCACTTCCACGTTAGGAGTCCTGCCAAAAAATGAGAAGGGCCAGATTTGGAAGTGAAACAATCCCCATCAATTCTAGCTGTGACAGACAGCACTGAGTAGAAATGTAGTACAAAGCACAGAGATAGTCCAGGTGGAGTTATGAAATCTTTTTATATGTCAAAACCTGTCACATTTAACATGTGAAGACTTTGATACAACTTGTTTACAGGCCTATGACCAAAATGTCAAAACACCCACAAAAACGTTTGTTGCCTCTTGATTCTCTCCTTTAGCCGGCTGCAGACAGTTATATGCTCCCCGCTTCAAAAGTGGATTTTTTTGCCAGGAAAACTGTTGAAAGGTCGGGTAACAGCTGCATTTGGTTAGAAGACTTTGATATCTTCAGACAAACGGAGATGGACGATCCATAGTTATGGGCTGGTGCAGAGTCAGAGGAGTGGAAGTGTCCATCCAAAGACCAATCTATCCATCAGCTATAACATTCAACGAACAATGAGGTTCTTTCTGTTTGTCCACGGCCTTCCTCGTGTCCTGTCCTGTGCAAGAGCACAAACGCCCTCCTGTTGCTGGTTGGCTGGAATAGTGTTGTGTCCAAGCCCCTTTGTTTTTTTGTTTTTTTT
>CALSBV010010223.1:14082574-14107499 GCA_943590825.1 Bovichtus diacanthus
AACCAAATACAAAAGAAACAAGGACAATTAAGTAAGGAAAGTAACTAAAGGACAAAACTAATAGGGCCAAACAACATAAATCACAGTGATGAAACACTAACCAGGCAGCTCATTTTGTATTACCGCAACACAATAACGAATGGCAAACCTTGAAGCCGCACGCCGCGGTGACCAGACAATTCATTTTTTAAAAGGCAACACAAACATTTCTTTTTTTAGAAACAAGTTTTCCCTGCTACTCAAGATAATCCAGACAGGGACCACCGTATACTGAAGATATAGTCCCTCTGACTACCTGTGACAGCTTGTTGTGTCTCACTCTTCATCATATCGGGGTGATGTCAACCATCTCAAAACCTGGGCGAACCTCCACGACTACACTCCACTAGAGAGAAGAAAACAGTTTTATAATTTAATACACAGCACTGTGCGTCTGTTCAAGAGGGACATCATAACGGCTACGAGGAGAGGGAGACCATGAGCTTAATCAGTTATTGATCCCTGTGCCGTTCAGCCTCACGACTCCTCTTTCCGTCTCCTGACTCATGGCCCCAGGGGTGTGTGGGCGGTGCTGGATGAAGAGGCAGTTAATGAGGTTGTGAGGACTGTAATTGACAGGAGCTGGAGGTCTTTTCTGCAAAGAGATTTGAGTCTTGGCCAAACATGTGATGAGCCCGGTTGGGAGTTCAGAAGACTCATCTAGTGAAGTCTACTTTGAGGATGTGGAGTGTGTGAAGTGTCAGCATGGACTCCAGCCAAGACCTGAGAGAGGAGGCAGATGGTGGAAACACATGAGGAACATGGGACCTGGACTGACGAGAGTTCGACCAAGAGAGTGGAAAATGTGTTTAGAAGTAGGGCTGCAGCTAGCGTTCAAACATGTTGATTTTACACTTAAAGATCAGTTTAATCATCATGGCAAGAGCTGTTACTTAACCATTAAATAACCGGGGGTGTGGACTTTGAAAGACGTGGGTCTTTCCGAGACGAGAAGGGTCTAACAAAAAAAGACGCAGTTAAGTTGCATTATGGGAATTGTAAAATAGAGTGTTTTTAACTCACGAGCCATCCTAGGGACTAAAAGTAGGATTATTTCAGTCTCTCCTGGCTTTGACTTCCGTTATTTGAAAATCCCCTTCTTTAATATATGCAATGATAGAATTATTGGACGACAACATTCATATTCCCTTAACTTTTCATCTAGCGCCATCATCAGGTCAACAGTCATTTCTTTATGACAAAATATCTGCAAAACTAATGATTTTCCTATCAGCCTCAGCCAAAAATGTGTGCCAATTAGCAAATGTAAAATGCTAAATTAAAATGAACGTGGTCAAATTATCTGATAAACATCATGTGCGTTAGCATTTAGCTGAAAGCATGCACTGTGCTTAAACACAGCTAGCACGGCTGTAGACTCTTAAGTCTTGAAATGAAATTGCAGCGCTGGTTAGAAATCCTCACAATCTAGGACTATGGGAACTTCTAAGATCCGATCTGTACAGATTTTGTGGCGAGAGTCGTTTTGGAATCAAAGAAAACCATCTGTTGTGGTCATATTAGTCAAGGGTTTGGACTTTCACTGAGTAACAGATTTGGTTTCAATAAAAGCAGGATTTCCACTTCCTGTCTGACACATTCAGAGCAAAAAGGCATACAAGAGAGCTCTTTATTGAATTTATTAAGTTGTATTCAGACACTCAAAACTGATCAGCCCATCACTAGTAATGCTGTTTTACATCATTAAAATTCATTAAGCTGTAAGAGAGACCACCAGTAAGGTTAATTATGCTACCTGCTTATAGCTGTAGGTCAGCAAGTCCAATACAGTCCGTCATATAAAATCGAAGGGCAGTCATTAATTAAAACATGATCAACACTGTGCAATGCAAATATAAGTTCCTTTCAAAACATGACCATGAACCATTTCAGAGAAAAAGTAACAAGACACCAGAGAGGGATTTTGTTAATAACACTACATATACCTAAAAAGACCACCACTGCTTAACATTTGACCATTTTGTGACATGGTCTAGGATGGAAGAAAAAAAAAAAAAAAAAAAAAAAAGCAGACCTATATTGAACTGTACAATTGTTCGGAATCTCTAGATAATTTCCTTGTGAGCTTACGAGCTCTGCAAGCTGTGCTAAAGGAGGAAGAAGACAACATTGCACCCTATAAACAACATTAGAGTATATTTCTTTCCACAATGGGTAGTAGTCCAATTTTCTGTTTGTGTGCGGTCTGAACTCGACACTGACTCGAAAAAAAAAGAATCAACCCCCCCCCTTTGATTGAGATCACCCGAATTGATACTGACCCGGACAGAAACGGAGCGGATCAACAAAGACAAGAGTTTAACGCAGAACTAGTCGTATGTTCAAGTCTTTGCAACTCACATAGCAGGATGTTCAACAGTCTTCCGAGTTTCCTGTTGGTTCTCTTTTTCCACGTGAAGCCATATCAGTGTCAACATTTTACTTCTCTGACGGACTTGATGATGCCGCAACATGAAAACATTTGTTAAATAGCAAAGCCGAAAAAAGAAAAAAAAAAAGAAAAAGAAAAAAAGAATCCTGTCATACCGGCCTCAAGGTATTGCTTCCTGCACTTTTCAAAAGCGCCGTCTTTTTCCCCGCACTACAAAGACTTTGCTGTCATGATGTACGGCTATGTGACAATCCCATATTGCTCTGCAGATGGCTGTGCACAATAGGCAGCCAGATATGGCTCAGGGCAGTTTTTCCTTTTCAATACTCTCAAAAGACTTTTTTTTTTTGTGTATTTTCCAACATTTTCAAAAACTGGACAGTACCAAATGTATTTCCCGCCTTGGATGAAGATGTCTTCTCGTGTAACAGATGTGAGGAGGGAGATATTCTTCATTTGCACAACAGTCCTTTCCTGGCACTGTCTCAATACATTGATGCATCACAACAGACAAGTCCGAGAAGCCAGGCGTCTCAAGATGGGAACAATTTGGTTTTCTTTTTGATTGCGAGCATACAGGCAACATCATTCGCATCCGGTCGACTCTGTGAAGTGACAAATGAGGCTACACCTTCTCATCAGCAAATCACACTTCGACACAATCAGACATTCACGGGTTTCTCGCTCACTCGTCTGTTCTAAATGGGGCTTGGTCTGTCTTCCAACTGAATAAAAGATAAAAATGTGTTTAGGCGTTGTAGTGATACATGCATCCGTTATACTGATATACACTTCTTAAAAAAGTTTTTAAAAAAAAGAAGAAAAAAAAAAAAAAAAGAATATCAACAAAAAAAAAAAAAAAAAAAAAAGGTATTAGAAATGCAGCTATACAGAGTCTTTTAGCTATTCCAGGGGAGTGAGGTTGACAGTCAGGTCTGACGTCAGGAAGCCAAGGAGCCCGATGTCCAGCTGTTCAGTTAGGAGGGAGGGGTGTGTGTGTGTGGGGGTGGGGGTGGGGGGGAGCAGAGGGGGGATGTGTGTGTGTGTGTGTGTGTGGGAAGGATGAGCAGGGTTAGTTACTGCAGCAGGAACGGCTGGTAGGCTGAGCCGTCTCCGTCAGGTCCACTCCCCGGTTCCGCCCGCTGCTGGCTCCGGCTGCTTGAGGCTCATTCTTGGGTAGCTTTTTTGCTGCAATGACATAGCAACAAGTAATGACGTCACCGTAGATAATCATATAACCACCTGTGCAGACAGCAAGTTCAATCCTAAGAGTAGCTCACACTAAATCCTCTTTGTTGGAGTTGGTTAATTACATTTACTGTCATTTTATTATTAACTCCGCCAGGGGATCATGAGAACGGTAGGGCGCATGTGTGTTTGCGCATCTTATCTATTGTCCAGGGTTTATCTTCAATACTGCCGCACCCATCAGCATAATATGATGTGTGCTCATTTATGACTGTACGCTCGAGGACCTCTCGTGCTTGCAGTGACTCACACTTTCTCGAAACACATTTTATTCGCGCAGCCCATTGATTACACAGTTCCACAGATTTTCCGGGACCCCTGGCGGAGATCTGCATCTGTGAGTGCACCTTTGTAGTTACACTTTTATTTGAACCTGGTCCCAGTCTGCAGTGTTCATTGCAACAGAAGGTTTTGGGCAGTTTGTTCAGAGAAAATCTGGTATTTCTGTCCTCTAGAACCCCCCCAAAAAAACTCTGACAACTCTGTGATGTTCTCAAGGACAAAAATCAATAATTTTGAGATATTAGTACAGCTGATGACAAAAAATTAAAACCATAAAAGCCTGAACAATGCTGGATTTTTGTATATATCTGAGTTTTAAAAAAAATCAGATGAACGAATGAAATATGGGCCTTTAAAAAAAAAAAAAAAAAAAAAAAAAGGTTATAAACAAACCATTTTTTGATGAAGATGCCTTTGAGGCCCTGCACACCCACACAGGCTTTTTTAAATGACTCTGGAATTACGTGATGCCACCAAACTCAACGTGTTAACAATAATAACTGTTATTTGTCCTGGCCTAACAGGAGGGTGAGGAGCTGTCAATCAGGAACTGTCCGAGCTTCAGAAGAAGACTCATCAGGCAACTAAGTGAAAACACCTGTCGGCGTAGATCGTGGAGAGCACTCTCTAGGAGACAAACTATTGGAAACACTGTTTCTATACCTTAAACTACGTTACATTGTGGGCTGACAGGTCTTACGCGCAAGAAAATCTTTTAGCTTTAAGCTAGAAAACAGTGTGTTCTTCAAATACAAAACGGAGCTACAGCTTTGAGATGCTGCCTCGCAGTTTGGGGGCCGCATTCTTCAAAAGGACACCGTGTCCTTTAGACAACCCGACTGAAACGCCAAAGAAAAAGGTCAGACCAAATGCACCATTATGGTGGTATACCAAAAAGAGTGGTAAGCACCAGTTCACCTAAGTGAACATTATTGGCCGTGACGTCTCATTTCAACAGGACGGAGTAAATGTCAAACAATGCATCAGCTTCATTTTAAATAAGCTGAACACTAACAGTAGGGCGGGAGACAAAAAGTTCTGCTTAATTTAATTTTATATAGATACATTTATTTATTTAATTGTTTTTATCTTTACATAGATAAGATGAGGATGATTAAGATATAAGAGAGACTTACCAATGGCCATGAATATCTCATTGACGTTCATACTGGTCTTTGCTGACGTTTCCATAAAAAGCAAGCTGTTATCGTCTGCGTATGACTGTGCATCCTATGAAAGTGAAACCAACAACAGGAAATCATTAATTAAAGTGACCCAAACTGTTTTCTTGGTCAACAAACTAAATGTGGCAGAAGCAAAGTAGGTGTAGTAGACAGAGATTGTGTTAATCAGTCAACATTTTTCAGAAATAGCAAATCAGTCTAAATCTTTTATGTTAGCTTCAACAGACATTTCTGAAATGTTTACTTTTTCCCAATTGCATAATTTACTAATTAGGATTTAAAGAACACAAACCTGGAAGTCCAGCGCTCTCTTGTTTGCGAGATCAGCCTTGTTCCCAGCCAGAGCTATTACAATATTTGGACTGGCTTGTCTCTGAAGCTCTTTAACCCAGTTCTTCGCCCGTACAAATGACTCCTGGCAAGCAACACAGGGAGGGGGGGTGGGGTGACTCAGTTAGTGAAAATAACAATACGACCCATGTGATGGAAAGATGAGGAGAACAGTGGCCTTCCCCTGATGTCTGGCTATGCTTTACTAATCTTTTGATCAAGGCCCCCTCAAATGAAAATGTCCTCAGGTATAGTAAAGGCAACATTTTACACGGTACGCGGGGCAGGATTCTATACTGCCATGCAGAAGTTATGCAGTGCGCACATGAAAAGAAAAAGAAGAAAAGAAGAGAAAAAAAAAAAAAAAAAAACATGAGCTACATGACTGTTCCTGGAGACCTGAAAGGAAATGACTCTTTGTTCAAAACCTTTTACTTTAAAAGATCACCTACCGTAACGATTATTTCAGCAAGCCGATAAGAAGTGTCAGAAGGTACTTCATACCTTTCTGTGCTTCCCGTCTTTTTTTAAAAGTGAAGTTGAACAAAATTGCGGCTGGCTTTGTAACCAAGGAAAATTCATAGTCGACAGTCACGTTGACATTCAACTCTCCTCATCCTATTTATGACCATCTTTCAAGTATAATTTACAAATAGAATATAACTAAATCTGCACGGCAGCTTTCTTTTTTTAATTTATTTATTTTTTATGTTAAGGCTTTTTTTTTTTTTTTTTTTTTAGATGCAATTAACATTTCTAAAAATAACAAAAAAAATGGACAAACACTGTTCAACATATAGAATCGATAATCTATCGGTACATACTGTGCATGTATGTGCCGATGTATGTATGTATGTATGTATGTATGTATGTATATATATATATATATATATATATTTTTTTTTTTTTTTTCAAGTGTTGTCATGTGTAACCTTTTTGGAGGATCTAAGTGACTGATGTACATACTGTCTACAAAACACTTTAAAATATGGTTCTTTTTATTACATTTATTTTTTATTTTTTTTTAGCTTGAATGAATTTCACATGGAGACCACCTTCATCTGTTCATCACTCGCAACAACGTTGTTCCAGCTATGGTTGGTGAAAACAGCACTGGTAACAACAACCACATGACAGAAGACCTGGCACCTGACTCACCTCATTTGTGATATCATACACCACAATGGCTGCCTGGGCACCTCTGTAGTACATGGGAGCGAGACTGTGGTAGCGCTCCTGACCAGCTGTGTCCCAGATTTCAAACTTGACCGTTGTGTCGTCCAAACATACTGTCTGAGTCAGGAAGGCAGCTGCAGGGGCACAAGGCAGAGCAACCAATGACAAATGGGCATGTAGCTACGTTTCATGTAGCTAAAGTAGAAATTTAAGACCAATGCTGGAGGCATACAAAAGGCGGATTATCTGGTTGAATTAGCCCATATTTGAAAAACAGGGCACTAGTGATTTCAAACACGTTTTATACTGATAATCCAAAATATGGATGGGTGCTGAAGCAATAATTAGGGTGGGATTTTTTTAGTTTGTATTTACACTGAGCAGAAAAATTGACAGCAAAACACCGTGATCATGTTCATTCAGTTACACACATTAAACACCCGGAAACTAGCCAGTACTTCACTTTTGCTGTTCTGGGAATCGCAGCAGTGACCTTCGGGTCATAAATCTGGAATTTGATTTAACCATATGATATCCAGTAAGCAGTATGTTTGCCAAAGGGCAATAAGTGTAAGATTATGGAGATGATAACTGGCTGCTTTAATCTCACTCAAACTGCTTGACATACCAGGAACTAGATACATAGGTCCTATTAATTATTCCAACAGTTCTCTCTTCCTGTTGCCATTTTTACCCTCCCAATTCTCCATCTCTTCTTCATTTCCCCTTCTTCTCTCTTGAATCCCATATTGTTTGCCACTATGGTCTTTTTGGAGTGTATTCTTTACTTTTCCTCCCAGTTATATTTCCTATACACCGACACCACATATATATTTACTGATATGTTTGTACCCTTATAAAGATGACCTAGATATTAATTTCTCATTTCACTGTGTGACTCATTGCAAGTCTCCCCGTGACAAGAAGGTAAATCAAAGTTTGTCGGTGATGCATACAATTTTTTTAAGGCTTTTTCACAGAAAAAAAAAGCCACAACATGGCTTACGAAGATGCATACCTCCGATTGTGCTCTCTTGGAATTCGTGAAACTGTCCCTTGACGAAACGAAGTACCAGACTTGACTTCCCCACTGCTGACTCTCCTAAAAGCACAAGTTTGAACTGGCAGATCTTGTTGCCTGCATTTGGCCCATTGGGTCGTGTAGCTCCGCCTCTACTTGCCATGTCACACTGCCCGGTCTCTTCCTCTGGAGGCTAACGCACTGTGGAAAAACTGTAGAAAATACCTGTGCAGGAGAGAAAAGAAAGCAAAGCGTCACGTAAAAAATCTCAATGATTAAAAAAAAAATAATAATAAAAAATCAATGTCAGGAGATAACTTTTGGTCAAATTTAAATGTACAGGTTTGCTGTGTTTATTAGAAAATTAAGCAACATTTTATTGTCTGCCACCATGTATCATGATTATGACAAGCAAAGCACAAATTAATTATTTTCTTAAATTGTTTAGATTTTGGTATCTTACGGCAATGGGTACATAGTTGTCTTATTCAGTCTTAAATCATAAGAAAAGTATTTTATCTGTGGGTGAATGAGCCTAAAGCATAGTGACCATAGTACAGTAGCATAAAAACTGTACAAACTAGGTTTTATGTAAAAAAAATTATATATATATATATATATATATATATATATATATATATATATATATATATATATACACACACACACATGGCTTGATTGAGAAATGCTGCTGCTTAAGTTAGTATGTTTCTTACAAAGTAGAAAAATTGTGTCCAGGTGTGCAGCTCATTAATAACCTACACCACTTCCCAAATATTGATATAAGGAAAACCAAAAAAAATCTCAAAATGAAATGTACTACAGCAGCATACCAGGTTAATGCTGTAGCCGTCATTTCTCATACACGTGTACTGCTAACTCGGGACTATTCTTGGTAAAAATCGAGAATTTAAAATGCATTATAGCATACTTCATGTACATGTTTTTGACAAAAAAGGACTGTTTGATACATGATTTAAGAAATTGTAAACTAAAAAAGCTAAGTTGTCTGTTAGCAACTAAACTGTGGGTGCACAGTTTGTTTGTATAATGGTGGAAATATTCAGGAATTTCAATGTCATAGTTTTGCTGCTGCTGTTCCAACAAGAAACAAGAACAAGCATTCTAAACCCGGAGGCCTAAATGTATTTAGAGGAAATTTTACTGTAGCTCACTACACACAGAGTCAACAAGAGTTTCACATTACCAGCCACACGCCAAACAATAGTTGGTTGCTTTCAATAACTAGCTGAGCAAATAAGTGTAACAGGTATAGCAAAAAAAAAAAACTTGCAAGGGTTTGGCTGATACAGTAGCGAGAGTCACATTTCTGCCTGACAGTAACCCCAACAGTTTGCCATCTAAACTTATTCTTCCAAAGTTGCCGAAGTTTCTCACCTGTACCAATTATTATTATTATTTCTTAAGTTGACCGACTGGTGTAACTGCAACAACAAACCGCTGGCAACTCCTGCATGGATCTTTAATTATGTGAGGCAGACTGTCACAATGGGGATTAGTATCACACGGGTCTGGGCACATATGTGGGGAAATGTTTCAAGGTTAAGTTACACACAGTTTTCTATCCACCGGTCTGTAGATTTAAGGAGAATAACAACAGCAACCATCTTTATCAGGCAACAACAGATTATGTCTGTAACTTAGACATTTCTCATTACCAGCAACCAAGTAAATACAGAGCATCAGTCCAAAAATAATTACGGTCAACTCATCGAAATCACATTATGACACACAGTCAACCACAAATAACCTGTTATGTTGTTGTTGGCTCGTATTAGCATTGTAACGACTGCTAGCGTTAGCAACATAGCTACCTAGCGTTGGTAAATTCAAAATGTCAAAACCAATTATTAGCTGCAAGTAAGCATAATTTGGCCAGTGTAACGCTAGTTTCAATCTGAGTAGTATCATACACACCAAGCCCATACACAGTAGATCTGACATTTAACTCTACATAACGTTTGATAATGCCAAAACATAGATGATGCAGTTTTGGGTGTGTACAGCTAGTGACAGCTAGCTAGCCTTAGCTGCATGACGTTAATTTAGTGAACTCCCTCATCAATCAGAGGACTAAATAGAGTCGCACATGTCTGTTATAATACACGTAGGTATTCTAAACATGACGACAGATCCGGATTCACTAGCCATACAACGTTAAGTTACTATGCTAACTAGCTTGGCCCTTCCAGTGTCGTCTAGCTAACGTTAGCTAGCCAGATAATAGGGGCTGGCTAACACAGTAAGCGAACGTTGTTTAGCTGTGGCCGTATCGGGAGGAGCCCTCCGGATAGCCATTAGCTAGCTAGCTAACACTAATATTAGCTACTCACCTACCAAAAAGAAGAGGCTTCTTGTGAATGGTGTCTTCAGGACAATCTTCGTGTCACTTCAGTGTCTGTTCACAGTGTGTCGATTACCCAGACAGTTACCGTAACGTTAGATCTCATAAGGCTCGGCGATGTCCCTCTCCCACTTCTTTCAACTTCCCTTTTCGCATTGTACGAAGAATGATGACAGATCGTATGACTGGAATTGACAATCCGCCTACGTACTGGTGCGACGGACCAATCATATGTTAGGATGTATTCCCAATTTACTGGTATGTGCCTTTCCAAAAAACACAGACACAGAAAATAAAATACGATTAAGACTTGCAGCTGGAGTCTTGGCCGAAAAGAGAAAAATAAGAAAAGACAAAAAAAAAAAAAAAAGCAATCTTTCCAGAAATACCAAAACGATTATTTTTCATATTTGTGATATGATTGTGGTTGACTATCAATTTACATAACACACGTTAAGTCGTACAAATGTCACATTTTTACATATGTTTATATTCACATAAAAAGTATTTCAAAATGACGTTACCCCTGTAACAGTATTTTGTATCGAACCGTCTGATGTTGCTAGGTAACGAAACTCAAAACAGGTGCGCGAGTAGTCTTCAGGGTCTTAACTGTATGTCCACTGAATCATTTGGGGGTAACTCTAACTTAGCTAGAAAGTTGTTTAAAGTTGTTCCCCTGTAGAGAGGACGACACATACAATTGACTCTGTTGTTGCTGCATGTGAATTAAAGTTAAACATGACTGACGGAAGTACCGCTTATCAATTGAAATACAACGTTATAGACAGATGTCCAAACATACCGAGGGTAAGTGAACTTGCAAGCTGACTTCCTTACTTAGCTTACTTCCATGCTGAATCTAAAAGCTGTGTAGCGTTTTAACACAACTTAACCTCTGTCTTGGCGAATACTGTACACTGAAAACTATAATATATTTGTTAAAACCAGGCCGGGAAACTTATACCTGAAGGAGACAGGACTAAATCCTGTTTACAAGAAGCCACAAGGGTAAATTAATTTGCATTAATCTCAGTTTTATCTCTGGGTGCTTTTGCACAATTGAAGGTGTGAATATAGTTTGAACGTGCATGTTTACTTTCTCTGATATGCCATATCAACATTTTTACTTTCCAGCCCCCCACCCCACCTGTGGTAAGAAAATTCCGCAACAGTACCCAACCAGAACCAGGAGCTATCAGAGTGCACCAAGGGAAGGCAAGTGATCCAGATGTTGCCGGGACCCTTGTTCATGGAATCAGCACCAAATCTTCCCTCACTGTAAGTACACCAACCTCCTTGTGGGTTATATGGGCAAAAGGGAGGGTTTTTACTAAATACTTCACATTTGGTGGGCTGTTTAGATCAATACCAATGAATATGTTTTTTTTTTTCGCTTGGAGATGAGGCTTATGGCTTTCAAAACTCATATCTTACCCAAAGTTAGGACCAAAACGTCTTTGCTTGTTGGCGTTTTAAGATGCCCCTTTTGTAATTACTTATTGCCTCCTTCAAAATGTGTAATTGTTGGTGTAGCTAATGGATCAATTTAAGAAAAAGAGGATCTGTGGCAGTTTTACTGTAGTGTGTTCAGTATTTGTTTTGGCACATGCTAACTTTACATGCAGTACACGGTTTTAACGCAGAACATGGATATAACGTCTTAATTGTTTACATGATTCCAACAGGGCAGAAGCTTGCTAAATCCTCCTCAAAAGACCTTGTTCCAGCAGAAGTTACAAGAGCTCAATGAAGCAGTGTACGCGTCTAGTAAAAAGGGACCGGTGGGCAGGTCACATAATCAGCATGTTGGACTTCCCACCTTGATGACCGACCAAACTCTGCATGGTGTGAAAACAGTAAGAGGTATGTGAATGACCAAATAAGGTCATAACTGATGCATTAAAAAAAAAACATGAAACCTAAACATGCAAATACATGTTTTAATCAAAAAAGTTAGCAGTGTACTTGTGTTACTATTCCCCCAAAATGTTCAGATTTTGAAATGTTATGTTTTAGGTTTATAAATAATTATAATGAGATGTCTCATGTTACTTTTTTGCCCAGGGTTGGATGTGCGTGAGATTATTAACCCTTCAAAAACAGCAAAGGAGGTGGAGAGGGAAGCTCAGGAGGGACACGAGTCTTACATTCGTAGCCACAACGCGTATTTTGTTGGTAAGAAGAATGAAAGAATAATATATTGCATGCGGCCTTTACTCTCACTACTAAAAACCTATTGGCTGAATTTTGTTGATTATTTTTGAAAGGTGTCTTTCACAATAAAATCACCTTTCTCTACTCCAGGTGAGAGGATTGATAGGAAGTACGACTGGAGTCACTACAGTAAAGACAGCAGGTTTGGGATCCTCACACCTCATTTCAACGACGGACGGAATCTTGGCAAAACTCTCCACTGGCTGGGGGAGACACAGAAGTAAGTGCTGAAATAAGTGGGCACAATTGTTTTGTTTTACATTTCCATGACACTGTGTGTTTATTCAGTGTATACCTAATTTAAAGGAAAATAAATTGTACCTGACCTTGCGCTCATATTATTGTGCCATAGGTTTTACAATCCAAAGCCTGTTTGGAAGAGATCTGGGAACACGGAAAAGATGGCGCCACAAATTGGCAAAACGAACAATGTGTACGTTTCTGTCACACTTCTTTTAACCAATTCTGTGACCTCTGACTGTACTTTATTTAAATAATGTTTAAACTCATCTTTTCAGGAAAGGAAATGCATTGAATCTTCCACCAGATCACACCTTTGGAAATCTCTTGCCATCGGATGAATTTGGTAGAGTTTATGTTAAAAAAAAAAGTGTTTTTTCCTGGCTTACATTTTGGAACATCAGCAGATGTGTTGTGTCCTGAAGAAATACTCACTGTACACTGGAGCTTTTTTTGTTCAAGTCCTCTTATATTTTGAACAATATATCTCCTATTACATTTTGCCTGCTTCCTGCACAGGTGTTGGAGCTATAATCCACTCCACAGAGCCAGGTCAGTACGGGAGAGGCCGAGACCGACAGCGCAGCCTGGTCAACGCAGTGCTGCACCACCTGAAGAAGGTCAATTTCCACAACTTCCCGTCCCTGCTGCAGGCGTTCAGACATTATGACAAGGTACGTTGTCGGCTAATCCTTTCAATCTGCTGACCATTCGACCCATCACATTTAAAGTAACCTAAAAAAATACAGTGACACTTCATTAAGTGTACAAAGTCAACATAGCATGATTTCCCAAACACATTCTTTCAATATCAAAAAATCACCAATGAAATCAGAGCAGAGTTTTTCTCACAGTGGACCTTTTTTACTTGTCATAGCAGGAAAAGCACAGGTGTAATAATGAGTAAGAGTAATAAACATTTTCCATTGAGGCTTTGGCAGTGACGTCATTGGCTACACCTGTGTTTGCCAAGTCAAAATGTCTCTGGTTTGAGGTAAGGTCAGGGATGTGACCCTGGTGTTAAGAAATGTCATACAGTAACAATACTGCTATTGATCTTATCTTAGTCTTACATACGTCATTGTCGTTGAGCCTTTTCATGTGTGTCTGCTTTCTGTAAATCACTAGGCAGGCAAGGGAATGATTGACAAAGAGGACCTGCAGGCAGTGTGCCGTCACTTCCAGCTGGATGTGAGCAGACCGGTTCTAGATGACCTGATGGACTACTGTGACACAGACAAGGACGGACTAATCAACTTCCTGGAGTTCTCCAACTTCCTCAACTGGAAGGACAAGATGCCCATCAACAGTCGTGAGCAGTGCATTATGACGAATGGTCAGTTAAATGCATTGTAATGTATCAATTTATTTACTAAGATGCTATCCAATTATGGTAACCTTAAAGTGGGCATGTTTTAAGTACTTAATTTCCCCTGCTCAGGTCTCAGGTACTGACATACAAATGCAGTTATGGTATGTCAGACTACAACAACACTAACATCAGAATTTGGAAATAAAAGACATAAAAGCCATTCAAGTCATGACTGGATGACTAAAAGCGAGTCAGTTAAGATTTTATAATTTTGCAATTGGAGGATGCAGGTGTTTTGGGCCCTTCTGTGTGAAGCTTTCATGCTCTCCCCATGTCAGCGTCGGTTTCCTCAAGTTCTTCCTCCTACAGTCCAAATACATGCAGCTTAGATTAATTATTCACTCTAAATTTCCAGTAGGTGTAAGCGGGAATGGTTATCTGTCTCCCCCTGCATTAGCCCAATGTCAGCTGGGATTGGCTCCAGCCCCCCCCCCGATCCTGAATAGGATAAGAGGTTACAGATAATGGATTGATGGATAATGCAGAGGTTACATTTGGTGGCTAATTTTCTGGAACATATTCTGTTTATTTTGCCTCCTGCAGAGTGTCAGACCAGCACCCCTCCAGCCAACATAGAGGAGAAGCCTTTGTCAGAATCGGCACAGCTTCCTGCCTCTCAGGCCTTAATTAAGCCTGAGGACCTGGAGCCCATTAAGCCAGGCAGCTCACTGAAGACCGTCAGGACTCTGAGGCGACCCAGGGCGGCCCCAGACCACTTCATGACCTCCTCCACCCTCATCGGGTCTGTCAGGGATCAGGCCTCATCAAGTAAGTCAGAAATGAAATGTGTAGTTAACAATACACATTATCACACAGTGCTGCGTGTGGAGTGTAGACGGAAGAAAATAAGACAAAGGTATTGTAGTGTCACTATTTGACTTTTTGTTTGCCTGGTTGATGTATGTTGGGAGCCAGACTGTGCATAGGTCAAGGCTGAAATAACCAAGAACTGCAATATGCAGACACTCTCCCTTACATACACATTTGATCTCACATTTTGGATGAGATGAAATAAGTGAATTTATTACAAACATTAATTCTTCATACTCATAATAACCTAAACCTGCATAAATGTCTTCTGGAGCACTCATGCATTCATTTCTTTTGCTTAACAGGCCTGTTTAAGGACATTTCTACTGATCTGCAATAGTTTTTCTAAGTGCAAATTTAATGTATTTATATTTCATTCACTCCCAATCCTCCCAATCCTTACTCATCATGTGGTCTCTCTTTACATAGACAGCCGCACCTATGGGGTCCCGTCTGTGCGCTCCGACCTTCCAGCTCCACGCATAAAGAGAGTCAGCGACAGGAACAACTATGGTGATACATCGACTGCTGCAGATCTCCTGCATCCATCTGTTCATGTCCTTCAGGGTGTTCATGAGGAACACTTCTTCTGTCCTCGCACCAGGAAGGAGGTATGCACAAGATCAGTGTAACAAAATAACAAAATAAGCTTTAGTAAAGGGGATGGCCCCAAAGGAGAGGACACCATGGCAATTGTTATCCAGGGTTCGTATGGTCATGAAACTCTAGAAATATCCTGGAAATCGCTTTTTGTATTTTTAGTTAAATAGGTTTTTGATACCAACACTCTTCATCCTCCTCTTCACAGATTGCAGAGATCTTCAGGAATGTGGGTGTTAATGTTTCTGAGGAGACGTTCGAGGAGGCCTGGAAGCTGGCGTCCATAAAGCATCCGACCGGGGAGGTTTGTGTCGAGGTTTTCCGTAACGTACTCAAGGAAATAAAAGCAATGTAATACTCCAGGTGTTTTTACCAGCACAGTGTTTCCTCATAACACAACTTGTTTGATGTAGTATTACATGCAGTCTTCAAAAGCAGCCATTAATGCATCATGGAGCAGATTTTATACTAATAAATCAACTTTCATCCGTCAGGTGTATGGGTGGGTTTTTCCACCTTAAATACAAACCTTCTTCTGATACCAATAAGGTTCATCATTTCTGGGGGCACAGCAGCATGCAGGAAAATGACAAAAACACACATATTGGTGGAACAAAGCAGAATGTATTATCATTAATATTTGTTGTGATTGAATCAAATTAGTGTCTCCTCTTAGTTTTTGAAATCACAGTTTGTGTTTAGGTCGTCTCAGACTTGACTAGTTTTGACTTTGTCCTGGCCTGAATATTACCAGTTTCCTGTCAAAAAGAATAAAATAAACTATG
Organism: Bovichtus diacanthus; assembly: GCA_943590825.1. Lineage (NCBI taxonomy): Eukaryota > Metazoa > Chordata > Actinopteri > Perciformes > Bovichtidae > Bovichtus > Bovichtus diacanthus. Next base: position 14,098,636 of record CALSBV010010223.1, read on the forward strand.
AACACACGTCACTGAATAGAATACAATGTAATAAATAAGCAAATAGACGAAAGCTGATTTAAATATTCTAATCAAAAATACTTAGCCCTTAGGCAGTTAAAGGGCTTTTTTGAGTTTTGGTTTAATTTTAACTCCCTGCACAAGGAACAATATACACAAAGTGACGAGGCATCTGTGTTGCTGTCCCGAGTATTCATAAGTCACCACACAAAATATTTAATAACACAACAAATTCCAAAACACCACCAGCAAACGAAGGAAATGTTTTCCCTGTTACATGCATTTTTATTGAGCCAATGTCTCAATTAAAAAAGAATTTCAGACACCGCTCCTTTTGTCATGTCAACTTATCATCTTTCTTTTGTAGGAAGTAACATGTCATCTTTTGTTGATTCACCTAAGCTTCTGTGAAACTGTTGAATCTTTTTCATTGTGCTATAGGTTCTCTGTACCTTATCACTTGTTCTGTCGGAGTATTCGATTTGATTTCCAAGCATATTTATCTTGTAATTCTATTAATCAACCTTGAAACGTGAGTCTCGTAGAGATAACACAATAATTTATGGCGTCTTGGAGCTGAGACACGTGCAGACCTACAAACAGACGCACAGACTTTCAAAGAGGTACGAGGAATTGTTTGCAATCTGTTTCGCTAACCAGATTAATGAAACAGGTTGGCACGCAGCCTCGACTGATGCACATGTCTGAAGATTACAAAACGGTAAAATAACTAATAAAAAAACCATTAGCTTTTTGTATATTAATCACTTGTTTTTGTTTTCTTGTTAATTTCCATTAAACTGAGTGATGCACATGCGAGGTAAATTGTTTAATGTGCGCTCACCATATCCATGAGCATATTGACATGTGCTAAACTAACCCCACTCATTTAATCTCATTATGACTCTGAGATGCTCCACTGGAACCAAAAAAACCCCCACGCAAACTTCCACAGACCACATATTACTATGCAGGAAAATTAGAATAATCCTCAGCGTATTTCATTATGCATGAATTAAGAACCGCTAATGACAGAATCCTCTCTGTTTGTCAGATATGTTGTCAACATTAATAATATTGCAGCAAGCTTAAACAGAATGGGATGACACGCAGTATTCACGAGCCTGTCAGACGTGATGTTTTTGACAATTGATGCGTTTCTGGCAATGGCTGTGTGCTCAGACACGGGCTGCGTTTGAGTTAGTTCAACGGGTGGGGAATTTTCTGCAAGAATTTGTCACTCTTGCTTGCAGCAACGCAATACAACAATTTAACTTGGTATAAGACTTGTGTTTTGCGATCTCGTCGACCCATAAAGTACTTGCTTGAACAGTTAACTGCGTCGCCAAAAAACCATGTACCAGAACATACGCCCCCTCCTGCTTACTATGGAAAAGGGATAATCTTGTTACCCGTTGCTTATTATGACAAGTACCACAACACTAATCTGTTTGGTACCTTATATGTTTCATATATCACAAGCGGGGAATAGAAAAATAGCTTCACCTTTTTAATGCTAATCCAGTGGTTTGGTGTTGAGGTCAGAAACCGTCCGCTTTGCGTCGGGCTGAACAACGCCCCTTAGCTGTGACTACAATTCATTTCCTGTGTAAAGTAAAGGGTTGTGGGTACAGTTTGATGTTATTGTCGAGCAATTTATTGATACAACATATTGGTTTAACAAACTAAACAGGGTTGATTCTTGATATTTCAGCTGCATTTCATGGTCTTCCTCAGTGGATAGTTTTCTCTGTCATGGAGATGCTTGTACAGTATATGGTCACATGACCAAAGTTCCACTCTTAGGTTTTGGTCATGTGATGACAACAGAGCAAACCCCATTGACGGAGGAAGACCTAGCAATGTGGTTGAAAACTGGTACATGGACCTGGAGTGAGGTTTTTATTTTTTTGGCAATACATTCAGCAGCTATTTTTAAAAAAAAAATTTTTTAGCAAGAGACACTTATTCCTCACTCTGTTCATATACTGTATCAAAGCTAAAAACTTTCTATAGCTGATTTAGAGGAGTTGTACAGTAGGTCTAGGACAGGGGTGCCCACACTTTTTCAGCTTGGGAGCTACTTTTAAAATGACCAAGTCAAAATGATCTACCTACATTAAAAATGCTAAACATATATTTATTTATATTGTGGCGAGCGCCACGGGAAGCGAATGGATAGAGAACACCAACGAGTCAGAGACGAGAGTACGTTTTATGTTGTCCTGTGCCACATACACCGCAAGACCCCAGGTACAACTTTTATTACCAGGACACTACCACCCGTTAACCGCAACACACCGGGCCCCCCCTCCTCCGGGACATAACTCTCACCCATGGTGGCAAAACACACAAAACATGAACACGCATAATTAAACAACACCACTCGCGGACAAGTCTGCGCACTCTTGGTTCTTACTTGGTTCTTACTTGGTCCAGCTTCCCCACTCATTTTTATACCCTTTCTTTAGCAGAATTGTATAAATTGGAAGGCTAACTAGCTAATCAGCTCGCGGTGATTTGCAGCTGGCGGGGTTGACCGCGCATGCGTGGTGAACCGCGTGTTAGAAAAGATGAGATCTCAGACTGGCTGACCTGTACGTCAATCAAGTGGCAAATGCCATAGTGAGGATGGATGATAGGCTAACTTTTAATAAAAAATATATATTTTTTTTTCAATGCCACGCGATCTACCCACACTACCTTTGCGATCGACCGGTCGATCGCGATCGACGTAATGGGCACCCCTGGTCTAGGACTATGACCTACTAGAATAGACTGTAATAAATTTTTCTTAATATGTAAAATCACCAGATGGGCATGTAAGGCATTTGAGGGTCTAAAGGACAACTTTCAAGTAGTGAGGTGGATTCATTTCTACAGTCCTGAGGTGTTCGGGTGTCTGCACAGCTTCAGTGTAATGGCTCTGGGTCCCGTTTCATGTGATCCTGGTACTCAGTTCTTCAATCTGCTGCTCCCGTTTAAAGTTGTCTTTTATGGACAGGTACATTCAGCCATTCACTGCTCTACTGTGTCCTGATTACTGACAAATGGCCTTGCCGTGTCAATCAAATCACTCGGCCACTTTCCAGTGCCAGTGCCAAACAGTCGTGACTTTCCAGTCAGGATAGGCTCCACTCGTCAGCTCTCGTTTGAATCTGGAAGGAAAGGGATAGACATGTTTTACTCTCTAAGTATCAACGGCTCCCCAGACTGATGTAAACCATCTATTGAAAATTCAGAAGAGCATCCTAAATTCTTCTCAGTATTTGAAGTGTATACAGTGCTGAAGGAAAAGGCGTTTGGGCATATGTAAACACAGCAATTGCACTCGGATGTGGGGTAAAACAAGTGGCCCAAGATCACCTTGAGAGGGATGTCTCTGCTCGCCTCTACTTGAACTCCGGACCGGTTTGTCCCCACCATCCAAAACGACTTGGTTTATAAAGCTAATCTGATCAACTTTACCTGATGTGCCGTCTGAAGTACATTTATCTTGCGAGTGTGTGGCGGTATGCACCCATCAGAGCTAATCTTCAACGGCAAACTCTGTCTGACTGACTGTCTTCTAATAAGATGCGTCGGGACATTTGTTTTCTAGTCGCAATCTAGATGTTCGCTAGAGCTGGATATTTTGTTCAGTTAATGAACACTAACCACAAACGCAATGAAAGCAATAAGAAATGCACGCTGCTGGTGCTCCTTTTTAATGGAGACGCAAAGGAAAAGGAAGACGCGTTTTGAGGTAAGTCTTCCCGGTAACTTTTCGGACTGATTTTGAGCGTGCAGATGGCTCGCGCATGGCATTTTGGACCGCTCTTGAATGTTGCTGTGTGAACACAAATGAATAGAGGGGCAAATGCGACAATTGTATCGACATAGTCCCTGAACCGGAACAAAGCAAACAAAATGCAGGTCTTGGGGGGGGAAAAAAAAAAAAACCTTACTCTCAACTCAAACTAAGTTCTTGTTTCACCTTGAAAAACAATGAGGTCAGGATTCTGGAAATAGCTTCCTTATCCTGCCAAACTGTCTGTTTGCTAGCCTTTGGGATAACATTTGAAGTGTAACAGGCTTTCTCAGAGGGGATTTCAAGACCTGAAACAATAGGAAAGAGAATCTGGCTAACTAGATAGGTGGGCATTAGGTAGAATAGCCACACCATGTGGTCCAGCAACTAACCGGATTACTGATTGGAAATGGAAAGAGGCTTTGACTGTTATATGCACTGGGAGTGAAATTATTTCCCCTTTCTGCTACAGTGGCAAATCATACCAGTGGTTTTTAAGAACAACTAAAGTGATGCACTAACAGAATAGTACATTTTAGACGAGCAGTTGCGTTAACTTTCCTCACGGCTTCATTCAGACGTGACAGGACTTTGCAGCAAAGAGCCACAATAACGCTCGATATTTGGCACCTGGTGCACGGGTGTTTAAGTTCTCTCGCAGGACGAGAGCCTGTTTCCCAGTGTCAGACAGTGATCAAGCATGGGGAAGGACGAGGCGTGAGTACGGGACTCGTCTTTGCTCATATGCTGTATGTAAAGCGTTTTTGCTGGATACTCAGAATTCAGAAATTCATCCAGTTGGAGTCATTGAAAAATGTAAAAACTAAAAGAGGGAGACAGCTTGTCTGATTCATGATTGTGCTTGTAAGAGATTTTCTTTTTTTGGACATCTTTTCCTCAGTTGAGTTTCACAGACGGCCCGTGTGTCTGTTAATATTTGGAGAGTGTGCCACTATGCCTCACTGTGAACTTACAGAAGTATTACAGTAAATACAGATTGGATTGTCTCTGGCCTCGCTTTCGTTTACTTTTCTTCCAATCAGTGCTTTTATTAATATTTTTCCCCTACTTTTAAAGTGTACTGGTGGCATTCCTCCAGTAAAATAAATGTCACTTTCACCGTTTCCCCAAGTGAGGCATTAAATATTAGATGAACTCTCATCCACCCACACATGACACTTTGGAACATTTCTCCAAAATGATCCTTCTCACATATATTTGAAAAACATTTGACTTGCAACCATCAGCTCTGTGGCTCTGTTACCCACCAAACAAAAACAGACCAGCCATATGGAAGGCTTGCAGGTAACTTTGAGCTTTTGCCAACATATAATTAAGTCTCTAAGTAAATATTTGTACCTTTTTTTTTTTTTTTGTGAAGCAAACAAGTGATTTTGGCACATAACATTGAGCAAATTAATGATCAAAGAGTCTACACACACTGCATGAAATGGATTCAAACATGTGAAAGCTGAATGACAAAGTATGACTTAAAATCAAATCTTCTGTTGCATGGTATATCTGTGCAGAGGACAAGTGGAGTGCTTACTCGTAGACTGCTGTCACTATTCTCTTCTCTGGGCCGCCATCTTCACGAGAGGCCACTTTGAAGATCTTCGTACCCTCGGGGTCATCGGGGCCTTCATATGTTGACAGGAACCAAAACCTCATGGCGATGAAGCAGAACTTTCTACCTGCGATGAAAAAGACGGCGACCACCAAGCAGACGAGTTAGCGAATAGAGACGTTAATAAACACTTCTTATCAAGACGCATCAAGTCTTTAAAGCAGCATGCTTCACGATCACGCCTGAGAGCTGGCAGCAATATTGACAATCCTCTGATCTGATGTATTGCAGCAAACGTTAAGTGTCTTGCTGAAAGACCCCTTAAAAGCAGTTGCTGTGAAATGGTATTGGTTTTCTTAGATTGTGATCAAAGAGCAAACTTTTTTTTTTTCTTCAAATGCAATCTGAATGGGTGCAGGACGGTGTAAAAACAAAACGGATAACACTGTCGAAAATGAAAACGAAAGAAGTGAAAGGAAGTTGAAATGAATAGAGAATGAGGCTCCCGCCCTGAAACTGAGATTATGAGTCCATGACGCGTAGACGGTTTTATGACCTTTTTGACGAATAGCATCTATTTCAAGAAGTACAGTCTGACTTTGCAGCAGAGCCGTTCAAGGGGACCCTGATGGAATACTCGTGCAACTCAAGTGTCCTGAAGTCACTTTTGTCATTCAGTGTTCTCAACCTGTACGTGTAACGTAGGAAGACTGATCGCACGCAACTCACCATATTGATCAAAGACGACAGACACGTCTTCCGGCAGCATAAATATAATATCATCCATTGCGACAGCGAGCTTCTGTCTCTGAGCGTCGGTGAGAGACCTGCACCTCGTTTTAACATAATCTATCATCTGAAATGACAAAGGAGATCATCAAAACAAAAAGAACTGACGGGGATCATTAATCCATATCCCCACAAATGGACTGCTTTTGATCATTAGACCCTTTGTGATGATTTTTTTCATTCATTTTTTCAGGATTTATTGAATTATACTGTACTCTGCTGTGAATTGTACATGGACTGTTTTTTTTTTTTACAACAGGATACTCCTTTTTTTAAATGACCACAATGCCCAAAAAGGAAGAAAAAAAAAGTCTTGGTAGTAGGTTTTATAGGTAATACAATTTTCATTTGAATATATCTTGAATGTACAGTATGTGCATGGTTTGTTACCTCGTTGGACACAATTCCCACTAGCCTGTGGTATCTGCCACTGGACATCATGTCGGAGACGTGGACCAAAGCCTGGGATGGATGAGGAACAACAAGGTGATTTAACCAGGATGATGTTAGTGGCTTAAGTCCTTCCCCGTATTTATAAATCAACACAAATGTGTTTTTTTAGGTTGCAGTGGCCGTGTCTAATGTGATGCTACACAGACCAGACTGATAACGCTCGTCTATATGTCTTAAGCCGGGTAATAGTCTGACAAAAATAAAAATATGCCTGACAGTCAGACATGGGTGCATTTAGTAGATTGTTCTGGAGCTTCCAATCATATTGCTGAATATATGTATATGCATATGGAGTTTGACCAGTTGCCATGCATTTGTAGAGGTTTCAATTTCCATTCCTCAGTTTTTATGTTTCCACATAAACTGTGAAAACAAACAGTAGAGTTGCGAGGCCTTAAATGCAGAAAAGTTACCCAGCTGTGTGAGTGTCGGTAGCTTACTCCTGTCAGTAGTTACCTGCTTTACTCCTCTTTCAAACTCCTCTGAGCTTAAGTCTAAGTCAAATTGCAGATAGATGAGATACATGATGAATTCGCACCGGATCCATGTGATCGGGTCCGGGATGCCGACTACGGAGATAGCGGGCTGCCCGCCGGTGCTCCCCAGCGGCCCGTCGGCTCCCGGCTGGGAGCTGAACTGTCTGTGTTTCTGACTGGCGAACTCGAACCTCCGCCTGCACAGCCTTCGGCCTTGTGCTGCGAGCATCCCGGTAAAAGGGCGCGCAGGACGCTCACACCCCCCCGCCCACTGCCGGTCCACGTCCAGCTTCTTGCTGCAGGTGGGGCCCCTCTTCCAGGTGCAGACCCCGGGTGAGCACATTGCGAGGCCGCCGAGCTCCCGGCATGCAGCGAGGCTGGTGATCCGCTGCATCAGCGCGAGGAGTTCGCAGCGTTACCGGCGGCGCTCGAACCACGGACCGGGGCTGCAGCAGCCTCCATTGTGACAGTTGCCTTTGCCTAACTTATGCAACTCACCCCATGCTTTACCCATAATCCTTATCGTGTACACGACTTTAACACACGACTGCTGCCTTCAGGTACTGTTGGAAATGTAGAAGTGGTATTATATTAGTTGTTTCTCTTTACCTTCCACTTTCCAGGATGGTAGTGATTGACTGATACATTAATTTAAAAAAAAAATATTTATACGTTTTTATGACCTATTTTAAATATTTTTTACTAACATATTGCTGCTGCTTATTAGCATACAGGGTGCAAAATTATCCTTTTTGTCGACCGGCCAAATGGCTAGTGAATGTTCAAATTTTACCAGCCACTCAATAGATTACCATTGTTTTTTGGCTGGTTGAGTGACACTAATCTATTAGCCACTTGCATATTACACCAGCATTTGACTGGTAAATCGTGCTAATTGTGTGTCCTGTTGTCATACCAACCAACCAACCATTTATTTTTATTTTATTTATTTATTCTCAGGGACAATGCACATTGATCAACATCGCAGTAAATATGCCAGTGTTAGCCAGCAGGATCATTTTCAACTGTTGTCCCTGCGCCTGATGTTAAATTGGCCATTAAAACAACAAATAACATACACAACATATAAAATTAGAACCGGAGAAAGCTAAACATGAACAGCTGAACAGGATAAAAAGCTTAGAGGAGTAAGCCAAGCATCAAGCAAAGTAGGACGTGTACAAAAAAAAAAGTGGGCAATTATTACAAAACAATGTTAAGCCGACATTCACCAACAGTTATTTCCTTCGGGATAGTACGAAAGTTGTTGTTGGAACTGGACAAAATTAGGGGAGGGCAGGAAGTAGAAGTATGGAGGTCAAATGTTAAAATGTACATTGGGTATTTGACATTATATGTAAGCACAAACCGATTGTGTTCAGTTCGGGCTGTCAGCGCCGACAGGTTGACTCATGTTCTACAACATATGATTTACCAACGACAGCAAAGCCATGCAAAAATATTTTCTAGAACACGTACATATTCATACTTTATTTTATGTGCTCACTCGTTTGCAGTTAAATCAGTGACATGCTTCACGTTCTGTCTCCCGTTCATTCTGCTGCTGCATATACTGAACTCAAACAAAAGCTTTCAAAGGACAATATTTGTACTGATTAAGTGTTTTCTCTCTTTATGATCGAGTAAGTCGAAACTTACAAGAAGCACTTAAAGGCAGCAAAGTGCCTTTACTGAGAGAATCCAGTAGAGGGAGATACATATCCATTTATCTGTCTCAAGTCGTGTGTGTGTGTGTGTGTGTGTGTGTGTGTGTGTGTGTGTGTGTGTG